>JBBBDQ010002473.1:1767500-1917500 GCA_037127315.1 Ascarosepion bandense | reverse complement strand
TTTTTTTAAGGTTTCTAGTTTAAATGTCGACTTATAGATATTCCATCTGTTCTTAAAAGTATCTTTGGTTGTTGTTGTTTTATGGCATATCAACCTCGGTGGGTCATTTATTGCCAACAAAATTTTATTTGTTTATTGCTGGTAATACCTTTTTCTTTCAACAATTTATGGTTGTTTTTATATGTTTTGTATCTAGTCATACTTGCTTTTTTTCGAGTACCAAGATTCATTGGGATTTGTTTCTAATGGCAGGGTCCCCGAGCCCTACCCTGTTATTTAACCCATAACCGGAGGGAAGGCACGGATTAATACCTTCCTCAAGGGTACCAGTGCTTAAGTGAATGCAGGGTATTCAACTGGAATTCGAACTCGACTCACCGATTTCTCTTTCCGAGCTGATATCCACTGCACCACAGCGCACATCCATCACTAAACGCTTACAGCACTTGGTATCCTCAAGCAGTCACCCATCTAAGTACTAACCAGGCACAACGTTGCTTAACTTCGGTAATCGAGTGAGAATCGGTGTATTCAACGTGATATGGCCATAAGCAATAAACGCTTACTGCACCTGGTATTCCCAAGCGGTCACCCATCTAAGTACTGACCAGGCTCAACTTCGGTGATCGAGCGAGAACCGGTGTATTTAACGTGTTATGGCTGTAAGCCTAAGTATCTTTTTGTAGATCTGAAATACGTTTTGTTTTGACCATTTAAAGTCATGTGGTTTTGCTTTGTAAATAACTTCTTAAGTATTACAAAGCCCTTGAAGTCCTTGAAGTGGGCATTTATTTTTGTCCCTGCAGTCGCATTCTTTATTAATGATATTGTTTTGCACGTTGCTATTTAGGCGACAGACATTTTGTTTCCTTATGTAATTTTTTAAAATTATTAGTACAGCCTTAACTCAGTTTGATTGAATTTCTATTGAAAATTGTGTTTAATTCTAAGCTTTTTGGAAAGTTTATCGATCAGCTTAAAAAATATTTATTCTGTTGTGGCTTTTCCTTCAAAGTTAAATGGTGGGTTGGAAAGGCGTAGGGAGCTGGTTAATGTTTCTTTGATTCAGCCTTGTGTCAGACTTAACCGAACTCCCTCCAGTTTACAAGTTTTATGCAGAGTTAATCATCAGAAGGTTTTTCATCATCATCATCAGGTTGTTTGTCGGTTGGAATGTGTGAATTAGTGTAGAAGAGTGGAATAATAAAATATACATTTTGAATGTTAAAATAGAAATTTATTAAAAGGGGGAATAAAATGAGTTGTAGAAGTTAATGTTCAATGAGAAAGTTAAGAATATCAAGAGCTCGTACAAAATGTTCCAGTAGTAATTGTTGAAATAGATAAGGAGAAAGAGGACAATGTCCGAATCGCTCGAAGTTAAAAGTTACATTTTAGTGTTGTCTTTCTCGTTACTTCCATCTGACTGACTTGACTGATTATGATGAAGTCCTTTTATTGTAATCTAGATATTTTCGCACTTACACGCGAAGTCCTTTTGGTCTTGCAAAGTCGCTCCTATTCATTAAAAATCATTTTAACACCGACTTGCGAAATCTGGTTTCGACTTTTTCGTTAAGCAGATGTTTAATCCTTTTTCTATTTGGGAAAAACGTAGGGAGCTGGTTAATATTTCTTTGATTCAGCCTTGTGTCAGACATAACCGAACTCCGTACAGCTTACATGTTTTCTCCAGAGTTATCATCAGAATTATCATTAGAAGGTTTTCATCAGAAGGCTGGTTGTCAGCAGCTTGGAATATGTGCAATAGTGTAAGAATAAAATATACATTTTTCCTGTTAAAATAGAAATATATTAATGAAAGGGATAACAAGAAAAGGTAACAGTAATGTTCTATGAGAAAGTTAAGGGAATCAAGAGTTCGTACAAATGTTCGTAGTAGTAATTGTTGAAAGAGTATATGCGTGCGTACGTATGTATTAACATTTATTTGGTAGGAATGTCTTTGGATGGAGAAGTAAAGGAAATCAGCACATGAGAAGGAAAGAGAAAGAGGACGAATGTCTGGGTCAACTTGAAGCTTCTCTCGTTCCATTTTAGCTTGTCGTCTTTGCTGCTTCCATCCCTGACTGACCGGTTGACGCTGATGGAGGTCATTTATAATCCTTTTAGATTTTCGCACTGACTTGCGAAGTCCTTAAGTCTTGCAAGTCGCTCCCATTGGTCAAAAATCAATTTAACACCTACTTGCGAAATTCGATTTCGACTTTTTCTTTAAGCACATGGTCAATGCTTTTTCTATTTGGGAAAAACTAGGATTTCACACGTCATTGTGAATTTTTGTGAAAAAGGAAGAAGGTTGATTTTAATTCTTAATTTCTTATCAGCTACAGTTGAACCAGATAATTTTTAGATTTGTATTGTTTTTTAGTTGTCTGTTTGGTTGGAGATTAGGTTCTAAAATGTTCTTCTGGCCAGATTGGTAAATGTTCGTTTTAGGTGCCGACGGCTTTTCCCTCTTCAAATTTATCCAAAATAGCATTATTTCTGTGCAAATGTATATGCTGAACTCAAATCAACAATTAGTTATTGAAGAAACTTACCTTTTCTTGTTTGAAAGTCCATAAAAAAAAAAACTATATCTCGCACTTTTTCTCTTCCGTAACTCTCACGAAGTCATGTAATTAACTGCAGAATGATGTTCTACGTAAGCAGCAATTTTCTGTCGAACTTTGGTCGATTTTCTTCCTTTACTGAAACTTCCGGCAATGTACTTCCTGTTATAAAAGTAATAAGCGTAGAAATACAATAGCGCACTACTCGCCGGAAGTATCAGTAAATGAAGGAAAATCAACCAACAATCTGCCAAAATTCGTTCACATACGCAGTACATCATTCTGCAGTTAATTACCTGACTTCGTGAGAGTTACGAGAGAGAAAAAGTGCAAGAAATAGTTCGTTTTTTTATGGACATTTAGATAAAAAAGGTAAGTTTCTTCAATAACTAACAGTTGATTTGAGTTCAGCATATACATTTGCATAGAGATAATGCTATTTTGGATAAATTTGAAGGGGAAAAGCGTCGGGACTTATAACGAAAATTTACCGCCAGGTTTTCTTTGAACATCTTCACAATCTTTTTTTCTTTTCATCAAATATTAATTTTGTTTGACGAATTTTTTGATATCCTGTGTTTTATTCTTTTATAAATATGCTTGATTATGATTTTGGGATGGTTAGATCTTGTGTTTACGTAATTTAAAGTTGCATTTGCTTTCATATACGGAGAGACACTGCCAGTTTGTGAATTTAATTCCACATCTAAATATTAGACGACCTTTCTGTTTGTTTCAACTATTATTTCAAAATCCGAAGATCTTTGAATAGTTTGTAAAGCATTTTCCTTCTTCCGTCATCCTCTCTTTTGTTGTCCGGTGCTATCATTAATCCGTCATCTCTGTATAATCCGTCATCTCTGTATAATCCGTGGTCGTCTATGTTGATTTTATTAAGGATATGTATTCCCATCAATTCTGAAATTTCATCATACGTACCTTTTGGTACATCAAAACTGCCGTTATTTGATTTTTTTTTAATCATATTGACGGTAACGCCACTGATGCGCAGGGGGCTACGTAAGAGTGAAAAGATTAGAAAAGAGAAAGCCGGAAACCACATCCTAAACAGGAAACAAGGGATGAGCGTCTTCACCTGTTCAATAGACGTGGGTGGTGTGTGAACCGGGCGATAGTTTAGTCTATCTACTCCAATTGAAAAAAAAAAAAAGAAAAGAGTGAAAAGATTGGAAAAGAGAAAGCCGGAAACCAAATCCTAAACAGGGAACAAGGGATGAGCCTCTTCACCTGTTCAATATTTCTTTTTTTATAATCGTGTGGACCCAGCCACTGTTGTGCAGGGATTTATATAAGAGGAATGTTATGAGAAAGAGTAACCGGTTACAGGGGATGTCAGGAAGAGGGTATGAGAAGGATGAGAATGCTGATGAGAGTGGGGTGGACGGAGAAAAGAGCATGAGAGAGAGAGAGGATGCAACTTATTGAGATAGGAAATGACTTTACTTTTGAATTCGTGGGGATTGTAGCTGACGGGAAAGCAAGTAAGCGGAAGGGAATTCCACAGGCGGAAAGTGCGAGAAAAGAAGCTGTTCGAGTAGTTTGTAATTTATCGGTTTCACAGTAAAATGGTGGGACCTCTTTGCTAATCTTGTGGCTCGAGGAGTTCCTATATCGGGGGCACCAGTGAGCTAAGTTTATCGGAGCAGAAGCCGTGAAAGTATTTGTAGAAGAGACACAGGGAAGTCACACTGCGTCGGTGAGAAAGCAAACGGATTGATCACATTACAGATTCTCCGTTGGATTTTGTCAAAGACACCGAGGTGAATCCATATTTTACCATTGTGGAAAAGTATGGATTTTCGCCAATATCGAATGATATTTATATGTACTAATAGTACATTTATATAGCGTTTAGCGAACTTTAAAGCTTCTATCAAATCCTTTTCAGATATATTTTTTTTAATCGTGTCACCCCAAGCAAGGCATTCCACTGCCACTATAGCGCAGGGGGTTAGATAGAGGGATTGGGTATAGGAAATGTCAGAAGGAGGGTGATAGACGACTTAGGATGTACATAGGGAGAGAGTTGGAGAGAGTGGGTGTGAGTTAGTGTGTTAGGAGGAGTCTATTGACCTTACATTTAAAATCCTGGAGGTTGTAGCCGTCGGGGAAGCAAGCATGCGGTAGGGTATTCCACAGGAGGGAAGTGCGAGGAAAGAAACTGTTGGAGTAGAAATTGCGGTTACATTTCATCGGTTTCACTGTAAAAGGGTGGGACCTAGTTGCCAATTTAGTATCTCGTGCAAATTCACATCTGGTGGGGCACCATTGATTTAAGTTCATCAGAGCAGAAGCCATGAAAGTATTTATAGAAGAGGCACGGGGAAGCCACGTCACGCCGGTGAGAGAGATACTGCAGGTGGTCAGCCAAGTCGGTATCAATCACATTACAGATTCTTCGCTGTATTTTGTCAAGAACCCCGAGGAGAATAGAAGGGGCACCCGACCAGATGTGGCAGCAGTACTCAATACACGGGCGGATGGTGGATTTATATAATTGCAGGATAGATTCAGGCGGAAAGAATTTCCGGGCCCTGCACAGAGAGCCGACTTTCATAGCTGCGGATTTAGCAATGGATTCGACGTAGTCATTCCACTTGAGGTCCGCTGAGAGTGTCCGGCCAAGCAGGCGTAATGATTTACTCTCTGGGAGGCAAGCCTGTTCCATGCTAATGGGAGGGAGGTGCGGTTGTCTGTGGTGGTTAATTGACAGCAGCTTCGTTTTGGAAGAATTGAATTTTACGAGCCATTTCTTATCCCAATCCACCACGGATTGGAGGTCCTTCTCAAGCTCGGCAGCGAGGGTCACCTTGTCACCTATACCAGATTTTTGATCGAGGCGAGAGTAAAATGTGGTATCATCGGCGTACATGCCTACTTGTGATCTTATGGTATCGGGGAGATCATTGATATAGATTAGAAAGAGCGTAGGACCTAGGATAGAGCCTTGGGGTGCACCCGCGTTTGTAGGGTAGTTCTGGGAGGCATGTCCGTTTAATACCACCTTCAGTGTGCGATTGCCTTTTTATTTCCACAATTGTGCGCGCGTATACAACTTGGTTTAGTTTTGCTGAGTTACCTCAGTGATTATTCAGCTTAACTCAAAATCACAACATGGGTAAGAGAGATGACAGTTGAAGAGGTCAACCCAAATACCAGCTGCTGTGTCAACGCCATCAACGACCGACGGGTGTGAGCTGACGGCTTGTTCTCAGACCAGGATCGATCCTGACAAAAGGGACAACAGGCCACGAACGCTCCGGTACGACCACGTCACAAAAAGAATAGGAAATCATGGAGACCCATGTTTACAAAGGAACACGACACAGAGAAGGCGAAAATATCAAAATGAACACATATTTAGAACCTGAAAGAGACAATTGAAACTTCTTAAGGAAAGTGGCACGTTACATACTTGATTCGCTTGAGCAAGAGGATAGTGGAGCGAGGTTTGGGTGAGATACCAAGAAGAAAAATGTTAAGAGTGACAATGAAAAGAGACAAGTGGAAGCCCATGATCGCCTACGTCTTAAAAGGACACGGCGCATTATGAAGAAGTCAGTCAGTTGAGTGCCCTACGTGATACACACTTAGGCGATCATGTCTCGAAAGAAACATGACTGACTGGGAAATAGATTTTCCCACCTTAAGTTGTTATTAATTTCTGCATTAGACTGGTAGACCGACGGGTGTGAGCTGACGGCTTGTTCTCAGACCAGGATTGTCTGTGGTGGTTTGATGAGTAAAAGTTTTTAATGTCATATTTTGTGAAAATATACGAGGATCATTCAATAATGTGAATTTTTTTCAAATTGAATTTTTCTAATACAGGTAGAAGCTTACTTATTTTTTTTTTTTTTCAACGTAGTCACCCAGGAGTGTCACACACTTTTCCCATGCGTACACAAGCTTCCGTATCCTCTTGGTGTAAAAATCTCTGGACGATGTCTCAGCTAATCGCTCACAGCACTTTTGACTTTACCGTCACTATTAAAATTCTTTAAACAATTTACCCACTTGTAGACATTTTTTGGCTGAAACATGTGGCACCATACACAGTTAACCTTTTCCTATGAATTTCAACTGGTTTGAACCCTCCAGCAACCAAAAACTTGATAAGTGACCTCTGTTCAATCCTGGAGAATGGTTCTTTGTTGTTGATTTCCAAAGCTCTTTAAGTTTTTTTTCATGTGGTCTCCGGCTTTCTCTTTTCCAATCTTTTCACTCTTAAGTAGCCCCCTGCACATCAGTGGCGTTACCGCCTTGCTCGGGGTGATACGATAAAAAAAAAAAATGACCAACTTAGTTGTCTTTTTTATTCTCTCTTTGTCAGGTAGGGGCAAATAATTTTTGTAAATTATCATTCATTAAACCTTCCTGAAACCATAAATATTGTAAAAATAATTAAAACAGATAAACCTTGTTTTTCTCGCCCTTCCCGCCTGTGGAATTCCCTTTCGTTTACTTGCTTCCCCGACAGCTACAATCTCCAAGAATTTAAATATAAAGTCAATAATCATCTCCTATCTCACTAACCTGTATCCTCTCTCTCATGCTCCTTTCTTTGTCCATTCCACTCTCATCAGTATTCTCATCCTTCTCTTACCCACTTCCTGACATGCCCTATAACCTGTCACTCTTTCTCATAACTTTCCTCTTATGTAAACCCCTGCAAAACAGTGGCAGTAAAATGTCTTACTTGGGGCGATATGTTTATGAAAAAAAGGTTTCTATACTATAATAATGTGGTTATAAAGTGGGAGATCAATTCTACATTACAATCAATATATAAACTGATCCCTCACTTTATGGCCAGATTCATCCTTCTCTCATGCTCACTTTTCCGTCCATTCCACTCTCATCAGTATTCTCATCCTTCTCTTACCCACTTCCTGACACCCCCTATAACCTGTCACTTTTTCTCATTTCTATGATTAAAAAAAAAACAAAAAAAAAAAACAGGTTTCTTCCTTTCGGTGTATTCAGGCGATTTACAATAACTGATTTTACCGTTTTTTTTTTAAAAAAAAACGCTCACAGAGCACCGATCTTTTATGAACGCGAAATTTTCAAAATTAGAAGTTAAAACATTTTCATCCATGACTGTATGATCCTAATAGGTATTTGTTTGTATGGTTATACTTGGTCATAGTTTCTTTTCTTTCTATTGAACAGGTTAAGATGCTCATCCCTTGTTCCCTGTTTAGGATGTGGTTTCCGGTTTTCTCTTTTCCAACTTTTTCACTTTTCTTCTTCTTTTTTCAATTGGAGTACATAGACTAAATTATCGCCCGGTTCACACTCCACCTACATCTATTGAACAGATGAAGAGGCTCATCCCTTGTTCCTTGTTTAGGATGTGGTTTCCGGTTTTCTCTTTTCCAACTTTTTCACTTTTCTTTTTTTTTTTTCAATTGGAGTAGACAGACTAAACTATCGCTCGGTTCACACTCCACCCACGTCTATTGAACAGGTGAAGAGGCTCATCTCTTGTTTCCTGTTTAGGATGCTGTTTCCGGTTTTCTCTTTTCCAACTTTTTCACTTTTCTTGTTTTTTTTTCAATTCGAGTAGATAGACTAAACTATCGCCCGGTTCACACTCCACCCACATCTATTGAACAGATGAAGAAGCTCATCCCTTGTTCCTTGTTTAGGATGTGGTTTCCAGTTTTCTCTTTTCCAACTTTTTCACTTTTCTTCTTTTTTTCTCAATTGGAGTAGATAGACTAAACTATCTCCCGGTTCACACTCCACCCACGTCTACTGAACAGGTGAAGAGGCTCATCCCTTGTTCCCTGTTTAGGATGTGGTTTCCGGCTTTCTCTCTTCTTATCTTTTCACTCTTACGTAGTCCCCTGCACATCAGTGGCGTTACCGCCTTACTCGGGGTGATATGATTAAAAAAAAAAATTAGTAATTCATTTTTGTTTGAGAATAATTACTTTTATATTCCAATCAATATAATTTCTGTTTGAAATAAACCAGAGAGTGTTTTGCTTAGCGGAAATAGTAAATTTTATCATTTAGCTTTCAATTAAAACTAAGATAAAAGTTTCAAAAAAGCGTTTTCATTTTTAAAAATTCAATTTAAAAGTTAAAAATGAAAACGCTTTTTTTGAAACTTTTATCTTAGTTTTAATTGAAAGCTAAATGATAAAATTTACTATTTCCGCTAAGCAAAACACTCTCTGGTTTATTTCGAACAGAAATTATATTGATTGGAATATAAAAGTTTGAAATTTTTTTTCAATTTCTGAATTTTGCTGCCATTTTTGAGCGATCGACACATTTGTAAACAAAAGTTAATTCTCGGTTCTAAAAACCTTGCAAAATAAAATATACATCTGTGACTCATTATTTTTGGAAAGTTAGCAAATTTTATGTTAAATCAGTTTGATTTACACAAGTATTTCATATTTATAGCGTGAAATTTAGAATAAAACTATTTATTAATCACAGATTTGAACTTTTTGGCCTGTCCGCCGTATATCAAGAACGTGTTGACAGGTTCTTGATTAAAGATAAAAGTGTATGGCGTTTATAAGTGACAAAATTGTTCAAATTTTTCTGAGTTAGGGAGGAAACTCTGTTTTAATTTGCACATAGAAATTACCATACAAAAGAACAAAATTCAAATATACACTAAAAAAAATTTAAATTATTTTAAAAATATGGAGACAAAACGATTTTTATTAAACTTTTCAATTTTTGATATGCAACATAATCATCAATTCATAACTAAAAAATCTAACCGCAACAAATCATTGATGATTTTAAAAATATTTTTGAAATTTTATAAATTATTATAATAAAAAAATGAAAACAATTTTTTAAAAATTTCGTTGATAATCGAATTTTTTTTCTTCAGTCATGTAGCAAAAGATGTCAAGCTGTTATTGAAAGTAAAGGTTTGCACATCAAGTACTAATGAATTATGAATGCTATTTTCATTTGGATATGATGTATCCATTATAATAGTATGATTTTGTTAATCGTTCTGATGTTTTTGATCATCTATTTTTTTCGAATGTTATATAATTATCCTTATAACTTTATCAAAATAAGTTTATTGAACTTTATATTTTGGAATTATATAATTTACTTTTATGTCCCTTTTTTCCTTGATAAAATGTTCTTTGAAGTTTTAAAATAAAAAAGTTATTTCATATTCAGACTTTTTCTTAACATCGTTCTGATTAGGGAGACGTGGAGATCCATGATCGCCTACGTCCTGAAGGGACAGGGCACATAGAAGAAGAAGAAGAAGAAGAAGAAGAATGTACTGTTTAATAAATAAACAGAGCGTTTACTCGGATATGTGTACCCACATACCCAGATTGCAAAGTAAGATCAGGTTACTAAAATATCAAGATGGCCAGGAAATAATGTGACGTAAATGGACAACTTAAAAAATAACTAGTGCCATCTTTTAACTAATACTTAAATACTAGTTGACTATTTGGATGTAGTATCAGATAAATTATGTTTACAAGGATGACTTCTTAGTAAATTCTTTTATTAACGATATTTGTGTTTCGAATAATGATCATTTGTCTATTTCCTCTCATAATTTTTACAATTTTATTTCAATAAAGAATTTGGCATTCCGGATTATCATTCTATGTGCCGTGTCCCTTCAAGACGTAGGTGATCATGTCCCTCAACATCTCCCCTCCTTAATACACATTGTCTTGTTATTTCTCCTAAATCTCGCTCCAGCATCTACTTGCTCATGTGCTGTTTTTACCAATTCTCTTTTTCTCGCTATCGGCCCTGTGAGTATCAGAATCTCCAAGCCCCCTTCTTCATTACGTGTCCCGGAAATTTCAGCTATCTTTTTCTGATGTTAAGTAGAAGTCTTGTTTTTGTTTCCATTCTCTCTAAAACTTCATCGTGGTTCACATGTTTGGTCCATGGTATTCTCAGCATCCTTCTGTAGAACCGTATTTCTGTCCCTTTGAGTCTTTCTTTCATCTTTGAGAAGATTGTCCAGCATTCGCTGCCATACAGGAAGACAGATATCACGTAACAATTCAGTACTCTTTTCTTTGTTTCCAACGAAATTGTCCTAATTATCATTTAGTATAATTGTCCTTTCGATTAATTTTCATTCAAACAATTTACAGTCCGAATAAACGCTTTTCGAAGAATTGTTCTCGAATAATTATTTTCGAAGAATTTTTTCGATACGTTCTCAGTTAGGATACGCCATGCCATCTGTACGGGTTCGATTCCTCTTGCCTCCTTTTGCATTTCATTGAAAAGGATGAAGTTCTTATCAGACAACTGATTTCTCCAAAACTGTTACTTTGGTAAAGACTCCCGAGAAAATGAGTCCCCTATCAATGCAATAGAAACCCCGTACAATAAACACTTTTTATTCCTTCCATTTCCACCCTTAAAAAGGGCATATTTACTAACCCTCCGCCTTGAGTTGCTCTTGAGACTTACATCTAGTGAACAATAGCATAAAAATCAAAGTCTGTTCATAGCTATCAATTTTTTTCATATCTATCTGCATATATAAGAGGTTTATCTGAAAAGAGGATGCGCGTTGTGGTGCAGTAGATATCGATTCGGAGTGACAAATCGGTGAGCCGAGTTCGAATTCGAGTTGAATTTCTTGCATTTACTTACGCGCAAATACCCTTGGGAAAGATATTAATCTGTCTCTTCCCTTCAGTTATGGGTTAAATAATAGAACAGATTGGGCTCTATAGCCTTAGTCGGCAACCAGTCTATCGCAGAAAGCAATGGCAACTTACTGCTTGATAATCTTCTGCCCAGTCAGTCATGTCTCTTTCGAGACATGATCGCCGAAGCGTGTATCAAGTATGGCCTTAGTCGGCAACCAGTCTATCGCAGAAAGCAATGGTAACTTACGACGGGATAATCTTCTGCCCAGTCAGTCATGTTTCTTTCGAGACCTGATCGCTCAAGCGTGTGTCATGTATGGCACTTAACTGATTGATTGAATATAATAGTTGGAAACATGATTAAGGCTTCTACCGGACATAAAGTGGAAGATCAGTTTTATATTGTTATGAAGTAATAAACTGATCCCCCACTAATTACTACTTAATAATGTAATACATCTCTTTCCCTTCTAGCTATGAGTCAAATAACAGGACAGATTAAGTTCTATAGCATTGGCTGGCAACCAGTCTTCCGCAGAAAGAAATGGCAACCTATTACGGGATAATCTTTGTTAAATCAGTCATGTCTCTTTGGAGACATGATCGCCCAAAGCGTATATCACTTATGGCACTTAACTGACTGATCTGAAAAGAAATGGTATATTCGTTCTTTGATTTGAACAGCATTGGTCTCAGTAAGTTCTTGCCAGAGAGCTACACGATCAATCGGAAAATCTACAAAGAGATCCTACGGTGTTTGCTTTGCTCAGTGTGCGAGAAGAGACGAGAGTTGTGGCAGGAAAAATCTTGGCTGCTTCATCACAATAATGTATCTGTTCACATCGCCCTGAGCATCCGGCAGTTCCTAAGCGAGAACATCGCCGTACTTGAACAACCTCCCTATTCAATGGTCTTGTTGCGTGTGACTTTCCCCCCCAAGCGCAAGAGGATCACCAAGGGGGTCCGTTTTGAAGGCGTGGATGCCATCAAGTGGGTCGTAGCGCCGGAGCTGAGGGTCATCCAAGAAGAATCCTTTTATGCTTGACAGAGAAAGATGGAAAAGTGTATTAGAGTCGGGGAGTAATTTGAAGAGTAAACCATGAAATTTGTTGTTTGAAACTGAAATAAATTGTTTGTTACACTTTTTATTCTTCTTCATGTGACGTGTCCTTTTAGGACATAAACAATCATAGACCTCGACTTTGCTCTGTCTTATGTCGCTCTCAGTATTTTTCTCTGACGCCCATTTGCTCAGACCTAACAAGTACGTCTCGTGCTGCTTTCCCCTGTCTCTTCTTCCCTTTATCCGACCGGTGAGTATCAAGTTCTCCAAGCCCTCCTTCCTCATTACGTGTCCCAGGAACCTCATTTTCCGCTTCCTAATGTTTAGTATGCGTTTTCTTCTCGTTTGCATCCTTATCCAACACCTCATCGCTGCATACCTGCTCCGTCCATGGAATCCTCAACATCCTTATGTAAAACCACATTTCTGCTGCCTCAAACCTCTCTTTCATCCTCGATGAGATCGTCTAACATTCATTTCCATACAGAAGTCTGTTCATGTCTATCTATGATGACGCCTATACTCTTATATGTGTGTACATGCAAAGAGAAAGGGTCTGCCGCTCCAGGTATTGTATTGTTATTTATTTAGCTTAGTTTAGTCTGGCACAAACCAATGATATGGAACGCCTATTGAGTTACGACGGAAAATGTAACTCAAAAATCCGAAAACGCATTGCAATAGCGAATGATGCTTTTGAAAAGCCAAACAAAATATTAAGGAACAGGAAATATAAGTTCCATCTACCTAGACTTCTTTTAAACTAATACGAATATTTTCTAATCCTTTTAATTTCTAATTAAGGTGAAGCAGGGGGAACAAAGAAAAGCTTTATTAGATACTTCTATTGTGGTACAGTAGATATCGGCTCGGAACGAGAAACCGGGGAGCCGATTTCGAATTCCAGTTAAATACATTGCATTCACTTACGCGCAAATACCCTTGGGAAAGGTATTAATCCGTCTCTTCCCTCCAGTTATGGGTTAAATAGCAGGACAGATTGGGCTCTATAGCCTTGGTCGGCAACCAGTCTACCGCAGAAAGCAATGGTAACCTACTGAGGGATAATCTTCTGCCCAGTCAGTCATGTCTCGAAAAAGTCATGATCGCCTAAGCGTGTTTCACGTATGGCACTTAACTGACTGACTATTAGAAGAAAAAGTAGGTAGAAGAAAGAAGAAGAGTTTTTATTAAATATTCATATATATTTAGAAGTACCTATCTTCGTTTGAAAGAAGATTAAGGAGAGGAACCAAAGAATATATTTATCAAAAACTCATATACAAGATCTTTTAAAAATCATATCATCCCGAGCAAGGCGGTAACGTCACTGATGTGCAAGGGGCTACATAAGAGCTGAAAAACTGATTTTGATTAGACCCGGTAGGATATCGGGGTATCGATTTCTAATAACGGAGTCAAATAAGTCCTCCAAGGATAAACTAACTTAAGTAAGTCCTGGAAATCTTATCGTATCCATCGGGAGTAAAATTGGAGAAAATGAGCCATATTGATGGCTGAATATCGGTTTTTGATCAGATTCGATAGAATATCGGAGGTATCGATTTCCGATATCGGGGATAATATCGATTTTATGCACTATTATAAGAACTGCAACTTTGAAACTTCTGAATATCGTTTCTTATGTCTTTGTCTATGAGTGTATCAAATTTGATTAAAATCGGACCACTCCTTTTATAACCCGATTTTTTCGATTATCGATTTTCGATATTTAATGGGGGTACCTCGACACAAAACCAAGCTAAGAACACTCGCAGACGCTTATAGTACAGCTGTGTAAATTTTCAAGAAAATCGGTTCAGCCGTTTTGGAGTCTATAGGTAACGGACACAGACACACACACACACACACACACAGACAAAGTTCCATTTATAAATAAGTTTAGAGTTGTAGTTTTCCCGATGTGCAATGCAGGTTGTTCTCAATCAATGTCATGATTTGTTCGTTATTTGTTGTGGGGGAGGGTCTGCCTGAGCGTTCTTCATCAATAAGATTACAATCACTTAAAACTTAGCGAACCACTTTATACAATTCTGTCAGTTAAAACATCTTCATCGTACACAGCACATGGCTGTTTTGCTGCTTCCTTTTTTATAATCGTGTCGACCCCAGAAAAGCATTTTACTGCCACTGTTGAAGGAAAATCATGAGAAAGAGTGATAGGTTATAAGGGGTGTCAGGAAGTGGGTAACAGAAGGACAAGTACACTGATGAGAGTAAAGTGGACGGAGAAAGGAGCATGAGAGAGAGGGGGATGCAAGTTAGTGAGATAGAAGATGACCATTGACTTTACATTTAAATTCTTGTAGATTGTAGCTGTCGGGAAAGCAAGTTAATGGAAGGAAATTCCACAGGCAAGAAGTGCGAGAAAAGAAGCTGGTGGAGTAGAATTTGCATTTAGAATTTGTTGTTTTCACAGTAAAAGGGTGGGACCTAGTTGCTAATTTTGTAGCTCGAGCAAATTCACATGTAGGAGGCACCAGTGAACTAAGTTCATCTGATCAGAAGCAATGAAAGTATTTGTAGAAGAGACACAGGGAAGCCACACTGCATCGGTGAGAAAGTGACTGTATCTGAACTGCCAAGTCGGGATCGATCACATTACAGATTCTCCGTTGGATTTTGTCAAGGACTCCTAGGTGAAATGCAGGAGCACCCTACCACATATGGCAGCACTATTCAATGCACGAGCGGATGGTAGATTTGTATATGTGCAGGATTGTTTCAGACGGAAGGTATTTTGCGTTTACGGTAATAAAAATAAATCGAGTGTCTAAAATGCACCTTCTAATGTTCCCTTTTCATAGGGATACAAAATTAACACGAATTAAGTAACTTTAAACTTTCTTTCTTAAAAGATATTTTGAAGTGTGATATAATAGGCAATGTAAGCAAAGTGTATCTGTCGATAAATTTGACGTGTTATAAAGTAGCGGATAAGAAATTAAGAATTAAAATCAACTTTCTTCTTCACTTTTACAAAAATTCACAATGACGTGTGAAATCCTGGTTTTGCCGCATAGAAAAAGAATTGACTTTATGTTTATAGAAAAGGTCGAAACCGGGTTTCGCGAGTACATGTTAAATTGTTTTTTTGACTAATGGGAGCGATTTGTAAGAACAAAAAAGACTTCATGCCCCAGTGCGGAAAATCTATAAGACTATATAAATGACTTTGATCAGCGTCAGTCAGTCAGGTGGGAGAAACTTTAACCACGACCCGGACATAAGGTCGCGTCGCATATTGTTCTCTTTCTCCTTCTTTCTCGTGTGCTGATTCCTTTTACTTCTTCTCCATTCAAAGACACTCCTACTAAACAAACCCTCATACATACATACATACATACATAAATAGAAACTCTTTCCAACAAATTACTACTACGAACATTTATACAAATCTTGATACCCTTAACTTTCTCATTGAACCTTAAAATGACACCCATTCTTGTTATTCTATTCTTATAATGAAAATTTCTATTTTAACATGCAAATGCATATTTTTATTCTTTTACTCTTTCACACGAATTCCAATCTGATGCCAACCTTATGATGATGAAATCCTTTTGATAATTCTGGATAAAACTTGTAAGCTGTCGGGAGTTCGGTTAAGTCTGACACAAGGCCAAACCAAAGAAATATTAACCATCTTCCTACGGCCACAATAATGTGTTGTGACATGAAAGATTAAATCTTGACATGCACTTTCTGGATAAAACTTGTAAGTTGTTCGGTTATGTTTGACACAAGGCCAAACCAAAGAAACATTAACCATCGCCTTACGGCTACAATAACGTGTTGCGAGATGAACGACTAAATATTGACATGCACTTTCGGAAACCACAATACATTGCAAGATATTTTTTTAATAACAAATGGAGGTATTTGTTACGCGAGAGTAGCCGAACATGACAAAAACAGAATTACTGTAAAATAGAAATAACATCTTGTCTTTGAAATTCCGACAAAAAAAAAAAAAAAGGTTATTTCTCTGACGGGAGCATTGTGATGAAGGTACGCTATAATGTATAAGAGGAAGAAAGTTTCGTCTCAAAAATCGTGAAAGAGGGAAGATCAGAAACGGAAGTTTCCATAACAAGAAAGAGGAAAAGATTTATTCTTAAAACCAACGAATGGCAGACAGGAAAAAAATCACCGAGAACAATTCCTGGTATTAATCTTCGAAAAAAAAAAAATTCTTCCCAAACCCTAAAACATCAAGTAGTTTAGAACAAGACCACAGAACGGGGATGAAACGAAAAGTTTGCAAAAATAGTGTGAGTAGAAAAGAAATAAACTGATTCCGAATCAATAATCAGGAAAAGAAAATGTGATCGGATTCTGTCAGACGTCTTCCGCTTGATAACAAATTGCGAAACCCAAAACATTCGGATTACGATGTTTGATTTTTTTTTTGTTCATTTTTTTTTGTTTTTGTTTTGTTTTCGATGGATCGTTCACATCCTCTTTCGTCCTTCGTAAAAAAATAAAAATAGAAAATAAAAAATACAAACAAAAAACTGCACCTTCGGAGTGGCGCATCTCCATGGCACTAAGAAGTTTGAGTTACAATTTATCTTGAGGTCTTTGCGACAGAAACCACAAAAACTATTAAACTGTTGCCTCTCCCAAGACGTACGCGCGAATGCATATTTAACCTAGAGATTGTCGTCGAGAGTAATTTTTACTTTATTTATCAATTGCTAATGGCAATATTCTCTGCTCTGGTAATGGTAATATTATCTGCTCTGGTAATGGTAATATTATCTGCTCCGGCAATGGTAATATCAACTACTCTGGTAATGGAAATATTTTCTGCTCTGGTAACGGTAATATTACCTGCTCTTGTTATAGTAATATTGTTTTCTCTGGTAAATGTAATATTGTCTGTTCTAATAATGGTAATATTAACTGCTCTGGTAATGGTTATATGTGGTCCGTTAATAGCAACTGCTCTGGTAATAGTAATATTATCTGCTCTGGTAATGGTAATATGTGGTCCGTTAATAGCAACTGCTCTGGTAATAGTAATATTATCTGCTCTGGTATTGGTAATATTTTCTGTTCTGTTAATGGTAATATTATCTGTTCTGGTATTGGTAATATTATCTGTTTTGTTAATGGTTATATTATATTCTCTGGTAATTATATGCAATGGTAATATCAACTGCTATGGTAATGGTAATATTATCCGTTTCTTTATAAAGGTATATCAGCATTCATTTACGATGCTACTCTACTTAAGATTTCTTAACCCGGGATCAAAGTGAAAAAAGGAAAAATCCAGCATTCATTGATCAAGCAGACATTTCTACCCGAGTTTCGTTCTTCTTCGCTCCCTGTCTATCGGGCAGGGATTAAAGTGTTGTATCTGTTCTCATCTCTAATGTTAATAGTGATATTAGCCGTTTCCTTATAAGGAAACATTCGGCATTCATTAACCCAGCAGCCAGATCTTCCCCAGTTTCGTTCTTCTTCATTTTCTAGTCATCGGGCGGGGATCAAAGCGTAGTATCTGTTCTCCTCATCTCTAATGTTGATAGAAATATTAGCCGTTTCCTTATAAGGAAACATTCGGCATTCATTAACCCAGCAGCCAGATCTTCCCCAGTTTCGTTCTTCTTCACTTTCTAGCCATCGGGCGGGGATCAAAGCGTAGTATCTGTTCTCCTAATCTCTAATGTTAATAGTAATATTAGCCGTTTCCTTATAAGACAACATTCAGCAGTCATAGACCGAGCAGACGTTTCTACCCGAGTTTCGTTCTTCTTCATTCCCTAGCCATCGGGCGGGGATCAAAGTGTAGTATCATTTTTCCTTATACCTAATGTTAATAGTAATATTAGCCGTTTCCTTATAAGACAACATTCAGCATTCATAGACCAAGCAGACCTTTCTACCCGAGTTTCGTTCTTCTTTAGTCCCTAGCCATCGGGCAGGGATCAGAGTGTAGTATCTGTTCTCAGGTACTCACTTCCTGATCGCCGGCCTGGAAGCAATGACAAGCTAAGACTAGCTTTTGACCAGCTTTGACAAGCTATTACCAGCTAAGTACCCAGTTATCGCATGATAGTACTTAGATGTGTGACCACATGGGAATACCCGGTGCTGTAAGCGTTTATTGGCTTACGGCCATATCACGTTGAATACACCGGTTCTCGCTCGATCACCGAAGTTAAGCAACGTTGAGCCTGGTCAGTACATAGATGTGTGACCGCATGGGAATACCCGGTGCTGTAGTCGTTTATTGGCTTGCGGCCATATCACGTTGAATACACCGGTTCTCGCTCGATCACCGAAGTTAAGCAACGTTGAGCCTGGTCAGTACATAGATGTGTGACCGCATGGGAATATCCGGTGCTGTAGTCGTTTATTGGCTTGCGGCCATATCACGTTGAATACACCGGTTCTCGCTCGATCACCGAAGTTAAGCAACGTTGAGCCTGGTCAGTACATAGATGTGTGACCGCATGGGAATACCCGGTGCTGTAGGCGTTTATTGGCTTGCGGCCATATCACGTTGAATACACCGGTTCTCGCTCGATCACCGAAGTTAAGCAACGTTGAGCCTGGTCAGTACTTAGATGTGTTACTGCATGGGAAGACCAGGTGCTGTAAGTGTTTAGTGATGGATGTGGGTTGTGGTGCAGTGGATATCGGCTCGGAAAGTGAAATCGGTGAGCCGAGTTCGAATTCCAGTTGAATACCCTGCATTCACTTAAGCACTGGTTAAATAACAGGGTAGGACTTGGGGGACCCTATCCTTAAAAAAAATCCCGATGAATCTTGATACTCGAAAAAAAGAAAAAATTATTATTAGACACAAAAACTTATATAAAATCAACAATAATTTGTTGAAAGAAAAAGGTATTACCAGCAATAAATAAATTAAATTTAGTTGTCAATAAATGACCCGCCGAGGTTGATATGCCATAAAAACCAAACACCCAACCAACAGTCATATCCACCACAAAAGACAACAGATGGAGAGGTGGGTGGAGCTCTTCCAACTTCTACTCTCAACATAATGTTGTGACGACAGCAGACCTTGACGCCACTGTGTCCCTACATGTGGAAGATCTCCACACTGAGCCGACGAGAGAGGAACTCAAGGATACCAACGACAACCTGACCACAGGGAAAGCTCCAGGCAGTGATGGAATTCCTCCTGATCTTATCAGGAATTGCGAGACTATTCTACTGCTTCCTCTGCATAAAGTCCTCTGCTCGTGCTGGAAAGAAAGGGCTGTACCACAGGTCATGAGGGACGCTACGATCATCACTCTCTGCAAGAACAAAGGCGAATGCAACAATTAAAGAGGCATTTCTCTACTCTGCGTCGTGGGCAAAGTATTTGCTCGGGTCATCTTGTTCCGTCTGGAGAAACTTGCTGAACATGTTTACCCAGAGTCGCAGTGCTGCTTTCGATCAAGAGCAGACATGATCTTAACGCTCCATCAACTCCAGAAGTGCAGAGAACAGCAGATGCCACTGTACGTCGCTTTCATCGATCTGATCAAGGTGTTCGACCTCGTACGTAGGGAGTGACTCTTCAGAATCTTGTCAAAGATTGGTTGCCCGCCCAAACTGCAGAGTTTGATTGAGTCCTTCCATAACAATATGCGGGGTAATGTGCAGTTCAACGGTAACCTCTCGGAGTCCCTCAGCATCTGCAGCGGAGTCCAAACGGGGTTGTGTCACTCGCTCCCACTCTCTTCGGAATCTTCTTCGCGCTACTTCTGAAGCACATCATGGGGAAGGGATTTTTCTATATACGAGATCAGATGGCAGGCTTTTCAATCTCGCCCGTCTCAGAGCCAAGAATCAGGTACGAAAAGTCCCTATCAGAGAAATGTTGTTTGCTGATGATACGGCATTAGCATCTCACACCCAGCGTGTACTTCAAACACTGATAGATCATTTCTCTCAGGTATGCAGAGATTTGGGATGACAATTAGCTTGAAGCCCCCCCCCCATAGGCGCCCTGGGTCAAGGTAGCGCAGCACTATTGGTCATCACTGTCAATGATTATGAGCTGGATGCGGTCCATCAGTTTACCTTCCTTGGCTCTACCATCACTGGCAGTCTCTCTCTGGACATTGAGTTCGACAAAAGAATTGGGAAGGCAGCCACAACCCTTGCATGCCTCACAACACGTGTTTGGACGAACTCCAAACTGACAGTGAAGACAAAGATGGCAGTGTACAACGCCTGTGTCATTAGCACACTGCTATAAAGCAGTGAGACATGGACCACGTACTCCAGGCAAGAGATGCCGCTGAACATCTTCCACGTGAAAAGTGTCCGACACATATTTGGAATCTCATGGCAAGACAAGGTGCCTAACACTGTGGTCCTGTTTCACGCTGGTCTGCCCACCATGTTCACATTCCTTAAACAGAGCAAAAACCTGCTAGTTATGCCATGTCAAACGGTCGCATTCCAAAAGACCTCCTGTATGGCCTCTGGAAGAAGACCCCTGGGCGACCACAGCTGCGATATCGTGAGATCATAAAACGTGATATGAAGCTGTGGCCATCAACACGGAGTCATGGGAGAGCGTAGCAGTCAACCGGTTCAAATGGAGAGGAAACCTGGCCCAACAACTTAAATCAAGGGAGGAGCAACTAACACAAGTCTCCATGGAGAGGCGGGTTCGCAGGAAGTAAATGACAGCTTTGACAGACCAGAAAGAAAACATAAATGCAATCTCTGCAACAAAGACTGTCACTCCCGCATCGGCTTCTACAGTCACAGACGCAGATGCTTCAGCCAAGCAGACAACTAGGATGCTACCCATGGGCAACCCTGACCGACGGAGGCCTACTACTACAGTATTCATAGCTAATTCTATTAATTGACGCTTTGAATTTTTTAATGAATTTTGCCTCGAGTATCTGTAGTTTGCTTTTGTTGTTTTCTTGGTGTAGGATAGTTGTTATCGATCATTAATTTTTATATATATATATATATTTCTTATATGTTTCTATGATAATACGCGAAAGATTATCCGTGAGTATGAACGGACTTTATTATAAGTAAGCAGACACAATGTTTGCAGTTTATTTAATCTGACATGCCTAAATAGAAATATATATATATATATATATATATATATATATATATATATATATATATATAGTCATCCGCAGACAGATCTGTTTCACTGTATTACAGCTCATCAGTACGGCTTAGACTCCGGTCGCTTTTTAACCCTGGATTGAAACCCGACCGAATTGGCGATTCTACCCCTAGGTCACGAGCGTCCAGTAGAAGAAGGCAGGCTTTTTAGCGCGTATAAACACGCCCAATAGCTAGAGTGCTCCTATTCATTATCGAATGAGCGGTGCGTATATATATATATATATATATATATATATATATATATATATATATATTTCACAGCTTGAAGAAAACTGCTTGTCAGACCCAAAAGATACAGCAGTTAATTTTTGCCGAGTATTTGCTCTTTAACAGTGCCTTAATATTTTATTTTTTGCGATAAATATGTCGTCGAGTAGTCAATATATATATATATATATATATATATATATATATATATATTGTTTGAACAGTTGTCTTCATCTTTGCTGCCATACTCACCTTCAATATCTGTCTATAATTCTGATATGAGGTACTGTAATTATTTATGCTATTTACATTGTTCCGACTGTTGTCCTTAATTTTTTTGCCATATTTACCTTAAATATATGTTTATTATTCTGATATGAGGTATTGCAATTATTTATACTGTTTACATTGTTCCGACTGTTGTCCTCATCTTTGTTACCATATTCACCTTCAATATATGTGTATATTTCTGAGATGAGATATTGTAGTTATTTACACAGCTCAGAATGCTAGTCTACAAAAATATATTTGCCCATTTATTGGTCCCTATTTGGGGCCATTCTAATGTAGTGGCAGTAATTCATCTGATGTGAAGCAGAGATTCGTTTGGTCTGTTTAGTAACTGGAACAACATCTGTTTTGCCATTAGTCAGTCCCCAATGTTCTGTTGAATGGCATGATTTCAAATTTCGTCTTTCAAAGAAAACAGATGTCGAAATTTGGTAACACCCATTCTTGACAGAACATCCGCCTACCTATCTGTTATAAATATCTTTGTTCTTTCTGCGATTTATCGATGGCTAACAAGTAGCTATCATAGCAACAAAGACGAGTTTGGCACAAGGTCACCGAATTTTGGTAAAAGCTAGTAACTAGCATATTGCTCTTCAAGACTATCAAAATTACACTTTAAGAACCAAATAAGACAGGTGCTCTTGCTTATCAGTCGAGGGATAAGAAACACAAATGTGTTTTATTGTTCTTAGATTAATCTGGTTCAGGCAACAGTTACCCCATCCCCAGTGAGGATCGAAGTTATTTCACTAACGAATTTTTTCTGTATGATTAAATGGCTTAACCATAGATAGACACGAAAAACAGATGTGATTTATTGCGCTTAGCATAGTCTGGTACAAGGCTATATTGAATGTATCCCCAGTGAGGATCAAAGTCTTCTCACTAACGAATTATTCTTTAAGGTTAAATTGCTTAACAATCGAAAAACAAGAAACACATATGAAATTTATTGGGCTTAGTATAGTTGGGCACAAGGATATATTAAATGGATAACTTAAATTAAATTAACTCGCTTACCCATTAAAAGACAAGAAACACAAATATATTTTAACTCGCTTAGTTTAGTCTGGTACAAAGCTAGTGTAAGCCCACCCCCATTGAGGATCGATTTCACTTACGAAATAATCTGTGCGTTTAATGGCTTAACCATCGACAGACAAGAAAATGCATGTGTTTTATTGAGCTTAGCTTATTCTGGTACAAGGCTATATTAAATGCTTTCCCAATGACGATCGAAGCACAATTAACAATCGAATGACTGTCAGCACAGATGTGTTTTAATGAGCTTTGCTTAAATAGCCTTGTCAGATCGAGACCCGTTCAGAAATATTTAGTCAACTGTATACAATCGCTTCCTAAGATCAACCGTAGGTCTTCGTGAGGATCATCCTTCTTTTGAAGGTGCTAGAAAATATCAAACAAATGTACAAAAAACTAAAATGGATAGTACATCTAATTCATAGAGAAAGAATCCATCTTGAACATTTACAAATCTATCACTCGTCCGTGCATTGAATATATATATATATAATTTTTTTTAATCATATCACACCGAGCAAGGCGGCAGCGCCACTGTTGTGCAGGGGGCTACATAAGAGTAAAAATTAGATAGAAGAGAGTGAAGAGAGGGACGAACCAGTTAGAAAGGAGCAAGAGAAGGAAGGGAATATAGGTGTGATGACAATTGCAGAGGTGGAGAGAAAGGAAAGGATATATAGGGTGGTGCGGAAAGAACTAGGGTCAGGGTGGTGAAGAAAGAACTAGGGTCAAGTAGTTGGGAGATGAGTATTGACCTTGCATTTAAATTCCTGGAGATTGTAGCTGTCAGGAATGCAAGAATAAGGAAGCGAGTTCCACAGGCGGGAAGCGCAGGAAAAGAAACTGCAGGAGTAGAAGTGTCGTCTGCATTTGGTTGACCTAACTGTGAGACCCAGTTGCCAGTCTAGTTGCACGGGTAAACACCTGTTGCAGAGGCACAAGTGGCTTAAGTTTTTTTTTTTTAATCGTATCACCCCGAGCAAGGCGGTAACGCCACTGATGTGCAGGTGGCTACGTAATAGTGAAAAGATTGGAAAAGAGAAAGCCGGAAACCACATCCTAAACAGGGAACAAGGGATGAGCCTCTTAACCTGTTCAATAGACATGGGTGGAGTGTGAACTGGGTGATAGATCTATCTACTCCAATTGAATAAAACAAAAAAACAAAGTGAGAAGATTGGAAAAGAGAAAGCCGGAAACCACATCCTAAACAGGGAACAAGGGATGATCCTCTTAACCTGTTCAACAGACATGGGTGGTGTGTGAATCGGGCGATAGATAGATCTATCTACTCCAATTGAAAAAAAAAGAAAAGAAAAGAAACCAAAGTGAGAAGATTGGAAAAGAGAAAGCCGGAAACCACGTTTGCAACCATATCTGGTCTGATGTTCCGGATATTCGTCTCGAAGTTCTTGACTAAATTAAAAGAAGGATCTGCAATGCAATTGGTCCTTCTGTCACGTTATCGCCGACGAGACTTGGTTTCCCTTTGTCTTTTCGTCAAATATTTTCATAGCAACTGCTCTGACGACTTTTTTCCTGAAACCTCGACGACATGATTTTAAGCATGCTACTAGATTTTTCAACAAGGTTCCACCATTTCACTGTTGAAATAGCTAAATGCAACCTTCACTTCTACTCCAACAGTTTTTTTCCTTGCACTTCCAACCTATGGAACACCCGTGTCCTTACTTCTCTAATAAATACGATCTTCAAAAATTTCAATCAATCGCAATCTTTTCTTCTTGAATCCTGTTCACCCTTTGTCCTTTTATCAATCCTCCCTATACTCAGTTTTGTCTCTCACTTTCACTGCACGTTATCCCCTGCGTACTAGTGACATTCCCACCTTGCTTGGATTAAATAACCAAAGGGTTGATATTCCACTCTACTTCATACAAAACGTTTAAAAAATTCCTTCTCCCCATCAATATTGGAAAGACAAGATGACTTGCGAAGCTTGTCATCCTGAAAAATTGTTTTAAGACAAAGATTTTATTAATTTCTACCAAGCGAACTCGCTTCCATATTCTGCTTTCCTGACTGCTACGACCTCCAGAAATTTAAATGCAATGTCAATACTCATCTCTTAACCACTTGACTCTAGCCACTTTCTTCACCACCCCGTATATCCTTTCCTTTCTCACCACCTTTTCAACTGTCATCACACCTGTATTCCCATCCTTCTCTTGCTCCTTTCTAACTGGTTCGTCTTTCTCTTCACTCTCTTCTACTTAATCTTTTTTACTCTTATGTAGTGTCATCACACCTGTATTCCCATCCTTCTCTTGCTCCTTTCTAACTGGTTCGTCTTTCCCTTCACTCTCTTCTACTTAATCTTTTTTACTCTTATGTAGTGTCATCACACCTGTATTCCCATCCTTCTCTTGCTCCTTTCTAACTGGTTCGTCTTCCTCTTCTCTCTCTTACTTAATCTTTTTACTCTTATGTAGCCCCCTGCACATCAGTGGCATTACCGCCTTGTTCGAGGAGATACGATTAAAAAAAAAAGAAAGATAAAAAAATCAATAAATGCCGAATATTTCCTCACTCGGAAACAGTTTAGAGAATACGGAACACTACCGAATTAGTCTGGTACAAGGCTACAGTAATTCCATCCCCAGTGAGGATCGAAGTCACTTCAGAACTAGTTTGTAAGATTCAATTACTTAACAACCAAAAGACAAGAAACACAGATGTGTTTTATTGAGCTTAGCTTAGTCTGGTACAAGGTTATATTAAATGAGTCTCTAGTTAGGATCGAAATCTCTTTAGCAAATTTGTCTGTATGATTAACTTGCTTAACCATCGAAAGACGAGAAATATAGATGTGCTTTACTGAGATTAGCTTCGTCTGGTACAAGGCTACAATAACAGCATCGACAGTGAGGATCAAACTAATTTCAGTACAAAATTGAATGCTTCCCTAGTGAGGATCGATATCGTCTGACTAACAAATTAGTCTGTATGATTAAACTGCTGAACAACTGAAAGACAATGGTACAGTCATTTCTGGTTATAAATAACCTGCACAATATTAGAAAGCAGTAAAATGCGAATCAATCCATCAAGACTCAATTGGTTCTGCGATAAGAAAATTCCCCTTTTATATATATATATATATATAAGGCAAGATGCTTGTGAATGTGTCTGTTTATCTGTCTGTATGTCTTTTATACAAATCCACAATTTTTATCCGATTCTCACCAAACTTCACACAAATTCCTGACGGCTACAACCTCCAGAAATTTAAATGCAATGTCAATACTCATCTACTAACCACTGGACTCTAGCTCTCTCCCCACCCCTGTATAACCTTCCCTTTCTCTCCACCTATGTATCTGTCATCGCGCCTGCTTTCTCAGCTTTCTATTGTTCCTTTCTAACTAGTTTGTACTCCTCACTCTTTCCTAATTAATCTTTTTACATTTATGTAGCCCCCTGCACATCAGTGGCATTTCCGCCTTGCTCGGGGTGAAATGATTAAAATATATATATATATATATATATCGCTGCTGACCTTGAACGGGATCTACACTCTGTGATGAATTGGGGCAAGAAGTGGCTTGTCAATTTCAATGCGTCTAAGACAAAGCTGTTGTCTGTCAATCATCAGAGGCAACCTCTCCTGTCTCCCATAAGCATGGACCAAGCGATTCTCCCTGAGAGCAATACACTGCACCTCCTCGGCTTTACCCTCTCTTCTGATCTCAAATGGAACCACTACATCGAGTCCATAGCTAAATCCACTGCTAAGAAAGTTGGGTCACTGTGTCGAGCTAGGATGTTTTTCCTCCTGATTCCATCCTGCATATATACAAGTCAACCATTTGTCCGTGCTTGGAGTACTGCTGCCATATATGGTCAGGCGCCCCTGCCGTTCACCTCAGTGTTCTCGACAGGCTCC
Organism: Ascarosepion bandense; assembly: GCA_037127315.1. Taxonomy (NCBI): domain Eukaryota; kingdom Metazoa; phylum Mollusca; class Cephalopoda; order Sepiida; family Sepiidae; genus Ascarosepion; species Ascarosepion bandense. The sequence goes on along the minus strand of JBBBDQ010002473.1, from coordinate 1,890,593 downwards.
AAAGGAGAATCAGTAATGTGATAGGTACTGACTTGGCAGCTCGACTACAGCCACTTCCCCACCGACGAAATGTGGCCTCCCTTTGTCTGTTCTATAAATACTTTCATGGCTTCTGCTCTGACGAACTTAAATCACTGGTGCCTCCTCAACAGGTGTTTACTCGTACAACCAGATTGGCAACTGGGTCCCACCCATTCACAGTTAGAGAAGCCAAATGCAGACGACAATTCTACTTCTGCATCTTCTTCTCTCGCACTTCCCGCCTGTGGAACTCACTTCCATATTCTTGCTTTCCTGATGGCTACAACCTCCAGAAATTTAAATGCAATGTCAATACCCATCTCTTAACCACTTGACTCTAGCTCTTTCTACAGCACTCCGTATATCTTGTTCTTTTCCTTTATCTCTACCTTCGCAACTGTCATCACACCTGCATTTTCATCTTTCTATTGCTCCTTTTTAACTGGTTCGTCTTCCTCTTCACTCTCTTCTAAATGATCTTTTTACACTTATGTTGCCCCCTGCACATCAGTGGCATTTCCGCCTTGCTCGGGGTGAAACGATTAAAATATATATATATATATATATATATATATATATATATATATATATATATATGAAAGTTATTTTTTGAACATTATTTTTGATCGATACCTGTATGCGACCCTTATCTACATAGGGGAAGCCACCAATTGATCTGGTCATTCGTAGTCGAGAGGTCAATTGGTGGCTTCCCCGATGTGGATAGGGGTCGCAGGTACGAATCCTACCGAATGACACACATTTTCGTAACAAAAATGTATCGTAAATAATCAGGCCGTTAGAAATAAATATATAAACTGCTTGATTATAAACAGAATATCTACTTAAATACGAGTAGCGATCAAAAATAATGTTCAAACAAATCATTTCAAATTGTCGGTTGTTTATAACCAAGTTTCGTCAATCTTCGTTAATTTCCGTAACATGATGTTAATCGTAAATAATCAGGCCGGTAGAAATAAATATATAATGCTGTTTGATTATAAACGGAATATCTACTTAAATACGGGTATCGACTAAAAATTAATGTTCAAACAAATCATTTCAAATTGTCGGTTGTTTATAACCATTTTCGTTAATCTTCGTTAATTTCCGTAACATGATGATTATCGTAAATAATCAGGCCGGTAGAAATAAATATATAATGCTGTTTGATTATAAACGGAATATCTACTTAAATACGAGTATCGATCAAAAATAATGTTCAAACAAATCATTTCAAATTGTCGGTTGTTTATAACCATTTTCGTTAATCTTCGTTAATTTCCGTAACATGATGATTATCGTAAATAATCAGGCCGGTAGAAATAAATATATAATGCTGTTTGATTATATACGGAATATCTACTTAAATACGAGTATCGATCAAAAATAATGTTCAAACTAATAATTTCAAATTGTCGGTTTGTTTTTAACCATTTCTTTAATCTGTATATATATATATATATATATATATATATATATATATATATACATATATATATATAATAGTTTCACCCCGGCAATGTAGTACTACCACTGGTGCGCAGGGGGGGCTACATGAGAGGAGAGCGAAAAGAACAACAAGATGTCGGGGAGTGAATAAAAAAAGATGGTTGTTTGCTAGCTGTTTTGTTTATATGGCATATCACCCTCGGCGGATCATTTATCGACAAATATTTTTTTTTTATTGCTGGTAATACCTTTTTCTTTCAACAATTTATTGTTGTTTTTTTTTATATACGTTTTGTGTCTAGTAATCATTTTTTTATTTTCGAGTATCAAGATTCATTGGGATTTGTTTTTTTAAGGGCAGGGTCCCCAGTTCCCACAGTTATTTAACCCATAACTGAAGGGAAGGGACGGATTAATACCTTTCCCAAGGGTACCAGTGCTTAAGTGAATGCAGGGTATTCAACTGGATTTCGAACTCGGCTCACCGATTTCTCTTTTTGAGCCGATATCCACTGCACCACGACGCACATCCGTCACTAAACGCTTACAGCACCTGGTATTCCCGAGCGGTCACCCATCTAAATACTGACCAGTATTTAACGTTGCTTAACTTCGGTGATCGAGCGAGAACCGGTGTATTCAACGTGATATAGCCGTAAGTCGAAAAAAGATGGGAATACTAGTGTGAAGTGTGCTATGTTGTTATTATTGTTGTTGTTTTTTTTTTTTTGTTTTTTTTTTAAAAAAATCATATCACCCCGGGAGCAAGGCGGTAACGCCACTGATGAGCAGGGGGCTACATAGGAGTGAAAAGAATGGAAAAGAGGAGAGTAGAGCGAAAAGGATGAAGAACAAGATACAATGGGCGTAGGAGAAAGATGGGAATCAAGGAGATAAAAAGCGGCAGTTGACGTACTCTTGAAGATTGTAGCTATCAGGGATGCAATTATTCGGAAGGCAGTTCTACAGGCGGGCACTTTCAGAAAAGAAACTCATAGAGTAGATGTGCCGGCTACATTTGATTGTAAAAGACTGGGACCTGGTTACCAATCTAGTGGCTTGAGTAAATTCATAAAAGGCACCAGGGAACTAATGTCGTCGGAGCACAAGCCGTGAAAATGTTTTACAGAAGAGCCACATCCCGTCGGTGAGAAAGTGACTGCAGTCGAGCTGCTTAATCGGGATGTTCTTTTTTTTTTTGTAATTTGTTTATCATATTGCTATTGTTTATTCACTCCAGACCAAGAATATCCCCCCCAAAAAAATCCATTTACTTCATAAATTTTGTAAAATATAATAGAGAAATGATTTCCATCTTGTTATATAAAGCGTGTATCACGTATGGCACTTAACTGACTGACTGAATATAATAGTTGAAAACATGATTAAGGCTTCTACTGGACATAAAGTGGGGGGGTCAGTTTTATATTGTTATTAAGTAATAAACTGATCCCCCACTAATTACTACTTAATAATATAATACATCTCAATATATAAATACATCTTAATAATATAATACATCTCTTCCCCCTCTAGCTATGAGTCAAATAACAGGACAGATTGGGTCCTATAGCTTTGGCTGGCAACCAGTCTACCGCAGAAAGTAATGGCAACCTACTGCGGGATAATCTGCCCAGTCAGTAATGTCTCTTTTGAGACATGATCGTGTATCACGTATGGCACTTAACTGACTGAATATAATAGTTGAAAACATGATTAAGGCTTCTACTGGACATAAAATGGGGGATCAGTTTTATATTGTTATGAAGTAATAAACTAATCCCCCACTAATTGCTACTCAATAATATAATACATCTCTTTCCCCTTTAGCTATAAGTCAAATAATACGACAGATTGGGTTCTATAGCCTTGACAACCTACTGCGGGATAATCTCCTGCCCAGTCACTCATGTCTCTTTGGAGACATGATCACCCAAGCGTGTATCACATATGGCACATAACTGACTGACTGAATCTCGTACAGTGTCACCCGGATATAAGGGAGTTGCCTGGACAGGATAAACGTTCTCTTATACCCGGGTTTCTCTTATATCAGGGTTTGATCTATTTTATATACATTACCGCAGGCTCTAATTTTGGACCAGAGAAAATCTCTCTTATATCAGGGTTTGATCTATTTTATATGCAGCATGGCCCGGATATAAGAAATCCTTATATAAGAGAGATGTTTTCTGGTCCCAAATTAGAGCCTGTGGTAATGTATCAGTGTAACCCTGATATAAGTTAGTTGTCGGGAACGGTGAAGGGACACCAAATCTTTTGCTCCTGTTGTGAACGATGAAGGAACACCTAATCTTTTTGTCATTAATGAACAATGAGTCTCACAAAATAGTTTTTCCGAAGTAGGTGTACCATAATTAAAATTTGCCACCCACAGAGCGCAGAAAATCTCCGCTCCCCCCTTGTGTCTAATATAATAATATTAATTTTAACTTTTGTGATCATGCTGGTGAGTAAAAGTCGCCAGAAACCTATGCATTTTCCATTTTATATGTTAACATCCATTTGAATGACTATTCTTGCTTGTATTTTAATGCAAATATATCTCTCTTCCACTTTTTTCTGTACAGTTCATTGCACAATTCAAACAAGTGCGTAAATTAACATTCATATGCAATGTCACGATAGGGACCAACAATAGAGAACGAAAACAATGTCGCAAATAAACTCCGTAAGATGCAAAAATAAATCATAGAATTTAATGTTTTTATTTTCGCAAGAAATTGTATTTTTCAACTCATTCGGTTTTTATTTTTTACGATTCGTTTTCATTTAAAAGTGGCGTCTGCATAATTTCTTTGGGTGTTTATTCAATTTTTTTTTATTGCCTTTTGATTGTGGCTAACTTCATACGCCTTTCTTTTTTTAATTTAATGTTTAAATCTCGTTTGTTTTACTATTGACGATTATGTTCAGATCCGATTTCATTTTCATTGAAATTTCAATGTATTTGCTTTGATCTTTAAGTCCATTGTATCGATTTTATTATTAATTCCCGACTATTTTTGTTTTTCATTATATTAACATGTTTTTTTTTAGTTACTTTTTTTTTTTAATGTCAAAATGTCTTTTTTTTACTCGTTGATTATATTACATTTCTTGGGGTTTAGTTTTTAAAAATATTATATTTGATTTTTTAAAGCTTTTTTAAAGCATTAATACTACTTTTAAATTTCAGGTTTATTTAATTATATTTTTTATTTTATTTATTTATTTTGATACTGTTGGAGAGCTTCATTTCTTTTAAAAAGAATTTGGCCATTTCAGTTAAGGAAAATTTATTTCTATTTTTTATGCGAATTTATTTATTTTTTTTTTTACTTCTGCTTAACATCTGGTGTTTTATTATTAAGATATTTTGAATTTATTTAAAAATCTTTTAATGGTTCATTTGTATTTTGCCTCGTTTTCGATAGCGGAGAATCCATTTTTTTGTCAGGGATGTATTTATGTTTAAGGTTGCGTCTGTATCTATCCATATCTAACACTGGGGTTATGTGTATGCAAGAGCTTTAGTATATGTGTGTGCATAGCGTTGCAAGTGTGTGCGTTCATGAAAAGGAGATGGCAGGCGGAAAGTGTATGCATATATATATATGAGTGTGTATGTGCGTGTACGGGTTTGCACATACGTATATATATAATTATCCGTTTTTTCACAAATGCATGCATGAATATATGTAATTAGCACAATTAATTACCCGTTTTGTCTTTTAATTACACATTATTTCTTCTAATTACACGGTTTTCATTTAATTTCCCTTTTTTTCTAATAACCTCTTGCTTCTTTTAAATATTTTTCTTATTTTAATTATCTGTTCTTTTTTTAATTACCCTTTTTTTAATTATCCGTTCTTTCTTTTAATTACCATTTTTATTAATTATCCGCGTTTTTTTCTAATTACCGGTATTTTTTTTAAATATCCGTTTTTTAATTACCCATTCTTTCTTTTAATTACCAGTTCTTTTTTCTAATCTTTTCTTTTAATTATCCGTTCTTTCTACTAACTACCTGTTTTTCTTTTAGTTACCCGTTCTTTCTTTTAATTTCCCTTTCTTTCTTTTAATTACCGTTTCTTTATTTTAATTACTCATTTTTTCTTCTGATTACGCGCTCTTTTTTCTAATTACTCGTTCTCTCATTTAATGATTCGTTCTTTTGCCGTGTGAAATCGTTCGTCCAAGAACGGTCCCCAGACATCTTAGCTCTTTATGAAACCAACCTTAACCATACAATCTTCTCTGATTTCTCGATATCTGGTTAAATTTCTCTCTTTAGAAAGGACTTCAATGTCTAAATGCATAGCCTGGGACTTGACTCCCTCTGGCTAGAGTGATTTCTCTTGAATATCCAGTTCATTATCATATGTGTCATCCGTCTCTTTCTACTAAACTCAGCTGCCTTTTCTTTCTCTACCACCCCCTAGGCTCTCTTGACTGTTCCGTACTAAATAGTATTTCATATAATATTAACAAAGCTATTATCCTTTACTCGTTCATTAATATATTTATGAGAATATATTTATGAAAATCATTTATGAGGTATTGGCAGAACGTTTTTTTGTTCTTTGAAACCACGTAGCGTCGCTAATATATCTTTTCCGTTTTTCCATGAAATGGTCCATTATTTATGAGGTATTGGCAGGGCATAATTACGTACGTAGGTAGAGGGAAATGCAGATTTATGATAAAATTATGTACGAATAATTTCAAATAATAATCATTATTCTACCCGAATAATTACGGTATACGAATTTCCCTACCTAGTCCAGGGATTGAACTCCCAAGCAGTAACTGACTGTTATACATTACATCTGTAACAACCAAAGATGAGAAGAACTGTTCGAATTAATTTGAAAAATACAAACAAAAAAAATGATATTGTTTGTTTTATCTTTTTATATCGTTCTCTCATTTCATTTGATTTCTGTCCTTTGAGTTCTCTATTGCCACAGTTATGGGCAGGAAGTTTACACTTAAAGATTCGACAACAGCCACGCCGACAAGCAACATAATTTTACGAAAAGAATAAAGGAAACGTTGGCCGTATTTTCTATAATAGCAATTTTAGCAGAATATATTAGAATTAATTAAAAAAGAAATATATAAAACGCGTCCAGTAAGGTGAAAGCAAATAAAAGATGGAAACATCATAATGTTGACAATCACCTAATGATACAATGTGCGTGTTGATGCAGTGGATATCGGCTGGGAACAAAAAATCGGCGAGCCGAGTTCGAATTCCAGTTGAACTCGTTGCATTCACTTACGCGCAAATATCATTGGGAAATGTATTGACCACTTTCTTCTATCCAGATATGGATTAAATAACAGAACAGATTGGGTTCTATAGCCTTGGCTGGCAACCAGTCTACCGCATAAAGTAATAGGAAAATCTTATACCCAATCAGTCATGTTTCTTTCGAGACATGATCGCCCAAAGCGTGTATCATGTATGGCACTTATCTGACTGACTGAATATAATAGTTGAAAACATGATTAAGACTTCTACTGAGCATAAAGTGGGAGATCAGTTTTATATTGTTACGAAGTAATAACCTGATCCCCCACTAATTACTGCTTAAAAATATGCCATAGTCTAGCTATGAGTCAAATAATAGGACAGATTGGGTTCTATAGCCTTGGTTAGCAACCAGTCTACCGCATAATGTAACAGGAAAATCTTATACCCAGGTGGATAGCAGGAGCACCCGACCAGATATAGCATCAATGTTCAATGCATGGGCGGATGGTAGATTTGTATATGATAGGGCGATAATTAGCGGAGTCAGAGGGTTCTCCAGTATTTTTATATATAGGAACCAGGGAGGAGGATTTCCAGCAGGCAGGGAAACAAGAAGCAGAAAGGCAGTAGTTATAGAGTTTAGAGAGAACAGAGGAGAATTCAGGAGCACATTTCTTTAAGACAAAGATTGGTATTCCGTCGCCACCGTTCGCTTTGTCTGCTGAAGAAGAGAGAAACTCGTGCCAAACTGATGATGATAATAGTAAGAAACCATTGACTATCAGGAATTATCAAGTCTATCCCGTCTTAGAGAGGTCCTGGGCATGACGGTAAACTGCATCCGGCAGCAAGGCCTCTGATTGGGAGGTTGTGAGTAGCATGGAACCACCTCTTAATTGCTGTTGTTCTCAGATCCACCCTGACCCGAAGTGGTAGCACCTGTTAGGGTCCCAGCTATGGGCAAATAGTTAACCCCCAAACTGGGGTCAAAACACTATGAAAGTATGAAAATAGACTTTTATAGAAAAATATACATTTTTGAAAGAAAGAATTTACCAATTTGAAGAAAAAAAAAATTCACCATAACACATTTTTAAAGAAAAAAAATTATTCTCAGCAAAACATTTTTACTACAGAACTAGGGAAAATTTTCAGTTTTCTAAAATAAAAAGAAATAAAAACAAAACATTTTCATTAAAATCTGACTAAATTAACCTTCTCGCTATAACTGAATATTAAAAATATACCTTAAAACCCCACCTTTTGGCATTAAATAACCCACAGAGGTGTTGATATGCCGTTAAACAAATTCAAATTCAAACTGACTAAATCAACATTCTCAGTTTAACTGAACACTAAATATACCTTAAAACCCCAGCCTTTTGGCATTAAATAACCCACGGAGGTGTTGATATGCCGTTAAACAAATTCAAACTGATTAAATCAACCTTCTCACTATAACTGAACACTAAAAATACCTCAAAAACCCCACCTTTTTGGCGTTAAATAACCTACAGAGGTTGATATACTGTTAAACAAAATTCAAAATTCTAAAAAAAAAAAATAAAAACAAAACATTTTCATTAAAATCTGACTAAATCAACCTTCTCACTGCAACTGAACATTAAAAAAAAATCTTAAAACCCCACCGTTTTGGCATTAAATAAACTACAGAGGTTGATATACTGTTAAACAAAATTCAAAATTCTAAAATAAAAAAGAATAAAAACAAAACATTTTCATTAAAATCTGACTAAATCAACCTTCTCACTACAACTGAACATTAAAAAAAATCTTAAAACCCCACCGTTTTGGCATTAAATAACCTACAGAGGTTGATATACTGTTAAACAAAATTCAAAATTCTAAAATAAAAAAATAAAAACAAAACATTTTCATTAAAATCTGACTAAATCAATTTTCTCACTACAACTGAACATTAAAAAAAAATCTTAAAACCCCACCGTTTTGGCATTAAATAACCTACAGAGGTTGATATACTGTTAAACAAAATTCAAAATTCTAAAATAAAAAAGAATAAAAACAAAACATTTTCATTAAAATCTGACTAAATCAACCTTCTCACTACAACTGAACATTAAAAAAAAATCTTTAAACCCCACCGTTTTGGCATTAAATAACCTACAGAGGTTGATATACCGTTAAACAAAACTCAAATAAAATTAAACCGTCTTCGAGAATCTAGTTTAATTTTTTTTTTGTTTGTTTGTTTCGTTCCGTCGCCAATTATTAGGAACGGGTTGAGACAAAGAATAACTGTAAACGCTGCACTGTTTATTCAGGAGTCATCCATTTTATTTCCAAGACTGATGCCTTTTTATTTCCACAATTGTGCGCGCGTATACAACTTGGTTTAGTTTTGCTGAGTTACCTCAGTGATTATTCAGCTTAACTCAAAATCACAACATGGGTAAGAGAGATGACAGTTGAAGAGGTCAACCCAAAGTCCAGCTGCTGTGTCAACGCCATCAACGACCGACGGGTGTGAGCTGACGGCTTGTTCTCAGACCAGGATCGATCCTGAGAAAAGGGTCAACAGGCCACGAACGCTCCGGTACGACCGCGTCACAAAAAGAATAGGAAATCATGGAGACCCATGTTTACAAAGGAACACGACACAGAGAAGGCGAAAATATCAAAATGAACACATATTTAGAACCTGAAAGAGACAATTGAAACTTCTTAAGGAAAGTGGCACGTTACATACTTGATTCGCTTTAGCAAGAAGATAGCGGAGCGAGGTTTGGGTGAGATACCAAGAAGAAAAATGTTAAGAGTGACAATGAAAAGAGACAAGTGGAAGTCCATGATCGCCTACGTCTTAAAAGGACACGGCACATTATGAAGAAGTCAGTCAGTTGAGTGCCCTACATGATACACACTTAGGCGATCATGTCTCGAAAGAAACATGACTGACTGGGAAATAGATATTCCCACCTTAAGTTGTTATTAATTTCTGCATTAGACTTGTAGACAACCAAGGCTATAGAATCCAATCTGCTTCGTTATTCAACCCATAGATTGAGGGAGAAGCGACGAATTAATACCTTTCCGAAGGGTATTTTCACGTAAGTGAAGGCAACAAATTCAACTGGAATTCGAACTCGGTATCCGGGGTGTTGTGGGGTCTCCCCTTTTCATGATAATAGACTCTTCTAGAGTATACATATACTCCTGCCATAAAAACAAGAAGAGAGATACCGTGAGATGTCGGACGATACCGAACGATACAGAAAGATACCGAGGTTTCACGGAGAAATACAGCGTCAGTAGTTCATAGTAGCTCCACTCAGCGAGAACATTATTACACAACCCTCGTCAGCTTCTAACGTGGACATACTAAGATATAATACAGCTTCACTTCAGAGACTTGTATATATACTTCGTACTAACTCGTATCCTGGATTACTAACCTGCGTTCAAGTTTGTATCCTTTACGTTTAATATACTTATTTTTCTATCTCAAATTCTGGTTGTTGTTCCTTTATTTTGTGCGGTTCCCATTCCCAGAATCCACAACACTAACCTTCGTTCAAGTTTGTATCCTTTACGTTTAATATACTTATTTTTCTATCTCAAATTCTGGTTGTTGTTCCTTTATTTTGTGCGGTTCCCATTCCCGGAATCCACAACACTAACCTTCGTTCAAGTTTGTATCCTTTACGTTTAATATACTTATTTTTCTATCTCAAATTCTGGTTGTTGTTCCTTTATTTTGTGCTGTTCCCATTCCCGGAATCCACAACACTAGCCTTCGTTCAAGTTTGTATCCTTTACGTTTAATATACTTATTTTCTATTTCCAATTCGGGTTGTTGTTCTTATATTTTGTGCGGTTCCCATTCCCAGAATCCACAGCACTAACCTTCGTTCAAGTTTGTATCCTTTACGTTTAACCTCTTATTTTCTATCTCAAATTCTGGTTGTTGTTCCTTTATTTTGTGCCGGTTTATTCCAGGGAGATCCACAACACTAACCTTCGTTCAAGTTTGTATCCTTTACGTTTAATATACGTATTTTTCTATTTCCAATTCGGGTTGTTGTTCTTATATTTTGTGCGGTTCCCATTCCCAGAATCCACAACACTAACCTTCGTTCAAGTTTGTATCCTTTACGTTTAATATACTTATTTTTTCTATCTCAAATTCTGGTTGTTGTTCCTTTATTTTGTGCGGTTCCCATTCCCGGAATCCACAACACTAACCTTCGTTCAAGTTTGTATCCTTTACGTTTAATATACTTATTTTCCTATTTCAGATTCAGTTGTTGTTCCTTTATTTTGTGCGGTTCCCATTTAGAATCCACAACACTAACTTAATATCCGTTTAAGTTTGTATCCTTTACGTTTAATATACTTATTTTTCTATCTCAAATTCTGGTTGTTGCTATTTTGTGCAGTTCCCATTTGGAGTCTTGTACAACATACTGTTCAGAGTTTGTATCTTTGCATTTAATATGCTTATTTTTCTCCTGAATTCTACAGTTGTTCTTGTTGTGCAGTTCCATTCCAGATCCCAACCACAATATAGATTCAAGGTTGTATCCTTTGTTCATCTCCTTATTTTCTTCCAATTGGGTTGTTGTTCCTTTATTTTGTGCGGTTCCCATTCCCAGGAATCCACAACACTAACCTTCGTTCAAGTTTGTATCCTTTACGTTTAATATACTTATTTTTCTATCTCAAATTCGATTTCTTTATTTGATTCCCATTCCGGAATCCACAACACTAACCTTCGTTCAAGTTTGTATCCTTTACGTTTAATATACTTATTTTTCTATCTCAAAATTCTGGTTGTTGTTCCTTTATTTGTACGGTTCCCATTCCCATTTAACGTAAATTAAAGTTTGTTATCTTTGTTCTCCTTATTTTTCTATCAAATTCTGGTTGTTGTTCCTTTATTTTGTGCGGTTCCCATTCCGGAATCCACAACACTAGCCTTGTTCAAGTTTGTATCTGTACGTTTAATATACGTATTTTTCTATTTCCAATTCGGGTTGTTGTTCTTATATTTTGTGCGGTTCCCATTCCCAGAATCCACAACACTAACCTTCGTTCAAGTTTGTATCCTTTACGTTTAATATACTTATTTTTCTATCTCAAATTCTGGTTGTTGTTCCTTTATTTTGTGCAGTTCCCATTCCCGGAATCCACAACACTAACCTTCGTTCAAGTTTGTATCTTTACGTTTAATATACTTATTTTTCTATTTCCAATTCGGGTTGTTGTTCCTTTATTTTGTGCGGTTTCCCATTCCCAGAATCCACAACACTAACCTTCGTTCAAGTTTGTATCCTTTACGTTTAATATACTTATTTTCTATCTGCGTTAGTTGTTGTTCCTTTATTTTGTGCGGTTCCCATTCCGGAATCCACAACACTAGCTGCTCGTTCAAGTTTGTATCCTTTACGTTTAATATACGTATTTTTCTATTTCCAATTCGGGTTGTTGTTCTTATATTTTGTGCGGTTCCATTCCCAAGAATCCACAACACTAACCTTCGTTCAAGTTTGTATCCTTTACGTTTAATATACTTATTTTTCTATCTCCAAATTCTGGTTGTTGTTCCTTTATTTTGTGCGGTTCCCATTCCCGGAATCCACAACACTAACCTTCGTTCAAGTTTGTATCCTTTACGTTTAATATACGTATTTTTCTATTTCCAATTCGGGTTGTTGTTCTTATATTTTGTGCGGTTCCCATTCCCAGAATCCACAGCTCTAACCTTCGTTCAAGTTTGTATCCTTTACGTTTAATATACTTATTTTTCTATCTCAAATTCTGGTTGTTGTTCCTTTCTTTTGTGCGGTTCCCATTCCCGGAATCCACAACACTAACCTTCGTTCAAGTTTGTATCCTTTACGTTTAATATACGTATTTTTCTATTTCCAATTCGGGTTGTTGTTCTTATATTTTGTGCGGTTCCCATTCCCAGAATCCACAACACTAACCTTCGTTCAAGTTTGTATCCTTTACGTTTAATATACTTATTTTTCTATCTCAAATTCTGGTTGTTGTTCCTTTATTTTGTGCGGTTCCCATTCCCGGAATCGACAACACTAACCTTCGTTCAAGTTTGTATCCTTTACGTTTAATATACGTATTTTTCTATTTCCAATTCGGGTTGTTGTTCTTATATTTTGTGCGGTTCCCATTCCCAGAATCCACAACACTAACCTTCGTTCAAGTTTGTATCCTTTACGTTTAATATACTTATTTTTCTATCTCCAATTCTGGTTGTTGTTCCTTTATTTTGTGCGGTTCCCATTCCCGGGATCCACAACACTAACCTTCGTTCAAGTTTTTATCCTTTACGTTTAATATACTTATTTTTCTATCTCCAATTCTGGTTGTTGTTCCTTTATTTTGTGCGGTTCCCATTCCCGGGATCCACAACACTAACCTTCGTTCAAGTTTGTATCCTTTACGTTTAATATACTTATTTTTCTATCTCAAATTCTGGTTGTTGTTCCTTTATTTTGTGCGGTTCCCATTCCCGGGATCCACAACACTAACCTTCGTTCAAGTTTGTATCCTTTACGTTTAATATACGTATTTTTCTATCTCAAATTCTGGTTGTTGTTCCTTTATTTTGTGCGGTTCCCATTCCCGGGATCCACAACACTAACCTTCGTTCAAGTTTGTATCCTTTACGTTTAATATACTTATTTTTCTATCTCAAATTCTGGTTGTTGTTCCTTTATTTTGTGCGGTTCCCATTCCAGGGATCCACAACACTAACCTTCGTTCAAGTTTGTATCCTTTACGTTTAATATACTTATTTTTCTATCTCCAATTCTGGTTGTTGTTCCTTTATTTTGTGCGGTTCCCATTCCCGGGATCCACAACACTAACCTTCGTTCAAGTTTGTATCCTTTACGTTTAATATACTTATTTTTCTATCTCAAATTCTGGTTGTTGTTCCTTTATTTTGTGCGGTTCCCATTCCCGGGATCCACAACACTAACCTTCGTTCAAGTTTGTATCCTTTACGTTTAATATACTTATTTTTCTATCTCAAATTCTGGTTGTTGTTCCTTTATTTTGTGCGGTTCCCATTCCCGGGATCCACAACACTAACCTTCGTTCAAGTTTGTATCCTTTACGTTTAGTATACGTATTTTTCTATCTCAAATTCTGGTTGTTGTTCCTTTATTTTGTGCGGTTCCCATTCCCGGGATCCACAACACTAACCTTCGTTCAAGTTTGTATCCTTTACGTTTAATATACTTATTTTTCTATCTCAAATTCTGGTTGTTGTTCCTTTATTTTGTGCGGTTCCCATTCCCGGAATCCACAACACTAACCATCGTTCAAGTTTGTATCCTTTACGTTTAATATACGTATTTTTCTATTTCCAATTCGGGTTGTTGTTCTTATATTTTGTGCGGTTCCCATTCCCAGAATCCACAACACTAACCTTCGTTCAAGTTTGTATCCTTTACGTTTAATATACTTATTTTTCTATCTCAAATTCTGGTTGTTGTTCCTTTATTTTGTGCGGTTCCCATTCCCGGAATCCACAACACTAACCTTCGTTCAAGTTTGTATCCTTTACGTTTAATATACTTATTTTTCTATTTCCAATTCGGGTTGTTGTTCTTATATTTTGCGCGGTTCCCATTCCCAGAATCCACAACACTAACCTTCGTTCAAGTTTGTATCCTTTACGTTTAATATACTTATTTTTCTATCTCAAATTCTGGTTGTTGTTCCTTTATTTTGTGCGGTTCCCATTCCCTGAATCCACAACACTAACCTTCGTTCAAGTTTGTATCCTTTACGTTTAATATACGTATTTTCATTTCCAATTCGGGTTGTTGTTCTTATATTTTGTGCGGTTCCCATTCCCAGAATCCACAACACTAACCTTCGTTCAAGCTTGTATCCTTACGTTTAATATACTTATTTTTCTATCTCAAATTCTGGTTGTTGTTCCTTTATTTTGTGCGGTTCCCATTCCAGGGATCCACAACACTAACCTTCGTTCAAGTTTGTATCCTTTACGTTTAATATACTTATTTTTCTATCTCCAATTCTGGTTGTTGTTCCTTTATATTGTGCGGTTCCCATTCCCGGGATCCACAACACTAACCTTCGTTCAAGTTTGTATCCTTTACGTTTACTTACTTATTTTTCTATCTCAAATTCTGGTTGTTGTTCCTTTATTTTGTGTGGTTCCCATTCCCAGAATCCACAACACTAACCTTCGTTCAAGTTTTTATCCTTTACGTTTAATATACTTATTTTTCTATCTCAAATTCTGGTTGTTGTTCCTTTTATTTTGTGCGGTTCCCATTCCCGGAATCCACAACACTAACCTTCGTTCAAGTTTGTATCCTTTACGTTTAATATACTTATTTTTTCTATCTCAAATTCTGGTTGTTGTTCCTTTATTTTGTGCGGTTCCCATTCCCGGGATCCACAACACTAACCTTCGTTCAAGTTTGTATCCTTTACGTTTAGTATACGTATTTTTCTATCTCAAATTCTGGTTGTTGTTCCTTTATTTGTGCGGTTCCCATTCCCGGGATCCACAACACTAACCTTCGTTCAAGTTTGTATCCTTTACGTTTAATATACTTATTTTTCTATCTCAAATTCTGGTTAAGTTGTTCCTTTATTTTGTGCGGTTCCCATTCCCGGAATCCACAACACTAACCTTCGTTCAAGTTTGTATCCTTTACGTTTAATATACGTATTTTTCTATTTCCAATTCGGGTTGTTGTTCTTATATTTTGTGCGGTTCCCATTCCCAGAATCCACAACACTAACCTTCGTTCAAGTTTGTATCCCCTTTACGTTTAATATACTTATTTCTATCTCAAATTCTGGTTGTTGTTCCTTTATTTTGTGCGGTTCCCATTCCCGGAATCCACAACACTAACCTTCTCGTTCAAGTTTGTATCCTTTACGTTTAATATACTTATTTTTCTATTTCCAATTCGGGTTGTTGTTCTTATATTTTGTGCGGTTCCCATTCCCAGAATCCACAACACTAACCTTCGTTCAAGTTTGTATCCTTTACGTTTAATATACTTATTTTTCTATCTCAAATTCTGGTTGTTGTTCCTTTATTTTGTGCGGTTCCCATTCCCGGAATCCACAACACTAACCTTCGTTCAAGTTTGTATCCTTTACGTTTAATATACGTATTTTTCTATTTCCAATTCGGGTTGTTGTTCTTATATTTTGTGCCGTTCCCATTCCCAGAATCCACAACACTAACCTTCGTTCAAGTTTGTATCCTTTACGTTTAATATACTTATTTTTCTATCTCAAATTCTGGTTGTTGTTCCTTTATTTTGTGCGGTTCCCATTCGAATCCACAACACTAACCTTCGTTCAAGTTTGTATCCTTTACGTTTAATATACGTATTTTTCTATTTCCAATTCGGGTTGTTGTTCTTATATTTTGTGCGGTTCCCATTCCCAGAACCCACAACACTAACCTTCGTTCAAGTTTGTATCCTTTACGTTTAATATACTTATTTTTCTATCTCAAATTCTGGTTGTTGTTCCTTTATTTTGTGCGGTTCCCATTCCCGGAATCCACAACACTAACCTTCGTTCAAGTTTGTATCCTTTACGTTTAATATACGTATTTTTCTATTTCCAATTCGGGTTGTTGTTCTTATATTTTGTGCGGTTCCCATTCCCAGAATCCACAACACTAACCTTCGTTCAAGTTTGTATCCTTTACGTTTAATATACTTATTTTTCTATCTCCAATTCTGGTTGTTGTTTTTATATTTTGTACGGTTCCCATTCCCAGAATCCACAACACTAACCTTCGTTCAAGTTTGTATCCTTTACGTTTAATATACTTATTTTTCTATTTCCAATTCTGGTTGTTGTTCCTTTATTTTGTGCGGTTCCCATTCCCGGGATCCACAACACTAACCTTCGTTCAAGTTTGTATCCTTTACGTTTAATATACTTATTTTTCTATCTCCAATTCTGGTTGTTGTTCCTTTATTTTGTGCGGTTCCCATTCCCGGATCCACAACACTAACCTTCGTTCAAGTTTGTATCCTTTACGTTTAATATACGTATTTTTCTATCTCAAATTCTGGTTGTTGTTCATTTATTTTGTAAAGTGGTTCCCATTCCCGGGATCCACAACACTAACCTTCGTTCAAGTTTGTATCCTTTACGTTTAATATACTTATTTTTCTATCTCAAATTTGGTTGTTGTTCCTTTATTTTGTGCGGGTTCCCATTCCAGGGATCCACAACACTAACCTTCGTAGTTCAAGTTTGTATCCTTTACGTTTAATATACTTATTTTTCTATCTCCAATTCTGGTTGTTGTTCCTTTATTTTGTGCGGTTCCCATCCCCGGGATCCACAACACTAACCTTCTTCGTTCAAGTTTGTATCCTTTACGTTTAATATACTTATTTTTCTATCTCAAATTCTGGTTGCTATTCCTTTATTTTGTGCGGTTCCCCATTCCCAGAATCCACAACACTAACCTTCGTTCAAGTTTGTATCCTTTACGTTTAATATACTTATTTTTCTATCTCAAATTCTGGTTGTTGTTCCCTTTTATTTTGTGCGTTCCCATTCCCGGAATCCACAACACTAACCTTCGTTCAAGTTTGTATCCTTTACGTTTAATATACTTATTTTTCTATCTCAAATTCTGGTTGTTGTTCCTTTATTTTGTGCGGTTCCCAATCCCGGGATCCACAACACTAACCTTCGTTCAAGTTTGTATCCTTTACGTTTAGTATACGTATTTTTCTATCTCAAATTCTGGTTGTTGTTCCTTTATTTTGTGCGGTTCCCATTCCCGGGATCCACAACACTAACCTTCGTTCAAGTTTGTATCCTTTACGTTTAATATACTTATTTTTCTATCTCAAATTCTGGTTGTTGTTCCTTTATTTTGTGCGGTTCCCATTCCCGGAATCCACAACACTAACATTCGTTCAAGTTTGTATCCTTTACGTTTAATATACGTATTTTTCTATTTCCAATTCGGGTTGTTGTTCTTATATTTTGTGCGGTTCCCATTCCCAGAATCCATAACACTAACCTTCGTTCAAGTTTGTATCCTTTACGTTTAATATACTTATTTTTCTATCTCAAATTCTGGTTGTTGTTCCTTTATTTTGTGCGGTTCCCATTCCCGGAATCCACAACACTAACCTTCGTTCAAGTTTGTATCCTTTTACGTTTAATATACTTATTTTTCTATTTCCAATTCGGGTTGTTGTTCTTATATTTTTCCTTGTGCGGTTCCCATTCCCAGAACCCACAACACTAACCTTTCGTTCAAGTTTGTATCCTTTACGTTTAATATACTTATTTTTCTATCTCAAATTCTGGTTGTTGTTCCTTTATTTTGTGCGGTTCCCATTCCCGGAATCCACAACACTAACCTTCGTTCAAGTTTGTATCCTTTACGTTTAATATACGTATTTTTCTATTTCCAATTCGGGTTGTTGTTCTAATATTTTGTGCGGTTCCCATTCCCAGAATCCACAACACTAACCTTCGTTCAAGTTTGTATCCTTTACGTTTAATATACTTATTTTTTCTATCTCAAATTCTGGTTGTTGTTCCTTTTATTTTGTGCGGTTCCCATTCCCGGAATCCACAACACTAACCTTCGTTCAAGTTTGTATCCTTTACGTTTAATATACGTATTTTTCTATTTCCAATTCGGGTTGTTGTTCTTATATTTTGTGCGGTTCCCATTCCCAGAATCCACAACACTAACCTTCGTTCAAGTTTGTATCCTTTACGTTTAATATACTTATTTTTCTATTTCCAATTCGGGTTGTTGTTCTTATATTTTGTGCGGTTCCCATTCCCAGAATCCACAACACTAACCTTCGTTCAAGTTTGTATCCTTTACGTTTAATATACTTATTTTCTATTTCCAATTCTGGTTGTTGTTTTTATATTTTGTACGGTTCCCATTCCCGGAATCCACAACACTAACCTTCGTTCAAGTTTGTATCCTTTACGTTTAATATACGTATTTTTCTATTTCCAATTCGGGTTGTTGTTCTTATATTTTGTGCGGTTCCCATTCCCAGAATCCACAACACTAACCTTCGTTCAAGTTTGTATCCTTTACGTTTAATATACTTATTTTTCTATCTCAAATTCTGGTTGTTGTTCCTTTATTTTGTGCGGTTCCCATTCCCGGAATCCACAACACTAACCTTCGTTCAAGTTTGTATCCTTTACGTTTAATATACGTATTTTTCTATTTCCGGGTTGTTATTGTTCTTATATTTTGTGTGGTTCCCATTCCCAGAATCCACAACACTAACCTTCGTTCAAGTTTGTATCCTTTTACGTTTAATATACTTATTTTTCTATTTCCAATTCGGGTTGTTGTTCCTTTATTTTGTGCGGTTCCCATTCCCAGAATCCACAACACTATCCTTCGTTCAAGTTTGTATCCTTTACGTTTAATATACTTATTTTTCTATTTCCAATTCGGGTTGTTGTTCTTATATTTTGTGCGGTTCTATCTCGGAATCCACAACACTAACCTTCGTTCAAGTTTGTATCCTTTACGTTTAATATACTTATTTTTCTATTTCCAATTCTGGTTGTTGTTCTTATATTTTGTGCGGTTCCCATTCCCAGAATCCACAACACTAACCTTCGTTCAAGTTTGTATCCTTTACGTTTAATATACTTATTTTTCTATTTCCAATTCGGGTTGTTGTTCTTATATTTTGTGCGGTTCCCATTCCCGGAATCCACAACACTAACCTTCGTTCAAGTTTGTATCCTTTACGTTTAATATACTTATTTTTCTATCTCCAATTCTGGTTGTTGTTTTTATATTTTGTACGGTTCCCATTCCCAGAATCCACAACACTAACCTTCGTTCAAGTTTGTATCCTTTTACGTTTAATATACTTATTTTTCTATTTCCAATTCTGGTTGTTGTTCTTTTATTTTGTGCGGTTCCCATTCCGAATCCACAACACTAACCTTCGTTCAAGTTTGTATCCTTTACGTTTAATATACGTATTTTTCTATCTCCAATTCTTGGTTGTTGTTCCTTTATTTTGTGCGGTTCACATTCCCGGAATCCACAACACTAACCTTCGTTCAAGTTTGTATCCTTTACGTTTAATATACTTATTTTTCTATCTCCAATTCTGGTTGTTGTTCCTTTATTTTGTGCTGTTCCCATTCCCGGAATCCACAACACTAACCATCGTTCAAGTTTGTATCCTTTACGTTTAATATACGTATTTTTCTATCTCAAATTCTGGTTGTTGTCCCTTTATTTTGTGCGGTTCCCATTCCCGGAATCCACAACACTAACCTTCGTTCAAGTTTGTATCCTTTACGTTTAATATACGTATTTTTCTATCTCCAATTCTGGTCGTTGTTCCTTTATTTTGTGCTGTTCCCATTCCCGGGATCCACAACACTAACCTTCGTTCAAGTTTGTATCCTTTACGTTTAATATACTTATTTTCTATATCAAATTCTGGTTGTTGTTCCTTTATTTTGTGCTGTTCCCATTCCCGGGATCCACAACACTAACCTTCGTTCAAGTTTTTATCCTTTACGTTTAATATACTTATTTTTCTATCTCCAATTCTGGTTGTTGTTCCTTTATTTTGTGCGGTTCCCATTCCCGGGATCCACAACACTAACCTTCGTTCAAGTTTGTATCCTTTACGTTTAATATACTTATTTTTCTATCTCAAATTCTGGTTGTTGTTCCTTTATTTTGTGCGGTTCCCATTCCCGGGATCCACAACACTAACCTTCGTTCAAGTTTGTATCCTTTACGTTTAATATACGTATTTTTCTATCTCAAATTCTGGTTGTTGTTCCTTTATTTTGTGCGGTTCCCATTCCCGGGATCCACAACACTAACCTTCGTTCAAGTTTGTATCCTTTACGTTTAATATACTTATTTTTCTATCTCAAATTCTGGTTGTTGTTCCTTTATTTTGTGCGGTTCCCATTCCCGGAATCCACAACACTAACATTCGTTCAAGTTTGTATCCTTTACGTTTAATATACGTATTTTTCTTATTTCCAATTCGGGTTGTTGTTCTTATATTTTGTGCGGTTCCCATTCCCAGAATCCATAACACTAACCTTCGTTCAAGTTTGTATCCTTTACGTTTAATATACTTATTTTTCTATCTCAAATTCTGGTTGTTGTTCCTTTATTTTGTGCGGTTCCCATTCCCGGAATCCACAACACTAACCTTCGTTCAAGTTTGTATCCTTTACGTTTAATATACTTATTTTTCTATTTCAATTCGGGTTGTTGTTCTTATATTTGTGCGGTTCCCATTCCCAGAACCCACAACACTAACCTTCGTTCAAGTTTGTATCCTTTACGTTTAATATACTTATTTTTCTATCTCAAATTCTGGTTGTTGTTCCTTTATTTTGTGCGGTTCCCATTCCCGGAATCCACAACACTAACCTTCGTTCAAGTTTGTATCCTTTACGTTTAATATACGTATTTTTCTATTTCCAATTCGGGTTGTTGTTCTAATATTTTGTGCGGTTCCCATTCCCAGAATCCACAACACTAACCTTCGTTCAAGTTTGTATCCTTTACGTTTAATATACTTATTTTTCTATCTCAAATTCTGGTTGTTGTTCCTTTATTTTGTGCGGTTCCCATTCCCGGAATCCACAACACTAACCTTCGTTCAAGTTTGTATCCTTTACGTTTAATATACGTATTTTTCTATTTCCAATTCGGGTTGTTGTTCTTATATTTTGTGCGGTTCCCATTCCCAGAATCCACAACACTAACCTTCGTTCAAGTTTGTATCCTTTACGTTTAATATACTTATTTTTCTATTTCCAATTCGGGTTGTTGTTCTTATATTTTGTGCGGTTCCCATTCCCGGAATCCACAACACTAACCTTCGTTCAAGTTTGTATCCTTTACGTTTAATATACTTATTTTTCTATTTCCAATTCTGGTTGTTGTTTTTATATTTTGTACGGTTCCCATTCCCGGAATCCACAACACTAACCTTCGTTCAAGTTTGTATCCTTTACGTTTAATATACGTATTTTTCTATTTCCAATTCGGGTTGTTGTTCTTATATTTTGTGCGGTTCCCATTCCCAGAATCCACAACACTAACCTTCGTTCAAGTTTGTATCCTTTACGTTTAATATACTTATTTTTCTATCTCAAATTCTGGTTGTTGTTCCTTTATTTTGTGCGGTTCCCATTCCCGGAATCCACAACACTAACCTTCGTTCAAGTTTGTATCCTTTACGTTTAATATACGTATTTTTCTATTTCCAATTCGGGTTGTTGTTCTTATATTTTGTGCGGTTCCCATTCCCAGAATCCACAACACTAACCTTCGTTCAAGTTTGTATCCTTTACGTTTAATATACTTATTTTTCTATTTCCAATTCGGGTTGTTGTTCCTTTATTTTGTGCGGTTCCCATTCCCAGAATCCACAACACTAACCTTCGTTCAAGTTTGTATCCTTTACGTTTAATATACTTATTTTTCTATTTCCAATTCGGGTTGTTGTTCTTATATTTTGTGCGGTTCCCATTCCCGGAATCCACAACACTAACCTTCGTTCAAGTTTGTATCCTTTACGTTTAATATACTTATTTTTCTATTTCCAATTCTGGTTGTTGTTCTTATATTTTGTGCGGTTCCATTCGAATCCACAACACTAACCTTCTGTTCAAGTTTGTATCCTTTACGTTTAATATACTTATTTTTCTATCTCCAATTCTGGTTGTTGTTTTTATATTTTGTACGGTTCCCATTCCCAGAATCCACAACACTAACCTTCGTTCAAGTTTGTATCCTTTACGTTTAATATACTTATTTTTCTATTTCCAATTCTGGTTGTTGTTCCTTTATTTTGTGCGGTTCCCATTCCCGGAATCCACAACACTAACCTTCGTTCAAGTTTGTATCCTTTACGTTTAATATACGTATTTTTCTATCTCCAATTCTGGTTGTTGTTCCTTTATTTTGTGCGGTTCACATTCCCGGAATCCACAACACTAACCTTCGTTCAAGTTTGTATCCTTTACGTTTAATATACTTATTTTTCTATCTCCAATTCTGGTTGTTGTTCCTTTATTTTGTGCTGTTCCCATTCCCGGAATCCACAACACTAACCATCGTTCAAGTTTGTATCCTTTACGTTTAATATACGTATTTTTCTATCTCAAATTCTGGTTGTTGTCCCTTTATTTTGTGCGGTTCCCATTCCCGGAATCCACAACACTAACCTTCGTTCAAGTTTGTATCCTTTACGTTTAATATACGTATTTTTCTATCTCCAATTCTGGTCGTTGTTCCTTTATTTTGTGCTGTTCCCATTCCCGGGATCCACAACACTAACCTTCGTTCAAGTTTTTATCCTTTACGTTTAATATACTTATTTTTCTATATCAAATTCTGGTTGTTGTTCCTTTATTTTGTGCTGTTCCCATTCCCGGGATCCACAACACTAACCTTCGTTCAAGTTTTTATCCTTTACGTTTAATATACTTATTTTTCTATCTCCAATTCTGGTTGTTGTTCCTTTATTTTGTGCGGTTCCCATTCCCGGGATCCACAACACTAACCTTCGTTCAAGTTTGTATCCTTTACGTTTAATATACTTATTTTTCTATCTCAAATTCTGGTTGTTGTTCCTTTATTTTGTGCGGTTCCCATTCCCGGGATCCACAACACTAACCTTCGTTCAAGTTTGTATCCTTTACGTTTAATATACGTATTTTTCTATCTCAAATTCTGGTTGTTGTTCCTTTATTTTGTGCGGTTCCCATTCCCGGGATCCACAACACTAACCTTCGTTCAAGTTTGTATCCTTTACGTTTAATATACTTATTTTTCTATCTCAAATTCTGGTTGTTGTTCCTTTATTTTGTGCGGTTCCCATTCCAGGGATCCACAACACTAACCTTCGTTCAAGTTTGTATCCTTTACGTTTAATATACTTATTTTTCTATCTCCAATTCTGGTTGTTGTTCCTTTATTTTGTGCGGTTCCCATTCCCGGGATCCACAACACTAACCTTCGTTCAAGTTTGTATCCTTTACGTTTAATATACTTATTTTTCTATCTCAAATTCTGGTTGTTGTTCCTTTATTTTGTGCGGTTCCCATTCCCAGAATCCACAACACTAACCTTCGTTCAAGTTTGTATCCTTTACGTTTAATATACTTATTTTTCTATCTCAAATTCTGGTTGTTTTTCCTTTATTTTGTGCGGTTCCCATTCCCGGGATCCACAACACTAACCTTCGTTCAAGTTTGTATCCTTTACGTTTAATATACTTATTTTTCTATCTCAAATTCTGGTTGTTGTTCCTTTATTTTGTGCGGTTCCCATTCCCGGGATCCACAACACTAACCTTCGTTCAAGTTTGTATCCTTTACGTTTAGTATACGTATTTTTCTATCTCAAATTCTGGTTGTTGTTCCTTTATTTTGTGCGGTTCCCATTCCCGGGATCCACAACACTAACCTTCGTTCAAGTTTGTATCCTTTACGTTTAATATACTTATTTTTCTATCTCAAATTCTGGTTGTTGTTCCTTTATTTTGTGCGGTTCCCATTCCCGGGATCCACAACACTAACCTTCGTTCAAGTTTGTATCCTTTACGTTTAATATACGTATTTTTCTATCTCCAATTCTGGTTGTTGTTTCTTTATTTTGTGCTGTTCCTATTCCCGGGATCCACAACACTAACCTTCGTTCAAGTTTGTATCCTTTACGTTTAATATACTTATTTTTCTATCTCAAATTCTGATTGTTGTTCCTTTATTTTGTGCGGTTCCCATTCCCGGGATCCACAACACTAACCTTCGTTCAAGTTTGTATCCTTTACGTTTAATATACTTATTTTTCTATCTCCAATTCTGGTTGTTGTCCCTTTATTTTGTGCGGTTCCCATTCCCAGAATCCACAACACTAACCTTCGTTCAAGTTTGTATCCTTTACGTTTAATATACTTATTTTTCTATCTCCAATTCTGGTTGTTGTTCCTTTATTTTGTGCGGTTCCCATTCCCGGGATCCACAACACTAACCTTCGTTCAAGTTTGTATCCTTTACGTTTAATATACTTATTTTTCTATCTCAAATTCTGGTTGTTGTTCCTTTATTTTGTGCGGTTCCCATTCCCGGGATCCACAACAATGTTGCATAGCAAAAGTAAACAAAATCAAACTTAATTCTCCATCAAAAGAATCCCATAAATATGCAATGAATGCGGATTAAATATTGAATGTACCGATGCACAAAATCAACAAGAAAAATTAAAATAAGAAGCGAAACAATTACCTACCCAGCCAACATAAAAAAGAACTTCCATAATTTTAATTCATAGAAAATCCTGCTTGGTTTAAAAGAAAATAATCTATTACAAAATATAAATTCAATAAAACTTCAACATAAAACGTTATTTTCGCTAGTAATTATGTCTACACAAACATGTATATGTACAAAAGCTAAGCATTATTTACCAAGTATTCAATTGTGAAAGCAGAATGACATATACAGTATAACCCTGATATAAGAGAGTTGTCGGGATCGGATAAAAGTTATCTTATATCCGGGTTTGGTCTATTTTATATACATTACCACAGGCTGTAATTTGAGACAAGATAAAATATCTCTTATATCCGAGTTTTCTTCTATCAGGGTCTCTTATATCTGGGTTATACTGTATCATATTTTAATTACTTGCAAGCTCATCAGAAAATGAAATTTTGTTATTAAATTACCCATAAAGATGTTTATATGCCGTTAAACAAAAAAAGGGAAAAAGAGAAGAAACATATAGCTCTAAAATAATAAAAAGAAATTCAATAATATTGATTAAAAATATTCGTAAACATCTCAAGCAACAGAATGCATAACCATAAGGCAACTGCTGAAATTTCAGCAATCTGACTTTTTAAGTATCTTTCAAGGTAGATGTTACAATTCTTCCATCCTGCTATGGATTAAATATTAGGGTCTACTGAGTTCTGTAGCTATGAGTGGCAGTAGTGAAGGAGAAGGATCGCATTTAATTCAAAAAACTATGGCGAAGATACAAAGGAAAACCACTTCATTATTTTCCGAATAAGTTATAGCAATTCCGAAATAATAAAGGAAAAGACGCTGTGAAGAGCCATGATCGCCTATGTCTAAAGGATAAAAACTACTTCTGGAAATTATACTCACATTGATACTACTAATATAATCATTATTACTACTGCTAATGCGTCCTGGGTATGACCAGACCCCAAGGCTGTTCTCAGGCTGCATCTTCTTCAAGTCAAACATTTGTGGCTTAAGCAAAAAATTTCGGCCAAATCGTTACCCATGATTTAATACCATAGAATTTGTAGCAGGATGTGCGTTGTGGTGCAGTGGATCTAAGCTCGGAACGAGAAATCAGAGAGCCGAGTTCGAATTCCAGTTGAATTCGTTGCATTCACTTATACGCAAATACCGTTAAGATATTAAAAGATATTAATCCGTCTTTTCCCTCCAGCTATAGGTTAAATAGCAGGACAGATTAGATTCTATAGTCTTGGTTGACAACCAGTCTACCTCAGAAATGATTGCAAAATCTTCTGCCCAATCAGTCATGTCTCTTTCGAGACATGATCGTCCATAGCGTGTATGACACTTACCTGACTGACTGAAGCAGGTTTTATTTCCAGGTTGTAACGTACTGCAATAGAAGCCGAAATGAAGAGTAGATGAAGGGGCAAGGAGAAAATTTCTCTTTCTCGTCGGATCTCCGTGATACCTCGATGTTCATCTGCCCTTTTCGGGGACAGTAACCATTGTCTTATATATGACACTGTTTTTTGTCCTCTCATCTCTCTGAAAAACGTAATTTATCCTCATTCAGTGACTATCTTTGTCCGAGCCACTTACCTTGTATCTTTTAAGCGAACTTCACTTAGTTAATAAGCATTGTAAAAATAAACGTCGGAATCTATTTTTGAGACAGGCCAGTTGTTTTCCATTTAATAAGATATCAGTTGACACTGATATTGCCACACATGTTTACACTCAATTACCAAACTAAAATTTGGCATAATAGCACGGAACCAAAATGTACATTCTGTACAAAAAAAAAAAAAATTACGGTAGCCTTCTTCTTTTTCTATGTGCCCTGTCCCTTCAGGACGTAGGCGATCATGGCTTTCCACGTTTCCCTATCCCTGGTGGCTCTTAGCACGCTTTCTCCTGTTGCACCATACAACCCTCGTTCCGATCAGGTCCTTCAAATATGTTATCCACTGCTTTCCCCCCTGTCTCTTTTTCCCTCTATCTGTCCTGTTAACATCAGGTTCTCCAAGCCCTCCTTCCTCATTGCATGTCTCAGAAACTTTAGTTGTCTCTTCCTCTATTAATTTCTTTTTCGTTTCTATCCTTTCCATTACTTCATCATTGCTCAAATGCTCGGTTCATGATATCCGCAGCATCCTTCTGTAGAACCATATTTCAGCTGCTTCAAGTTTTCCTTCGTCTTCGAAGATATTGTCCAACATTCGCTGCCATATTGGAGAACCGACATCACATAGCAATCCAGTACTCTCTTCCTTGTTTCTAGCGAAATTGTCCTGTTTGTTAATACTTTGCTCAGCTCATGGAATGCATCCTTGTGCTTCTGGATCTCAGGCACATAAATGTATAAAAACAGACGTGACCACAAAATGAGGGGTCAGTTTATGTATTGATTGTAATATATAATTGATCCCCCACTTTATATCCAGTATGCTTATGTAGAACCGCATTTTAGTTGTTTCAAGTTTTTCCTTCATCTTTGATGATATTGTCCAGCATTCATTGCCATATTGAAGAACTGACATCACATAGCAATCCAGTACTCTCTTCTTTGTTTCTAGCGAAATTGTCCTGTTTCTTAATACTTTACTCAGCTCATGGAATGCATCCTTGTGCTTTTGGATGTCAGGAACATAAATGTATAGAAACTGTTGTGACCAAAAAGTGAGGGGTCAGTTTATGTATTGATTGTAATATGAAATTAATCCCCTACTTTATATCGAGTATGCTTCTGTAGAACCACATTGCTGTTGCTTCAAGTTTTTCCTTCAGCTTTGATGATATTGTCCAACATTCACTGCCATATTGAAGAACTGACAATACATAGCAATCCAGTACTTTCTTCTTTGTTTCTAGCGAAATTGTCCTGTTTCTTAATACTTTACTCGACTTCTTGAATGCTTCATTCGCCATACCAATTCGCCTTCGGATCTCAGAGTCGCCCTTAGCCTACTGCGTGAAATTTTCTCGTTATTTAATCATGGGTCTGAAGAGACGTGATCACCCGAGGGTTTACCGTTTTTGACACTTGATTTGAGTGCAAGCAATAGTAGTAATATTAGTAGTATTTGTCGTATTAGTAATAGAAACGTATGTAGTAGTAGTAGTACTGATCGTATTAGTGGTAGTCTAATTTGTAGGAGGAATAGTGGTCACAGTAGTAAATTTGATATTAGTAGTAGTAATCGTATTATTAGTAGTAAAGTTGGTAATAGTAATAATGGTCGTATTAGTAGAAGTGAAGTTGGTAGTAATCTCATTGGTCGTATTAGTAATAGTAGAGTTAGTAGTAGTAATAGTAGTGGTGTGAGAAATAGTTTAGTGGTATATCAAATCATTATGTGTCATTTAATGCCGAAATTTTATTTTTTGGGAACATTAGTGATTTGTTTTACAAAAATGTATCTCTGGTAACTATTCTTTTCAAAAATATAATACTACTAGTTACTTTATATATATATTCCTCGATATACTAATCAACACTAATGGCAATAAGTTCACTATCTCACCATATAAAAAACCCACCAACAAAAATCCCTCCACACTTAATTATATTAGCGAATGCCCCCACTATCACAAATTAGCAATCATAAAAAATCTACTACATCGAGCAAAAACCAACTCGTCTACAAAACACATCTTCTACAGTGAACTAAAAAACATAAAACAGACACTCATCAACAATAATTTTCCTAACTACATAGTTGATGAACAAATACGACATTTCCTTACAAACCTGAACACGAAAAAAAACACATGGTAATAGCCCAACCAACCCCAAACATATCATTCTCTTATATCGTAGCCAAATGCACACCAACTACCAACTAGATGAAAATATCCTAAAAAACTCATAAACACTAATATCTCTCCGACAGACCCCAACAAAAGAATTAAATTTGTCATATATGACGCTAAATCCACAACCTCCAACACAATCGTCCGCAACGACTCCTCCCCCACCGTTAGCGATTTGCAAAAAAACAATGTAGTTTATAAATTCAAATGCCCCTTTCGAGAATGTATCTCTAACAAACTAAATAATATCTACATTGGACATACTACTAACTCGCTTTCGCGGAGACTTACATTGCACTTAAATGAAAATTCTAACATATTCCGACATTTAAAACACCACGGCTATCAATACACACTTCTTAGGAAAACACTTGTTGAAAATACGCATATACTTAGACAAGAAAATAATAAGCGAAAACTTAAAATTCTAGAAGCTATCTACATCAAACAGTTTAAACCTAGCCTAAATAAAATAAATTTCGACACCTCTACTAACATACTTCAATGCCTATAATCGACGGGAGAGGTCAGAGTTATTATACTTACCCCATACACCATAGTAGCAGCAGTTCCCAGACCAATCCCTCATGCCACTACACACTCAATTGAACAAAAAACCCACTATCACCATTCCTTCTCGGCCTACAGCCATGTGCGACATAAAAAATGGACCTGTCTAATTTTCTCTGCATAACTCCACTCTGTTAATAATAATTTAAATGTTCTATGTTCACTGAACATTAAATGTTCATCCTTTGATAATGGCTTATGTAAGCCAAAAGCTCAGACTTGATAAAAAAATCAACAATTATTGCGATTTCTTGTCGTCTTTCAATGACAACACTATCAAGCTAATCAGATCATACGAACGGATCTTACACAAAATAAATAGACAGAACTTGTCTATATTATTCAATGAAACCTGTATTAATGAAAAAATGCTGCCAAAATACACACACAATATGTATATATATATATATATATATATATATATATATATATATATATATATGCTAGCAGTATAGCCCGGTGTTGCTCGGGTGTCATGAAAGCTTTAAAACTAATCCATGGTCCTGGAGCTCAGACTCTTTGGACGTTGGCACGAAAGACTAAAAAGCAATAGTTGTTTCCAGTTAAAGCGAAACCGTAGACTGAAAGAAAAATGAATGGATGTAAGCCAAATTTTGATTTCCTGGTATCGATATCAAATAAGTTTTTTTCGTCGTAAACTGAATTTTGAAGGCTTAATAACTCCTCTGAGTAAATGGTTTCATGGCTGAGACAAAGAACTACAATTATACCTACTTAGAGCCAAACCCGAAGCAAAAACTAACATAAAAGGGCTGCAAAAATACAGACATACAGGCAGATAAACAGACACACACACAAACATCTTGCCTTTTATATATATATATTATCGATTTTCTGCACTATTGTAAGAACCACAACCTTGAAACTTTTGAATATCGTTTCTTATGTCTTTGTCTATGAGTGTTTCAAATTTGATTAAAATCGGACCACTCATTCTATAAACCGATTTATTCGATTATCAGTTTTCGATATTTATCGGAGTTACCTCGACATGAAACCTAGCTAAGAACACTCGCAGACGCTTATAGTATAACTGTGTAAATTTTCAAGAAAATCGGTTCAGCCGTTTCGGAGTCTATAGGTAACGGACACACACGCACACACAGACAAACACAGAAACAAAGTTCCATTTATAAATAAGTTTATATATATATATATATATATATATATATATAGAGAGAGAGAGAGAGAGAGAGAGAGAGAGAGATATGTTGGTGGTAGTTACTTTTACTATCAAAATGTATTGCTGGTATTTATGTTATAAAAATGGATTTTTACACTTTCATAGTTTTTTTTTACCCCGGTTTGGTGTTTAACTATTTAACCGTAGCAGGGACCCTAACAGTTGCGACCACCCCAGGGTCAGGGTGAACTTGGGAACAACAGTAATTAAGAAGTGGTTCCATGCTTCTCACAATCTCCCAATCAGAAGCCTTGCTGCCGGATGCAGTTTATCGTCATACCCAGGACGCATTAGCAGTAGTAATAATGATTATATCAGTAGTATCAATGTGAGCAGAATTTCCAGTAGTAGTTTTTATACTTTGGACGTAGGCGATCACGGCTCTTCACTGCTTCTTTTCCTTTATTATTTCGGAATTGTCATAACTTATTCGGAAAATAATGAAGTGGTTTTCCTTCGTATCTTCGCCATAGTTTTTAAATTAAATGCAGTCCTTCTCCTTGACTACTGCCACTCATAGCTTCAAAACTCAGTAGATTCTATTATTTAATCCATAGCAGGGAAATGAGAAGAGAGAAAACCATGCTTTTTCGAGTTGAATAAGTAAGAAAGTGTTATAAAACAAGAATACGATGAACTGCTTAAAATTTTCCGGCCCCAAAACCCTCCAAAATCAATATTCTTAGGTTTGGTTTATTAAAATACTAATTTCTTCCCGAGTGGTTCGTTTTGAGAAGTTTAGAAAATCCCATTATAACAAATAAAGTGAACCATAATGTTATTATATATATAAAAAAAAAAATGTTGAAATTATTTTAATGAAAAAATATCCGATTAATTTACTTGTTGGTGATTGCTCGCTCAAAAGAAAAATAGATATTTTTATTTTTATGAGTGTGAGGAAAATTTAGGCGGGAGAAAAGATAATTTTGTAGATTAATGCTGATTAAATTAGCAATTTCCGGATAAATAACCCAAAGACTTAATCTTAATCCCGGTTGTTGGTTGGAAAAATGTCGGCTGGCTTCCCATTTTAATTAATTAGATAAATAATGGTTATCAAAAAACTAAGTTGAAAGAAGCTAGAAAAAAAATTGACGAGAGAAAACCAGGAAAAAAGATTAAATAATGGAAATAAATAAATAGAATTGAAAAAGACAAAAAGCAAAAGAAAGAATAATTAAAAGGGGGAAAAACGAAGATTCAGTGGGCAGGAAAAAGGAAGAGAAAGAAAGAAAGAAAGAAAGAAAGAAAGAAAGAAGGTATACGAATAGAGAAAGAAAAAAGAAATCAAAAAGAAGAAAGAAAGAAAGAAAGACAGAAAGAAAAAGAAAGAAGGTAAACGAACAGAGAAAGAAAAAAGAAAGCAAAAAGAAAAAAGAAGGAATGGTATGAAAGAAAGAAAGAAAGAAAGAAAGAAAGAAAGAAAGAAGGTAAACGAACAGAGAAAGAAAAAAGAAATCAAAAAGAAGAAAGAAAGAAAGAAAGACAGAAAGAAAAAGAAAGAAGGTAAACGAACAGAGAAAGAAAAAAGAAAGAAAAAAGAAAAAAGAAGGAATGGTATGAAAGAAAGAAAGAAAGAAAGAAAGAAAGAAAGAAGGTACAAAGTAAATGAACAGAAAAAGAACAAAAAGAAAGAAAAAGGGATGGTAAAAAAAAGAAAAGAAAGAAAGGACAAGGTTAATGAACGAAGAAAGAAAGAAAGAAAGAAAGAACAAGGTAAACGAACAGAGTAAAGAAAAAGAAAAAAAGCAACAAGAAGGAATGGCAAGAAAGAAAGAAATAAAGAAAGAAGGATACGTTAAATGATTTGAGAAAGAAAAAAAGAAAGAATGATGAGATAGAAACAACGGAAAGATAAATAAAGAGCAAAAAGATGCAAAAAGAAAGAAAGAAAGAAAGAAAGAAAGAATGTAAGTAAGCAAGAAAGAAAAGAAATAAATAAAAGAAAGAACGGAAAGAGTTAAATGAACAAAGAAAGGGAAAAGAAAAGAAAAAGAAAGAGTGATAAATACACTTGAGGTCATATTTTATGTACCCTTTCACTTAAGGACTTTGGGCGATCATGTCTCGCCACAACTTTTTATTCTTTGTATTTCTAAGCAGATTAAATTATCTCCTTGCCACCCAATCGAGTCTCTATTCTGCCATCAACTTACACAAGCTCCCTACCTCTCTTGTCTTCACCTTGTGAGTGTCAACATTTCAAAGTCTTCTTTCCGATTGCAAGTATAAATATCCTTTTTAGATTCCATTTGCCTTAAACCGTATTCATTGTTTACACGCTCCGTCCATTACATTCTCATCTTCCTTCTGTATAACCACAAATTTGTTACTTCAAGACCGTTCTTCATTTGTTAGGAAATTGCCATTTAGAGAAGGTTCTAATGAAATTTTCGTATTTCTTAATACTGTTTTGTTTTTGGATAACAACTTTGTGACCATAAAAACCAAGATGAGAAGACGCGTCCGGATAAATCAATGTATAAAAATGATAATTCTTCATCTCAGAAATAGAAGAACTAATATAAGTTCAACAGCCAAGATGAGGATACTCGTCCAAATAGAACAATTTAGAATAATGACAATTCCTCATTTCAGGAATAGCAGAAATGTTGTGACAATAATAACCAAGAAAAAAAAACTCGTCTACACAGATCAATGTCTAATAATGACAATTCCTCATCTCAGAAATAACTCAACTATTCTGACAATAGAAACCAAGATGAAGATACTCGGACGAATAGAAAAATATATAATTATGACAATTCCACATATCACAAATAGCTTAAATGTTCTGACTATAGTAGCCAAGATGAAAACAGTCTGCTAAATATATCAATGTCTAATAATGTCAATTCCTTATTTCAGAAATAACTCAGACCTTCTAACTATGAGAACCAAGATGAAGACACTTGTACGAATAAAACAATGTATAATAATGACAATTCCACATCTAACAAATGACTCAAATATTCTGATCATAGCAGCCAAGAAGAAGACAGTCGGCCGAATAGATCAACGTCTAATAATGTCAATCCCTTACGTCAGAATAGCACAACTATTCTGATTATAAGAACGAAGATGAAGACACTCGTACGAATAGAACAATGTATAATAATGACAATTGCACATCTCAAAAATAAAGCAAATGTTCTGATCATAGCAGGCAAGAAGAAAACAGTCGGCCGAATAGATATCACTGTCTAATAATGTCAATTTCTCCTTTCAGAAATAGCTTAAACCTTCTGACTATAGCGATTAAGATGAAGACACTCGTACGAATAGAACAATGTATAATAATGACAATTCCACAGATCACAAATGACTCAAATGTTCTGACCATAGTAGCCAAGATGAAAACAGTCGGCCGAGTAGATCAACGCCTCATACTGACAATTCCTCATCTCAGAAACTGTTCTACTATTCTGACTATAAGAACCAAGATGAAGACACTCGTACGAATAGAACAATGTATAATAATGACAATTCTACATGTCACAAATAGCTCAAATGTTCTGAGTATGGCAGCCAAGATGAAGACAGTTTGCCGAATAGAACAATATCTTTTAATGTCAAGTCAAATCAGAAATCGGAGAAAAGATATGAGTTTAGCAACCAAGATGAAGACACCCGTCCAAATGGATCAATCGATGATAATGACATATCCTCATCTCAGAAATTGCTAAAACGTTGCAATTGTCATTTTGCAAATTCAAGTCGCAATAATATTTTTTTCAATAATATTTTTTTCAATAATATTTTTTTCAATAATATTTTTTTGCTTTTAATCTTCTTCTGTAACCACATCGTATTTATTAAGGTTCTGTATTTTTCATTTTTTCACATTTCCTCTTACAATTCCTCTCTTTGCTCTTTCTTACTCTCTCTTTCTCTCTGCCACGCAGTCGTTACTCATGTGTCTTTTTTCTAACTGGTATTCATTCACTTTTTAAACCTATTCTTCTCGTTTTTTCATCTGCTTTTTTCCCACCAAAAAAATACCCCTCTTACTGCCCCTCCATCTTTTTTCATTTTGTGGGATTTTGTTTCTTTGGCTCTCGTTAGGGGGCGCGATCTATTTGGGGCTATAATAGATGGAGCCTTAAAACTTCTTTCTCTTTTTTTGCTACAGTATCAAATAGTGAAACCGTCGGGTTTGTCTCAGCCATGAGAGATTTCTTTTCTTAGTTAAACCGACTCCGTAATTACAAACAAACCACATGGAGATCACACATATCCTCTATTAATTACTAGCAACCACACCGTTTGTTGCAATGTTTTCTTTAATTTTCTTTTTCTTTCTTTCTTTCTTTCTTTTTTCTTTCTTTCTTCTTCACTGAATTTTTTTCTTGGTCTTCTGTGAAAAGCTCATGCATTCTCTTAAATATTTCAATTTTTTGATCTTGTTGGATAACTCACTCAAATGATTTTACAAGCCTCATTTTTCCCACAAAATTATCATTTTATAGTAATTAGACTTTTCTTTCTTTTTTTCGTTTTTTTTCTTGCTTCATTGCTTTTTCTTTCTTGTTTGTTTGACTCCATTTTCTTTTCTTCCTTTCGTTCTTTCTTTCTTGATTGCATTTTTCTTTCTTTTTTGCTTCACTAATTCTTTTCTTGCTTTTCTTTCTTGATTCGATTTTTCTTTTTTCTTTTCCTTGTTTGATTGACTGCATTTTCTTTTTTTTTTCTTCCTTGCTTGCTTGACTGCATTTTCTTTTTTTTTTCTTCCTTGCTTGCTTGACTGTATTTTCGTTTTTTTTCTTCCTTGCTTGCTTGACTGCATTTTCGTTTTTTTTCTTCCTTGCTTGCTTGACGGCATTTTCGTTTGTTTTTTCTTCCTTGCTTGCTTGACTGCATTTTCTTTTTTTTTTCTTCCTTGCTTGCTTGACTGCATTTTCTTTTTTTTTCTTCCTTGCTTGCTTGACTGCATTTTCTTTTTCTATCTTCCTTGTTTGCATGACTGCATAATCTTTTTTTTTCCACCCTTGCATGCTTGACTGAATTTTTTTTCTTCCCTGCTTGCTTGACTGCATTTCCTTTTTTTTTCTTCCTTGTTTGATTGACTGCATTTTCTTTTTTTTCATGCTTGTTTGCTTGACTGCATTTTCTGTCTTTCATCCTAGTTTGCTTGACTGCATTTTCTTTTTTTTTCTTCCTTGTTTGATTGACTGCATTTTCTTTTTTTTTTCCTTGCTTGCTTGACTGCATTTTCTTTTATTTTTTCCTTGCTTGCTTGATTGCATTTTCTTTTTTTTTCTTCCTTGCTTGCTTGACTGCATTTTCTTTTTTTTCAACCTTGTTTGCTTGATTGCATATTCTTTTTTTTTTCTTCCTTGTTTGATTGACTGCATTTTCTTTTTTTTTCTTCCTTGCTTGCTTGACTGCATTTTTTTATTTTTTCCTTGCCTGCATGATTGCATTTTCTCTTTTTTTCTTCCTTGTTTGCTTGATTGCATTTTTTTCTTCCTTGCTTGCTTGACTGCATATTCGTTTTTTTCTTCCTTGCTTGCTGGACTGAATTTTCTTTTTTTTTTCCTTGCTTGCTGGACTGCATTTTCTTTTTTTTCTTCCTTGCTTGCTTGACTGCATTTTCTTTTTTTTTTCTTCCTTGCTTGCTTGACTGCATATTATTTTTTTTTCCTTGCTTGCTTCACTGCAGTTTCTTTTTTTTTCCTTGTTTGATTGACTGAATTTTCTTTTTTTCTTCCTTGTTTGATTGACTGCATTTTCTTTTTTTTCTTCCTTGCTTGGTTGACTGCATTTTTTTTTCCTTGTTTGATTGACTGCATTTTCTTTTATTTCTTCCTTGTTTGCATGACTGCATTTTCTTTTTTTCTTCCTTGCTTGCTTGACTGCATTTTCTTTTTTTATTCTTTCTTTGCTTGACTGCATTTTCTTTTTTTTCTTCCTCGCTTGCTTGACTACATTTTCTTTTTTTCTTCCTTGTTTACTTGAGAGCATTTTCTTTTTTTCTACCTTGCTTGCTTGACTGAATTTTCTATTTTTTTATTCTTTGTTTGCATGACTGCATTTTCTTTTTTTTTTCTTCCTTGTTTGATTGACTGCATTTTATTTTAATTTTTTCCTTGTTTGCTTGATTGCATTTTCTTTTTTTTTTCTTCCTTGTTTGCTTGACTGCATTTTTTTCTTCCTTGCTTCCTTGACAGCATTTTTGTTTTTGCTTCCTTGCTTGCTTGACTGCATTTTTTTTTCTTCCATGCTTGCTTGACTGCATTTTCTTTTTTTTCTTCCTTGCTTGCTTGACTGCATTTTCTTTTTTTTATTCTTTCTTTGCTTGACTGCATTATCTTTTTTTTTCTTCCTTGCTTGCTTGAATACATTTTCTTTTTGTTCTTCCTTGTTTACTTGAGTGCATTTTGTTTTTTTTCTACCTTGCTTGCTTGACTGAATTTTCTTTTTTTTTATTCTTTGTTTGCATGACTGCATTTTCTTTATTTTTTTTCTTCCTTGTTTGATTGACTGCATTTTATTTTATTTTTTTCCTTGTTTGCTTGATTGCATTTTCTTTTTTTTTTCTTTCTTGTTTGCTTGACTGCTTTTTTTTCTTCCTTGCTTGCTTGACTGCATTTTTTTTTTGCTTCCTTGCTTGCTTGACTGCATTTTCTTTTTTTCTTCCATGCTTGCTTGACTGCATTTTCTTTTTTTTCTTCCTTGTTTGATTGACTGAATTTTCTTTTTTTACTTCTTTTTTTGACTGCTTTTTATTTTTTTTCTTCCTTGTTTGATTGAATTGCATTTTCTTTTTTTTTCTTCCTTGTTTGATTGACTGCATTTTCTTGTTTTTTCCTTGTTTGATTGACTGCATTTTCTCTTTTTTCTTCCTTGCTTGCTTGACTGCATTTTCTTTTTTGTTTTCCTTGCTTGCTTGACTGCATATTCTTTTTTTCTTCCTTGCTTTCTTGACTGCATTTTCTTTTTTTTCTTCCTTGCTTGAATCACTGAATTTTCTTTTTTTTCTTCCCTGTTTGATTGACTGCATTTTCTTTTTTTTCTTCCTTGCTTGCTTGACTGCATTTTCTTTTTTATTCATCCTTGCTTGCATGAATGCATATTCTTTTTTTTCTCCTTGCTTACTTGACTGCATTTTCTTTTTTTTTTTCCTTGCTTGCTTCGCTGCATTTTCTTTTTTTTTCTTCCTTGTTTGATTGACTGAATTTTCTTTTTATTCTTCCTTGTTTGATTGACTGCATTTTCTTTTTTTTCATCCTTGCTTGCTTGCCTGCATTTTCTTTTTTTTTTCCTAGTTTGATTGACTGCATTTTCTTTTTTTCCTTTCTTGTTTGCATGACTGTATTTTCTTTTTTTTTCTTCCTTGCTTGCTTGAATGCATTTTCTTTTTTTTTCTTCCTTGTTTGATTGACTGCATTTTCTTTTTTTTCTTCCTTGCTTGTTTGACTGCATTTTCTTTTTTTTCTTCCTTGCTTGCTTGACTGCATTTTCTTTTTTATTCATCCTTGCTTGCTTGAATGCATATTCTTTTTTTTCTCCTTGCTTACTTGACTGCATTTTCTTTTTTTTTCTTCCTTGCTTGCTTCACTGCATTTTCTTTTTTTTTCTTCATTGTTTGATTGACTGAATTTTCTTTTTATTCTTCCTTGTTTGATTGACTGCATTTTCTTTTTTTTCATCCTTGCTTGCTTGCCTGCATTTTCTTTTTTTTTTCCTAGTTTGATTGACTGCATTTTGTTTTTTTCCTTTCTTGTTTGCATGACTGTATTTTCTTTTTTTTCTTCCTTGCTTGCTTGAATGCATTTTCATTTTTTTTCTTCCTTGTTTGATTGACTGCATTTTCTTTTTTTCTTCCTTGCTTGTTTGACTGCATTTTCATTTTTTTCTTTCTTGCTTACTTGACTGGATTTTCTTTTTTTTCTTCCTTGCTTGCTTCACTGCATTTTCTTTTTTTTTTCTTCTTTGTTTGATTGCCTGAATTTTCTTTTTTTTCTTCCTTGTTTGATTGACTGCATTTTCTTTTTTTTTCATCCTTGCTTGCTTGACTGCATTTTCTTTTTTTTTTTCCTTGTTTGATTGACTGCATTTTCTTTTTTTCCTTTCTTGATTGCATGACTGCATTTTCTTTTTTTTTTCTTCCCTGCTTGCTTGACTGCATTTTCTTTTTTTTTCTTCCTTGTTTGATTGACAGCATTTTCTTTTTTTTTTCTTACTTGCTTGCTTGACTGCATTTTCTTTTTCTTGCTTCCTTGTTTGCATGACTGCATTATCTTTTTTTTCCTTCCTTGCATGCTTGACTGCATTTTTTTTTTCTTCCTTACTTGCTTGAGTGCATTTTCTTTTTTTTCTTCCTTGTTTGATTGACTGCATTTTGTTTTTATTTTTTCCTTGTTTGCATGACTGCATTTCCTTTTTTTCTTCCTTGCTTGATTGAATGCATTTTCTTTTTTTTTCTTCCTTGTTTGATTGACTGCATTTTCTTTTTTTTCTTCCTTGCTTGTTTGACTGCATTTTCGTTTTTTTCTTTCTTGCTTACTTGACTGGATTTTCTTTTTTTTTCTTCCTTGCTTGCATCACTGCAAATTTCTTTTTTTTTCTTCCTTGTTTGATTGACTGAAATTTCTTTTTTTTTTCTTACTTGCTTGCTTGACTGCATTTTCTTTTTTTTTCTTCCCTGCTTGCTTGACTGCATTTTCTTTTTTTTCTTCCTTGTTTGATTGACAGCATTTTCTTTTTTTTTTCTTACTTGCTTGCTTGACTGCATTTTCTTTTTCTTGCTTCCTTGTTTGCATGACTGCATTATCTTTTTTTTCCTTCCTTGCATGCTTGACTGCATTTTTTTTTCTTCCTTACTTGCTTGACTGCATTTTCTTTTTTTTTCTTCCTTGTTTGATTGACTGCATTTTGTTTTTATTTTTTCCTTGTTTGCATGACTGCATTTCCTTTTTTTTCTTCCTTGCTTGATTGAATGCATTTTCTTTTTTTTTTCTTCCTTGTTTGATTGACTGCATTTTCTTTTTTTTCTTCCTTGCTTGTTTGACTGCATTTTCGTTTTTTTCTTTCTTGCTTACTTGACTGGATTTTCTTTTTTTTTCTTCCTTGCTTGCATCACTGCAAATTTCTTTTTTTTTTCTTCCTTGTTTGATTGACTGAAATTTCTTTTTTTTTTCTTACTTGCTTGCTTGACTGCATTTTCTTTTTTTTTTCTTCCCTGCTTGCTTGACTGCATTTTCTTTTTTTTCTTCCTTCTTTGATTGACAGCATTTTCTTTTTTTTTTCTTCCCTGCTTGCTTGACTGCATTTTCTTTTTCTTGCTTCCTTGTTTGCATGACTGCATTATCTTTTTTTTCCTTCCTTGTTTGATTGACTGCATTTTGTTTTTATTTCTTCCTTGTTTGCATGACTGCATTTTCTTTTTTTCTTCCTTGCTTGCTTGACTGCATTTTCTTTTTTTCTTCCTTGCTTGCTTGACTGCATTTTCTTTTTTTTTATTCTTTGTTTGCTTGAGTGCATTTACTTTTTATTCTTCCTTGTTTTATTGACTGCATTTTTTTTCTTCCTTGTTTGATTGACTGCATTTTCGTTTTTTTTCTTCCTTGTTTGATTGAGTGCATTTTCTTTCTTTTTTTCTTCCTTGTTTGATTGACTGCATTTTCTTTTTTTTCTTCCTTGCTTGCTTGACTGCATTTTCTTTTTTTTTTCTTCCTTGCTTGCTTGACTGCATTTTCTTTTTTTTTTCCTTCTTTGCATGACT
Organism: Ascarosepion bandense; assembly: GCA_037127315.1. Classification (NCBI taxonomy): domain Eukaryota; kingdom Metazoa; phylum Mollusca; class Cephalopoda; order Sepiida; family Sepiidae; genus Ascarosepion; species Ascarosepion bandense. The sequence continues at coordinate 1,850,219 of JBBBDQ010002473.1, read as the reverse complement.
GCATTTTCTTTTTTTTTCTTCCTTGCTTGCTTGACTGCATTTTCTTTTTTTTTTCCTTGTTTGATTGACTGCATTTTCTTTTTTTTTTCTTCCTTGTTTGATTGACTGCATTTTCTTTTTTTTCATCCTTGTTTGCTCGACTGCATTTTCTTTGTTTTTTCTTCCTTGTTTGATTGACTGCATTTTCTTTTTTTTTCTTCCATGCTTGCTTGGCTGCATTTTCTTTTATTTTTTCCTTGCTTGCTTGATTGCATTTTCTTTTTTTTTTCTTCCTTGCTTGCTTGACTGCATTTTCTTTTATTTTTTCCTTGCCTGCTTGATTGCATTTTCTTTTTTTTTTCTTCCTTGTTTGCTTGACATTTTTTTTTCTTCCTTGCTTCCTTGATTGCATATTCGTTTTTTTCTTCCTTGCTTGCTGGACTGCATTTTCTTTTTTTTTCTTCCTTGCTTGCTTGACTGCATTTTCTTTTTTTCTTCCTTGCTTGCTTGACTGCATATTTTTTTCCTTGCTTACTTGACTGCATTTTCTTTTTTTTTCATCCTTGCTTGCTTCACTGCAGTTTCTTTTTTTTTTCCTTGTTGATTGACTGAATTTTCTTTTTTTCTTCCTTGTTTGATTGACTGCATTTTCTTTTTTTCTTCCTTGCTTGGTTGACAGCATTTTTTTTCCTTGTTTGATTGACTGCATTTTCTTTTATTTCTTCCTTGTTTGCATGACTGCATTTTCTTTTTTTTCTCCCTTGCTTGCTTGACTACATTTTCTTTTTTTTTCTTCCTTGTTTACTTGACTGCATTTACTTTTTTTTCTTCCTTGTCTAATTGACTGCATTTTCTCTTTTTTCTTCCTTGCTTGTTTGACTGCATTTTCTTTTTTTTTTCTTCCTTGCTTGCTTGACTACATTTTCTTTTATTTTCTTCCTTGTTTACTTGACTGCATTTACTTTTTTTTCTTCCTTGTTTGATTGACTGCATTTTCTTTTTTTTTGTTCCTTGTTTGCTTGATTGCATTTTCTTTTTTTTCTTCCTTGTTTGCTTGACTGCATTTTTTTCTTCCTTGCTTGCTTGACTGCATTTTCGTTTTTTGCTTCCTTGCTTGCTTGACTGCATTTTCTTTTTTTCTTCCTTGCTGGCTTGACTGCATTTTTTTTCTTCCTTGTTTGATTGAGTGAATTTTCTTTTTTTCTTCTTTTTTTGACTGCTTTTTCTTTTTTTTCTTCCTTGTTTGATTGAATTGCATTTTCTTTTTTTTTTCTTCCTTGTTTGATTGAATTGCATTTTCTTTTTTTTTTCCTTGTTTGATTGACTGCATTTTCTCTTTTTTCTTGCTTGCTTGCTTGATTGCATTTTCTTTTTTTTTTTCCTTGCTTGCTTGACTGCATTTTCTTTTTTGTCTTCCTTGCTGGCCTTGACTGCATATTCTTTTTTTCTTCCTTGCTTACTTGCCTGCATTTTCTTTTTATTTCTTCCTTGCTTGAATCACTGCATTTTCTTTTTTTTTTCTTCCTTGTTTGATTGACTGAATTTTCTTTTTTTTCTTCCTTGTTTGATTGACTTCATTTTCTTTATTTCATCCTTGCTTGCTTGACTGCATTTTCTTTTTTTTTACTTGTTTGATTGACTGCATTTTCTTTTTTTCCTTTCTTGTTTGCATGACGGCATTTTCTTTTTTTTCATCCTTGCTTCCTTGACTGCATTTTCGTTTTTTTGCTTCCTTGCTTGCTTGACTGCATTTTCTTTTTTTTCTTCCTTGCTTGCTTGACTGCATTTACTTTTTTTTTCTTCTTTGCTTGACTGCTTTTTCTTTTTTTTCTTACTTGTTTGATTGAATTGCATTTTCTTTTTTTCTTCCTTGTTTGATTGACAGCATTTTGTTTTTTTTTCTTCCTTGTTTGAGTGACTGCATTTTCTTCTTTTTATCCTTGTTTGATTGACTGCATTTTCTTTTTTTTCTTCCTTGCTTGCTTGACTGCACTTTCTTTTATTTTTTCCTTGCCTGCTTGATTGCATTTTCTTTTTTTTTTCTTCCTTGTTTGCTTGACATTTTTTTTTTCTTCCTTGCTTGCTTGACTGTATATTCGTTTTTTTCTTCCTTGCTTGCTGGACTGCATTTTCTTTTTTTTCTTCCTTGCTTGCTTGACTGCATTTTTTTTCTTCCTCGCATGCTTGACTGCATATTATTTTCTTTTCCTTGCTTACTTGACTGCATTTTCTTTTTTTTCTTCCTTGCTTGCTTCACTGCAGTTTCTTTATTTTTCCTTGTTTGATTGACTGAATTCTCTTTTTTTTCGTCCTTATTTGATTGACTGCATTTTCTTTTTTTCTTCCTTGCTTGGTTGACAGCATTTTTTTTCCTTGTTTGATTGACTGCATTTTCTTTTATTTCTTCCTTGTTTGCATGACTGCATTCTCTTTTTTTCTCCCTTGCTTGCTTGACTACATTTTCTTTTTTTTTTCTTCCTTGTTTACTTGACTGCATTTACATTTTTTTCTTCCTTGTCTAATTGACTGCATTTTCTTTTTTTTTATTCTTTCTTTGCTTGACTGCATTTTCTTTTTTTTTTTCCTTGCTTGCTTTACTACATTTTCTTTTATTTTCTTCCTTGTTTACTTGACTGCATTTACTTTTTTTCTTCCTTGTTTGATAGACTGCATTTTCTTTTTTTTGTTCCTTGTTTGCTTGATTGCATTTTTTTTTCTTCTTCCTTGTTTGCTTGACTGCATTTTTTTCTTCCTTGCTTGCTTGACTGCATTTTCGTTTTTTGCTTCCTTGCTTTCTTGACTGCATTTTCTTTTTTTCTTCCTTGCTTGCTTGACTGCATTTTTTTCTTCCTTGTTTGATTGACTGAATTTTCTTTTTTTCTTCTTTTTTTGACTGCTTTTTCTTTTTTTCTTCCTTGTTTGATTGAATTGCATTTTCTTTTTTTTTCTTCCTTGTTTGATTGAATTGCATTTTCTTTTTTTTTCCTTGTTTGATTGACTGCATTTTCTCTTTTTTCTTCCTTGCTTTCTTGATTGCATTTTCTTTTTTTTTTCCTTGCTTGCTTGACTGCATTTTCTTTTTTGTCTTCCTTGCTGGGCTTGACTACTTATTCTTTTTTTCTTCCTTGCTTACTTGCCTGCATTTTCTTTTTATTTCTTCCTTGCTTGAATCACTGCATTTTCTTTTTTTTCTTCCTTGTTTGATTGACTGAATTTTCTTTTTTTTCTTCCTTGTTTGATTGACTGCATTTTCTTTATTTCATCCTTGCTTGCTTGACTGCATTTTCTTTTTTTTTACTTGTTTGATTGACTGCATTTTCTTTTTTCATTTCTTGTTTGCATGACGGCATTTTCTTTTTTTTCATCCTTGCTTGCTTGACTGCATTTTCGTTTTTTTGCTTCCTTGCTTGCTTGACTGCATTTTCTTTTTTTCCTTCCTTGCTTGCTTGACTGCATTTACTTTTTTTTCTTCCTTGTTTGATTGACTGAATTTTCTTTTTTTTTCTTCTTTGCTTGACTGCTTTTTCTTTTTTTCCTTCCTTGTTTGATTGACTGCATTTTGTTTTTTTTTCTTCCTTGTTTGAGTGACTGCATTTTCTTTTTTTTCTTCCTTGCTTGCTTGACTGCATTTTCTTTTTTTCTTCCTTGCTTGCTTGACTGCATTTTCTTTTTTTTATTCTTTGTTTGCTTGAGTGCATTTACTTTTTATTCTTCCTTGTTTTATTGACTGCATTTTTTTTCTTCCTTGTTTGATTGACTGCATTTTCGTTTTTTTCTTCCTTGTTTGATTGAGTGCATTTTCTTTCTTTTTTTCTTCCTTGTTTGATTGACTGCATTTTCTTTTTTTTCTTCCTTGCTTGCTTGACTGCATTTTCTTTTTTTTTTCTTCCTTGCTTGCTTGACTGCATTTTCTTTTTTTTTTCCTTCTTTGCATGACTGCATTTTCTTTTTTTTTCTTCCTTGCTTGCTTGACTGCATTTTCTTTTTTTTCCTTGTTTGATTGACTGCATTTTCTTTTTTTTTCTTCCTTGTTTGATTGACTGCATTTTCTTTTTTTTCATCCTTGTTTGCTCGACTGCATTTTCTTTGTTTTTTCTTCCTTGTTTGATTGACTGCATTTTCTTTTTTTTTCTTCCATGCTTGCTTGGCTGCATTTTCTTTTATTTTTTCCTTGCTTGCTTGATTGTATTTTCTTTTTTTTTTCTTCCTTGATTGCTTGACTGCATTTTCTTTTATTTTTTCCTTGCCTGCTTGATTGCATTTTCTTTTTTTTCTTCCTTGTTTGCTTGACATTTTTTTTTCTTCCTTGCTTCCTTGATTGCATATTCGTTTTTTTCTTCCTTGCTTGCTGGACTGCATTTTTCTTTTTTTTCTTCCTTGCTTGCTTGACTGCATTTTCTTTTTTTCTTCCTTGCTTGCTTGACTGCATATTTTTTTCCTTGCTTACTTGACTGCATTTTCTTTTTTTTTCATCCTTGCTTGCTTCACTGCAGTTTCTTTTTTTTTTCCTTGTTGATTGACTGAATTTTCTTTTTTTCTTCCTTGTTTGATTGACTGCATTTTCTTTTTTTCTTCCTTGCTTGGTTGACAGCATTTTTTTTCCTTGTTTGATTGACTGCATTTTCTTTTATTTCTTCCTTGTTTGCATGACTGCATTTTCTTTTTTTTCTCCCTTGCTTGCTTGACTACATTTTCTTTTTTTTTCTTCCTTGTTTACTTGACTGCATTTACTTTTTTTTCTTCCTTGTCTAATTGACTGCATTTTCTCTTTTTTCTTCCTTGCTTGTTTGACTGCATTTTCTTTTTTTTTCTTCCTTGCTTGCTTGACTACATTTTCTTTTATTTTCTTCCTTGTTTACTTGACTGCATTTACTTTTTTTTCTTCCTTGTTTGATTGACTGCATTTTCTTTTTTTTGTTCCTTGTTTGCTTGATTGCATTTTCTTTTTTTTCTTCCTTGTTTGCTTGACTGCATTTTTTTCTTCCTTGCTTGCTTGACTGCATTTTCGTTTTTTGCTTCCTTGCTTGCTTGACTGCATTTTCTTTTTTCTTCCTTGCTGGCTTGACTGCATTTTTTTCTTCCTTGTTTGATTGAGTGAATTTTCTTTTTTTTCTTCTTTTTTTTGACTGCTTTTTCTTTTTTTCTTCCTTGTTTGATTGAATTGCATTTTCTTTTTTTTTTCTTCCTTGTTTGATTGAATTGCATTTTCTTTTTTTTTTCCTTGTTTGATTGACTGCATTTTCTCTTTTTTCTTGCTTGCTTGCTTGACTGCATTTTCTTTTTTTTTTTCCTTGCTTGCTTGACTGCATTTTCTTTTTTGTCTTCCTTGCTGGCCTTGACTGCATATTCTTTTTTTCTTCCTTGCTTACTTGCCTGCATTTTCTTTTTATTTCTTCCTTGCTTGAATCACTGCATTTTCTTTTTTTTCTTCCTTGTTTGATTGACTTGAATTTTCTTTTTTTCTTTTGTTTATTTTGACTTTATTTATTTCATCCTTGCTTGCTTGACTGCATTTTCTTTTTTTTTACTTGTTTGATTGACTGCATTTTCTTTTTTTCCTTTCTTGTTTGCATGACGGCATTTTCTTTTTTTTCATCCTTGCTTCCTTGACTGCATTTTCGTTTTTTTGCTTCCTTGCTTGCTTGACTGCATTTTCTTTTTTTCTTCCTTGCTTGCTTGACTGCATTTACTTTTTTTTTCTTCTTTGCTTGACTGCTTTTTCTTTTTTTTCTTACTTGTTTGATTGAATTGCATTTTCTTTTTTTTCTTCCTTGTTTGATTGACAGCATTTTGTTTTTTTTTCTTCCTTGTTTGAGTGACTGCATTTTCTTCTTTTTATCCTTGTTTGATTGACTGCATTTTCTTTTTTTTTCTTCCTTGCTTGCTTGACTGCACTTTCTTTTATTTTTTCCTTGCCTGCTTGATTGCATTTTCTTTTTTTTTTCTTCCTTGTTTTCTTGACATTTTTTTTCTTCCTTGCTTGCTTGACTGTATATTCGTTTTTTTCTTCCTTGCTTGCTGGACTGCATTTTCTTTTTTTCTTCCTTGCTTGCTTGACTGCATTTTTTTTCTTCCTCGCATGCTTGACTGCATATTATTTTCTTTTCCTTGCTTACTTGACTGCATTTTCTTTTTTTCTTCCTTGCTTGCTTCACTGCAGTTTCTTTATTTTTCCTTGTTTGATTGACTGAATTCTCTTTTTTTTCGTCCTTATTTGATTGACTGCATTTTCTTTTTTTCTTCCTTGCTTGGTTGACAGCATTTTTTTTTCCTTGTTTGATTGACTGCATTTTCTTTTATTTCTTCCTTGTTTGCATGACTGCATTCTCTTTTTTTCTCCCTTGCTTGCTTGACTACATTTTCTTTTTTTTTCTTCCTTGTTTACTTGACTGCATTTACATTTTTTTCTTCCTTGTCTAATTGACTGCATTTTCTTTTTTTTTATTCTTTCTTTGCTTGACTGCATTTTCTTTTTTTTTTCCTTGCTTGCTTTACTACATTTTCTTTCTTTCTTCCTTGTTTACTTGACTGCATTTACTTTTTTTCTTCCTTGTTTGTTTGTTTTCTTTTTTTTGTTCCTTGTTTGCTTGGTGTTTTTTTTTTTTCTTCCTTGTTTGTGACTGCATTTTCTTGCTTGCTTGCTTTCGTTTGCTTCCTTGCTTTCTTGACTTATTTCTTTCTTCCTTGCTTGCTTGACTGCATTTTTTTCTTCCTTGTTTGATTGACTGAATTTTCTTTTTTTCTTCTTTTTTGACTGCTTTTTTCTTTTTTTCTTCCTTGTTTGATTGAATTATTTCTTTTTTTTCTTCCTTTGGATGAATTGCATTTTTTTTTTTCTTTTTTTTCCTTGTTTGATTGACTGCATTTTTCTCTTTTGTTCCTTGCTTTCTTGACTGCATTTTCTTTCCTTGCTTGACTGCATTTTTTTCTTTTTGTCTTCCTTGCTGGGCTTGACTACTTATTCTTTTTTTCTTCCTTGCCTGCATTTTCTTTTTATTTCTTCCTTGCTTGAATCACTGCATTTTTTCTTTTTTCTTCCTTGTTTGATTGACTGAATTTTTTCTTTTTTTCTTTGTTTGATTGACTGCATTTTCTTTATTTGTCCTTGGCAGCAGCTGCATTTCTTTTTTTACTTGATTGACTGCATTTCTTTTTTCATTTCTTGTTTGCATGACGGCATTTTCTTTTTTTCTGTCTTGCTTGACTGCATTTCATTTGCTTCCTTGCTTGCTTGACTGCATTTTCTTTTTTTCCTTCCTTGCTTGCTTGACAATTTTCTTTTTTCTTCCTTGTTTGATTGACTGAATTTTCTTTTACTTCTTTTGCTTGACTGCTTTTTTCTTTTCCTTCCTTGTTGATTGACTGCATTTTGTTTTTTTCTTCCTTGTTTGGAAGTGACTGCATTTTTATTTTTTTTCATCCTTGTTTGCTCGACTGCATTTTTCTTTTTTTTTTCTTTTTCTCTTGTTGATTGACTGCATTTTCTTTTTTTCCTTCTTGCTTGCTTGACTGCACATTTTCTTTTATTTTTTCCTTGCCTGCTTGATTGCATTTTCTTTTTTTCTTCCTTGTTTGCTTGACATTTTTTTCTTTATTGTGTAGCTGTATATTCGTTTTTTTCTTCCTTGCTTGCTGGACTGCATTTTCTTTTTTTTTTCTTCCTTGCTTTTGTTATTTCTTGCATTTTTCTTCATGCATCCTTGGCTGCATATTATTTTCTTTTTCTTGCTTACTTGACTGCATTTACTTTTTTTTCTTCCTTGCTTCACTGCAGTTTCTTCATTTTTCCTTGTTTGATTGACTGAATTTTTTCTTTTTTTCGTCCTTGTTTGATTGACTGCATTTCTTTTTTCTTCTTTGCTTGTTTGACAGCATTTTTTCTCTGTTGTTTGGTTATTTCATTTCTTTATTTCTCGCCTTGTTTGCTGACTGCATTTTCTTTTATTTCTTGCTTGACACACGCTTTCTTTTTTTCTTCTTTGTTTACTTGACTGCATTTACTTTTTTTTCTTTCTTGTTTGATTGACTGCATTTTCTTTTTTTTTTTTTTTTGTTCTTTTCTTTGTGACTGCATTTCTTTTTTTTTCTTGCTTCCTTGACTACATTTATTTCTTTCTTTCTTCCTTGTTTACTTGACTGCATTTATTTCTTTTTTCTTCCTTGTTTGATTGACTGCATTTTCTTTTTTTTTTTCTTGCTTGCTTGACTGCATTTCTTTCTTTTGTTTGTTTCATTATCTTTCTTCTTGTTTGATTGACTGTTTTCTTTTGTTTTCCTTGTTTGCTTAGTTATTTCTTTCTTCCTTGTTTGCTTGACTGCATTTTTTTTTTTCTTTCTTGCTTGCTTGACTGCATTTTCGTTTTTTGCTTCCTTGCTTGCTTGACTGCATTTCTTTTTTTCTTCCTTGCTTGCTTGACTGCATTTTTTCCTTGTTTGATTGACTGAATTTTCTTTTTTTCTTCTTTTTTTGACTGTTTTCTTTTTTTTTCTTCCTTGTTTGATTGAATTGCATTTCTTTTTTTCTTCCTTGTTTGATTGACTGCATTTTCTTTTTTTTTTCCTTGTTTGATTGACTGCATTTTCTCTTTTTTGTTCCTTGCTTTCTTGACTGCATTTTCTTTTTTTCCTTGCTTGTATTTCTTTTTCTTTTTGTCTTCCTTGCTGGGCTTGACTGTTCTTATTCTTTTTTTTTTTTCTTCCTTGCTTACTTGCCTGCATTTCTTTTTTATTTCTTCCTTGCTTGAATCTTTTGTTTCTTTTTTTTTCTTCCTTGTTTGATTGACTGAATTTCTTTTCTTCCTTGTTTGATTATTCATTTTCTTTATTTCTGTCCTTGCTTGCTTGACTGCATTTTCTTTTTACTTGTTTGATTGACTGCATTTCTTTCATTTCTTGTTTGCATGACGGCATTTTCTTTTTTTTCATCCTTGCTTGCTTGACTGCATTTTCGTTTTTTTGCTTCCTTGCTTGCTTGACTGCATTTTCTTTTTTTCCTTCCTTGCTTGCTTGACTGCGTTTCTTTCTTCCTTGTTTGATTGACTGAATTTTCTTTTTTTTTTCTTCTTTGCTTGACTGCTTTCTTTCCTTCCTTGTTTGATTGACTGCAATTTGTTTTTTTCTTCCTTGTTTGAGTGACTGCATTTTCTTTCATCCTTGTTTGCTCATTTTCTTTTTTTTTTCTTCCTTGTTTAGTTATTTTCTTTTTTTCCTTCCTTGCTTGCTTGACTGCACTTTCTTTTATTTTTTCCTTGCCTGCTTGATTGCATTTTCTTTTTTTGTCTTCCTTGTTTGTGACTCATTTTTTTCTTCCTTGCTTGCTTGGCTGTATATTCGTTTTTTTCTTCCTTGCTTGCCTGGACTGCATTTTCTTTTTTTCTTCCTTGCTTGCTTGACTGCATTTTTTTTTCTTCCTTGCATGCTTGACTGCATATTATTTTCTTTTTCTTGCTTACTTGACTGCATTTACTTTTTTTTTCTTCCTTGCTTGCTTCACTGCAGTTTCTTCATTTTCCTTGTTTGATTGACTGAATTTCTTTTTTCGTCCTTGTTTGATTGTAGGCATTTTCTTTTTTTCTTCCTTGCTTGTTTGACAGCATTTTTTCTCATTGTTTGATTGACTGCATTTTCTTTTATTTCTACCTTGTTTGCATGACTGCATTTCTTTTATTTCCTTGCTTGCTTGACTACACTTTCTTTTTTTTCTTCTTTGTTTACTTGACTGCATTTACTTTTTTTTTTCTTTCTTGTTTGATTGACTGCATTTTCTTTTTTTTATTCTTTCTTTTGCTTGACTGCATTTCTTTTTTTTTCTAACTTGCTTCCTTGACTACATTTCTTTTATTTTCTTCCTTGTTTACTTGACCATTTACTTTTCTTCCTTGTTTAGTTGACTGCATTTTCTTTTTTTTGTTTGCCCTTGTTTGCTTGACTGCATTTTCTTTTTTTTTTTTTTAATTTTTGTTTGCATGACTGCATTATCTTTTTTTCTTCCTTGTTTGATTGACTGCATTTTCTTTTATTTTTTTCTGTGTTTGCTTGAATGCATTTTTCTTTTTTTCTTCCTTGTTTGCTTTTGTTCTTCCTTGCTTGCTTGACTGCATTTTTTTTCTTCCTTGTTTGATTGACTGAATTTTCTTTTTTTCTTCTTTTTTTGACTGCTTTTTCTTTTTTTCTTCCTTGTTTGATTGAATTGCATTTTCTTTTTTTTTCTTCCTTGTTTGATTGACTGCATTTTCTTTTTTTTTTCCTTGTTTGATTGACTGCATTTTCTCTTTTTTGTTCCTTGCTTGCTTGACTGCATTTTCTTTTTTTTTTCCTTGCTTGCTTGACCGCATTTTCTTTTTTGTCTTCCTTGCTGGGCTTGACTGCATATTCTTTTTTTCTTCCTTGCTTACTTGACTGCATTTTCTTTTTTTTCCGTCCTTGCTTGAATCACTGCATTTTCTTTTTTTTCTTCCATGTTTGATTGACTGAATTTTCTTTTTTTCTTCCTTGTTTGATTGACTGCATTTTCTTTATTTCATCCTTGCTTGCTTGACTGCATTTTCTTTTTTTTTACTTGTTTGATTGACTGCATTTTTTTTTTTTTTTTTCCTTTCTTGTTTGTATGACGGCATTTTCTTTTTTTTTCATCCTTGCTTGCTTGACTGCATTTTCGTTTTTTTGCTTCCTTGCTTGCTTGACTGCATTTTCTTTTTTTCTTCCTTGCTTGCATGATTGCATTTACTTTTTTTTCTTCCTTGTTTGATTGACTGAATTTTCTTTTTTTTCTTCATTGCTTGACTGCTTTTTCTTTTTTTTCTTCCTTGTTTGATTGAATTGCATTTTCTTTTTTTTTCTTCCTTGTTTGATTGACTGCATTTTGTTTTTTTTTTCTTCCTTGTTTGAGTGACTGCATTTTCTTTTTTCTTTCTTGCTTGCTTGACTGCATTTTTTTTTTCTTCTTTTCTTGCTTGACTGCATTTCTTTTTTTTTCCTGGTTTGATTGACTGCATTTTCTTTTTTTCCTTCCTTGTTTGATTGACTGCATTTTCTTTTTTTTCTTCCTTGTTGGATTGACAGCATTTTCTTTTTTTTTTCTTACTTGCTTGCTTGACTGCATTTTCTTTTTCTTGCTTCCTTGTTTGCATGACTGCAATATTTTTTTTTCCTTGCATGCTTGACTGCATTTTTTTTTCTTCCTTACTTGCTTGACTGCATTTTCTTTTTTTTTTCTTCCTTGTTTGATTGACTGCATTTTGTTTTTATTTCTTCCTTGTTTGCATGACTGCATTTTCTTTTTTTTCTTCCTTGATTGCTTGACTGCATTTTCTTTTTTTCTTCCTTGCTTGCTTGACTACATTTTCTTTTTTTTATTCTTTGTTTGCTTGAGTGCATTTACTTTTTATTCTCCCTTGTTTTATTGACGGCATTTTTTTTCTTCCTTGTTTGATTGACTGAATTTTCTTTTATTTCTTCCTTGTTTGCATGACTGCATTTTCTTTTTTTCTCCCTTGCTTGCTTGACTACATTTTCTTTTTTTTTCTACCTTGTTTACTTGACTGCATTTACTTTTTTTTCTTCCTTGTCTAATTGACTGCATTTTCTTTTTTCTTTATACTTTCTTTGCTTTACTGCATTTACTATTTTTTTCTTCCTTGCTTGCTTGACTACATTTTCTTTTATTTTCTTCCTTGTTTACTTGACTGCATTTACTTTTTTTCTTCCTTGTTTGATTGACTGCATTTTCTTTTTTTTTTGTTCCTTGTTTGCTTGATTGCATTTTCTTTTTTTTCTTCCTTGTTTGCTTGACTGCATTTTTTTTCTTCCTTGCTTCCTTGACTGCATTTTCGTTTTTTGCTTCCTTGTTTGCTTGACTGCATTTTCTTTTTTTCTTCCTTGCTTGCTTGACTGCATTTTTTTTTCTTCCTTTGTTTGATTGACTGCATTTTCTTTTTTTTTCTTCTTTTTTTGACTGCTTTTTCTTTTTTTCTTCCTTGTTTGATTGAATTGCATTTTCTTTTTTTTTTCTTCCTTGTTTGATTGAATTGCATTTTCTTTTTTTTTTCCTTGTTTGATTGACTGCATTTTCTCTTTTTTCTTCTTTGCTTGCTTGACTGCATATTCTTTTTTTCTTCCTTGCTTACTTGCCTGCATTTTCTTTTTATTTCTTCCTTGCTTGAATCACTGCATTTTCTTTTTTTTTCTTCCTTGTTTGATTGACTGAATTTTCTTTTTTTTCTTCCTTGTTTGATTGACTTCATTTTCTTTATTTCATCCTTGCTTGTTTGACTGCATTTTCTTTTTTTTTACTTGTTTGATTGACTGCATTTTCTTTTTTTCCTTTCTTGTTTGCATGACGGCATTTTCTTTTTTTTCATCCTTGCTTCCTTGACTGCATTTTCGTTTTTTTTGCTTCCTTGCTTGCTTGACTGCATTTTCTTTTTTTCCTCCTTGCTTGCTTGACTACATTTCCTTTTTTTTTCTTCTTTGCTTGACTGCTTTTTCTTTTTTTTCTTCCTTGTTTGATTGAATTGCATTTTTTTTTTCTTCCTTGTTTGATTGACTGCATTTTGTTTTTTTTCTTCCTTGTTTGAGTGACTGCATTTTCTTCTTTTTCATCCTTGTTTGCTCGACTGCATTTTCTTTTTTTTTTCTTCCTTGTTTGATTGACTGCATTTTCTTTTTTTCTTCCTTGCTTGCTTGACTGCACTTTCTTTTATTTTTTCCTTGCCTGCTTGATTGCATTTTTTTTTCCTTCTTCCTTGTTTGCTTGACATTTTTTTTCTTCCTTGCTTGCTTGACTGTATATTCGTTTTTTTCTTCCTTGCTTGCTGGACTGTTTTCTTTTTTTTCTTTTTTCTTGCTTGGACTGATTTTCTTTTTTTTCTTCCTTGCTTGCTTGACTGCATTTTTTTTTCTTCCTTGCATGCTTGACTGCATATTATTTTTTTTCCTTGGTTACTTGACTGCATTTTCTTTTTTTTTTCTTCCTTGCTTGCTTCACTGCAGTTTCTTTATTTTTCCTTGTTTGATTGACTGAATTCTCTTTTTTTTCGTCCTTGTTTGATTGACTGCATTTTCTTTTTTTTTCCTTGCTTGGTTGACAGCATTTTTTTTCCTTGTTTGATTGACTGCATTTTCTTTTTTTCTCCCTTGCTTGCTTGACTACATTTTCTTTTTTTCTTCCTTGCTTGCTTGACTGCATTTTCTTTTTTTTATTCTTTGTTTGCTTGAGTGCATTTACTTTTTATTCTCCCTTGTTTTATTGACTGCATTTTTTTTTCTTCCTTGTTTGATTGACTGCATTTTCGTTTTTTTCTTCCTTGTTTGATTGAGTGCATTTTCTTTCATTATTTCTTCCTTGTTTGATTGACTGCATTTTCTTTTTTTCTTCCTTGCTTGCTTGACTACATTTTCTTTTTTTTTTCTTCCTTGCTTGCTTGACTGTATTTTCTTTATTTTTCCTTGTTTGCATGACTGCATTTTCTTTTTTTTCTTCCTTGCTTGCTTGACTGCATTTTCTTTTTTTTTTCCTTGTTTGATTGACTGCATTTTCTTTTTTTTTCTTCCTTGTTTGATTGACTGCATTTTCTTTTTTTTCATCCTTGTTTGCTCGACTGCATTTTCTTTTTTTTTCTTCCTTGTTTGATTGACTGCATTTTCTTTTTTTTTCTTCCTTGCTTGCTTGGCTGCATTTTCTTTTATTTTTTCCTTGCTTGCTTGATTGCATTTTCTTTTTTTGTCTTCCTTGCTTGTTTGACTGCATTTTCATTTTTTTCATCCTTGTTTGCTTGACTGCATTTTATTTTTTTTTCTTCTTGTTTGATTGACTGCATTTTCTTTTTTTTTCTTCCTTGCTTGCTTGACTGCACTTTCTTTTATTTTTTCCTTGCCTGCTTGATTGCATTTTCTTTTTTTTTCTTCCTTGTTTGCTTGACATTTTTTTTTCTTCCTTGCTTCCTTGACTGCATATTCGTTTTTTTCTTCCTTGCTTGCTGGACTGCATTTTCTTTTTTTTCTTCATGGCTTGCTTGACTGCATTTTCTTTTTTTTTTTCTTCCTTGCTTGCTTGACTGCATATTTTTTTTCCTTGCTTACTTGACTGCATTTTCTTTTTTTTCATCCTTGCTTGCTTCACTGCAGCTTCTTTTTTTTTCCTTGTTGATTGGCTGAATTTTTTTTTTCTTCCTTGTTTGATTGACTGCATTTTCTTTTTTCTTCCTTGCTTGGTTGACAGCATTTTTTTTTCCTTGTTTGATTGACTGCATTTTCTTTTATTTCTTCCTTGTTTGCATGACTGCATTTTCTTTTTTTCTCCCTTGCTTGCTTGACTACATTTTCTTTTTTTTTCTTCCTTGTTTACTTGACTGCATTTACATTTTTTCTTCCTTGTCTAATTGACTGCATTTTCTTTTTTTTTATTCTTTCTTTGCTTTACAGCATTTTCTTTTTTTTTTCTTCCTTGCTTGCTTGACTACATTTTCTTTTATTTTCTTCCTTGTTTACTTGACTGCATTTACTTTTTTTTCTTCCTTGTTTGATTGACTGCATTTTCTTTTTTTTTGTTCCTTGTTTGCTTGATTGCATTTTCTTTTTTTCTTCCTTGTTTGCTTGACTGCATTTTTTTCTTCCTTGCTTGCTTGACTGCATTTTCGTTTTTTGCTTCCTTGTTTGCTTGACTGCATTTTCTTTTTTTCTTCCTTGCTTGCTTCACTGCATTTTTTTTTCTTCCTTGTTTGATTGACTGCATTTTCTTTTTTTCTTCTTTTTTTGACTGCTTTTTCTTTTTTTTCGTCCTTGTTTGATTGAATTGCATTTTCTTTTTTTTTTCTTCCTTGTTTGATTGAATTGCATTTTCTTTTTTTTTTCCTTGTTTGATTGACTGCATTTTCTCTTTTTTCTTCCTTGCTTGCTTGACTGCATATTCTTTTTTTCTTCCTTGCTTACTTGCCTGCATTTTCTTTTTATTTCTTCTTTGCTTGAATCACTGCATTTTCTTTTTTTTCTTCCTTGTTTGATTGACTGAATTTTCTTTTTTTCTTCCTTGTTTGATTGACTTCATTTTCTTTATTTCATCCTTGCTTGCTTGACTGCATTTTCTTTTTTTTTACTTGTTTGATTGACTGCATTTTCTTTTTTTCCTTTCTTGTTTGCATGACGGCATTTTCTTTTTTTTCATCCTTGCTTCCTTGACTGCATTTTCTTTTTTTTGCTTCCTTGCTTGCTTGACTGCATTTTCTTTTTTTCCTCCTTGCTTGCTTGACTGCATTTACTTTTTTTTTCTTCTTTGCTTGACAGCTTTTTCTTTTTTTCTTCCTTGTTTGATTGAATTGCATTTTCTTTTTTTTCTTCCTTGTTTGATTGACTGCATTTTGTTTTTTTTTCTTCCTTGTTTGAGTGACTGCATTTTCTTCTTTTTCATCCTTGTTTGCTCGACTGCATTTTCTTTTTTTTTCTTCATTGTTTGATTGACTGCATTTTCTTTTTTTTCTTCCTTGCTTGCTTAACTGCACTTTCTTTTATTTTTTCCTTGCCTGCTTGATTGCATTTTTTTTCTTCTTCCTTGTTTGCTTGACATTTTTTTTCTTCCTTGCTTGCTTGACTGTATATTCGTTTTTTTCTTCCTTGCTTGCTGGACTGCATTTTCTTTTTTTTCTTCCTTGCTTGCTTGACTGCATTTTTTTTTCTTCCTTGCATGCTTGACTGCATCTTATTTTCTTTTCCTTGCTTACTTGACTGCATTTTCTTTTTTTTCTTCCTTGCTTGCTTCACTGCAGTTTCTTTATTTTTCCTTATTAGATTGACTGAATTCTCTTTTTTTTCGTCCTTGTTTGATTGACTGCATTTTCTTTTTTTTCTTCCTTGCTTGGTTGACAGCATTTTTTTCCTTGTTTGATTGACTGCATTTTCTTTTATTTCTTCCTTGTTTGCATGACTGCATTTTCTTTTTTTCTCCCTTGCTTGCTTGACTACATTTTCTTTTTTTTTCTTCCTTGTTTACTTGACTGCATTTAATTTTTTTTCTTCCTTGTCTAATTGACTGCATTTTCTTTTTTTTTATTCTTTCTTTGCTTGACTGCATTTTCTTTTTTTCTCCCTTGCTTGCTTGACTACATTTTCTTTTATTTTCTTCCTTGTTTACTTGACTGCATTTACTTTTTTTTCTTTTTTTCCTTGTTTGATTGCCTCATTCTGTTCCTTGTTTGCTTGATTGCATTTTCTTTTTTTCTTCCTTGCTTGCTTGACTGCATTTTTTTTCTTCCTTTCTTGCTTGACTGCATTTTCGTTTTTTGCTTCCTTGCTTGCTTGACTGCATTTTCTTTTTTTCTTCCTTGCTTGCTTGACTGCATTTTTTTTCTTCCTTGTTTGATTGACTGAATTTTCTTTTTTTTCTTCTTTTTTTGACTGCTTCTTCTTTTTTTCTTCCTTGTTTGATTGAATTGCATTTTCTTTTTTTTTTCTTCCTTGTTTGATTGAATTGCATTTTCTTTTTTTTCCTTGTTTGATTGACTGCATTTTCTCTTTTTTCTTCCTTGCTTTCTTGACTGCATTTTCTTTTTTTTTTCCTTGCTTGCTTGACTGCATTTTCTTTTTTGTCTTCCTTGCTGGGCTTGACTGCATATTCTTTTTTTCTTCCTTGCTTACTTGCCTGCATTTTCTTTTTATTTCTTCCTTGCTTGAATCACTGCATTTTCTTTTTTTTTCTTCCTTATTTGATTGACTGAATTTTCTTTTTTTTCTTCCTTGTTTGATTGACTTCATTTTCTTTATTTCATCCTTGCTTGCTTGACTGCATTTTCTTTTTTTTTACTTGTTTGATTGACTGCATTTTCTTTTTTTCCTTTCTTGTTTGCATGACGGCATTTTCTTTTTTTCATCCTTGCTTGCTTGACTGCATTTTCGTTTTTTTGCTTCCTTGCTTGCTTGACTGTATTTTCTTTTTTTCTTCCTTGCTTGCTTGACTGCATTTACTTTTTTTTCTTCCTTGTTTGATTGACTGAATTTTCATTTTTTTTCTTCTTTGCTTGACTGCTTTTTCTTTTTTTTCTTCCTTGTTTGATTGAATTGCATTTTCTTTTTTTCTTCCTTGTTTGCTCGACTGCATTTTCTTTTTTTTTCTTCCTTGCTTGCTTGACTACACTTTCTTTTATTTTTTCCTTGCCTGCTTGATTGAATTTTCTTTTTTTTTTCTTCCTTGTTTGCTTGACATTTTTTTTCTTCCTTGCTTGCTGGACTGCATTTTCTTTTTTTCTTCCTTGCTTGCTTGACTGCATTTTTTTTTCTTCCTTGCATGCTTGACTGCATATTATTTTCTTTTCCTTGCTTACTTGACTGCATTTTCTTTTTTTTTCTTCCTTGCTTGCTTCACTGCAGTTTCTTCATTTTTCCTTGTTTGATTGACTGAATTTTCTTTTTTTCGTCCTTATTTGATTGACTGCATTTTCTTTTTTTCTTCCTTGCTTGTTTGACAGCATTTTTTTTATTGTTTGATTGACTGCATTTTCTTTTATTTCTACCTTGTTTGTATGACTGCATTTTCTTTTTTATTTCCTTGCTTGCTTGACTACACTTTCTTTTTTTTCTTCCTTGTTTACTTGACTGCATTTACTTTTTTTTCTTCCTTGTTTGATTGACTGCATTTTCTTTTTTTTTATTCTTTCTTTGCTTGACTGCATTTTCTTTTTTTTTTCTTCCTTGCTTGCTTGACTACATTTTCTTTCATTTTCTTCCTTGTTTACTTGACTGCATTTACTTTTTTTTTCTTCCTTGTTTGATTGACTGCATTTTCTTTTTTTTTTGTTACTTGCTTGCTTGACTGCATTTTCTTTTTTCTTTATTCTTTGTTTGCATGACTGCATTATCTTTTTTTTCTTCCTTGCCTTTGATTGACTGCATTTTCTTTTATTTTTTTCCTTGTTTGCTTGAATGCATTTTCTTTTTTTCTTCCTTGTTTGCTTGACTGCATTTTTTTTCTTCCTTGCTTGCTTGACTGCATTTTCGTTTTTTGCTTACTTGCTTGCTTGACTGCATTTTCTTTTTTTGTTCCTTGCTTGCTTGACTGCATTTTTTTTCTTCCTTCTTTTGATTGACTGAATTTTCTTTTTTTCTTCTTTTTTTGACTGCTTTTTCTTTTTTTCTTCCTTGTTTGATTGAATTGCATTTTCTTTTTTTTCTTCCTTGTTTGATTGACTGCATTTTCTTTTTTTTTTCCTTGTTTGATTGACTGCATTTTCTCTTTTTTCTTCCTTGCTTGCTTGACTGCATTTTCTTTTTTTTTCCTTGCTTGCTTGACCGCATTTTCTTTTTTGTCTTCCTTGCTGGGCTTGACAGCATATTCTTTTTTTCTTCCTTGCTTACTTGACTGCATTTACTTTTTTTTTCTTCCTTGCTTGAATCACTGCCTTTTCTTTTTTTTTCTTCCATGTTTGATTGACTGAATTTTCTTTTTTTCTTCCTTGTTTGATTGACTGCATTTTCTTTATTTCATCCTTGCTTGCTTGACTGCATTTTCTTTTTTTTGCTTCCTTGCTTGCTTGACTGCATTTTCTTTTTTTCTTCCTTGCTTGCATGATTGCATTTACTTTTTTTTTCTTCCTTGTTTGATTGACTGAATTTTCTTTTTTTTCTTCATTGCTTGACTGCTTTTTCTTTTTTTCATCCTTGTTTGATTGAATTGCATTTTCTTTTTTTTCTTCCTTTTTTGATTGACTGCATTTTGTTTTTTTTCTTCCTTGTTTGAGTGACTGCATTTTCTTTTTTTCTTTCTTGCTTGCTTGACTGCATTTTCTTTTTTTTTATTCTTTTCTTGCTTGACTGCACTTTCTTTTATTTTTTCCTTGCCTGCTTGATTGAATTTTCTTTTTTTTCTTCCTTGTTTGCTTGACATTTTTTTTCTTCCTTGCTTGCTGGACTGCATTTTCTTTTTTTTCTTCCTTGCTTGCTTGACTGCATTTTTTTTTCTTCCTTGCATGCTTGACTGCATATTATTTTCTTTTCCTTGCTTACTTGACTGCATTTTCTTTTTTTTCTTCCTTGCTTGCTTCACTGCAGTTTCTTCATTTTTCCTTGTTTGATTGACTGAATTTTCTTTTTTTTCGTCCTTATTTGATTGACTGCATTTTCTTTTTTTCTTCCTTGCTTGTTTGACAGCATTTTTTTTCATTGTTTGATTGACTGCATTTTCTTTTATTTCTACCTTGTTTGTATGACTGCATTTTCTTTTTTATTTCCTTGCTTGCTTGACTACACTTTCTTTTTTTTTCTTCCTTGTTTACTTGACTGCATTTACTTTTTTTTCTTCCTTGTTTGATTGACTGCATTTTCTTTTTTTTTATTCTTTCTTTGCTTGACTGCATTTTCTTTTTTTTTTCTTCCTTGCTTGCTTGACTACATTTTCTTCCTTGTTTACTTGACTGCATTTACTTTTTTTTCTTCCTTGTTTGATTGACTGCATTTTCTTTTTTTTGTTACTTGCTTGCTTGACTGCATTTTCTTTTTTTCTTTATTCTTTGTTTGCATGACTGCATTATCTTTTTTTTCTTCCTTGTTTGATTGACTGCATTTTCTTTTATTTTTTTCCTTGTTTGCTTGAATGCATTTTCTTTTTTTCTTCCTTGTTTGCTTGACTGCATTTTTTTTCTTCCTTGCTTGCTTGACTGCATTTTCGTTTTGTGCTTACTTGCTTGCTTGACTGCATTTTCTTTTTTTGTTCCTTGCTTGCTTGACTGCATTTTTTTTCTTCCTTCTTTGATTGACTGAATTTTCTTTTTTTTTCTTCTTTTTTTGACTGCATTTTCTTTTTTTTTTCCTTGTTTGATTGACTGCATTTTCTCTTTTTTCATCCTTGCTTGCTTGACTGCATTTTCTTTTTTTCCTTTCTTGCTTGACCGCATTTTCTTTTTTGTCTTCCTTGCTGGGCTTGACAGCATATTCTTTTTTTCTTCCTTGCTTACTTGACTGCATTTACTTTTTTTTTCTTCCTTGCTTGAATCACTGCCTTTTCTTTTTTTTCTTCCATGTTTGATTGACTGAATTTTCTTTTTTTCTTCCTTGTTTGATTGACTGCATTTTCTTTATTTCATCCTTGCTTGCTTGACTGCATTTTCTTTTTTTTTACTTGTTTGATTGACTGCATTTTTTTTCCTTTCTTGTTTGTATGACGGCATTTTCTCTTTTTTTCATCCTTGCTTGCTTGACTGCATTTTCGTTTTTTTGCTTCCTTGCTTTGCTTGACTGCATTTTCTTTTTTTTCTTCCTTGCTTGCATGATTGCATTTACTTTTTTTTCTTCCTTGTTTGATTGACTGAATTTTCTTTTTTTCTTCATTGCTTGACTGCTTTTTCTTTTTTTCATCCTTGTTTGATTGAATTGCATTTTCTTTTTTTTCTTCCTTTTTTGATTGACTGCATTTTGTTTTTTTTTCTTCCTTGTTTGAGTGACTGCATTTTCTTTTTTTCTTTCTTGCTTGCTTGACTGCATTTTCTTTTTTTTTATTCTTTTCTTGCTTGACTGCATTTTCTTTTTTTTTTCCTGGTTTGATTGACTGCATATTCTTTTTTTTTCCTTCCTTGCTTGATTGACTGCATTTTCTTTTTTTTCTTCCTTGCTTGCATGATTGCATTTACTTTTTTTTCTTCCTTGTTTGATTGACTGAATTTTCTTTTTTTTCTTCATTGCTTGACTGCTTTTTCTTTTTTTTCATCCTTGTTTGATTGAATTGCATTTTCTTTTTTTTCTTCCTTTTTTGATTGACTGCATTTTGTTTTTTTTTCTTCCTTGTTTGAGTGACTGCATTTTCTTTTTTTCTTTCTTGCTTGCTTGACTGCATTTTCTTTTTTTTTATTCTTTTCTTGCTTGACTGCATTTTCTTTTTTTTTTTCCTGGTTTGATTGACTGCATATTCTTTTTTTTTCCTTCCTTGCTTGATTGACTGCATTTTCTTTTTTTTCATCCTTGTTTGCTCGACTGCATTTTCTTTTTTTTCTTCCTTGTTTGATTGACTGCATTTTCTTTTTTTTTCTTCCTTGCTTGCTTGGCTGCATTTTCTTTTATTTTTTCCTTGCTTGCTTGATTGCATTTTCTTTTTTTTTCTTCCTTGCTTGCTTGACTGCATTTTCTTTTTTTTCATCCTTCTTTGCTTGACTGCATTTTCTTTTTTTTCTTCCTTGTTTGACTGACTGCATTTTTTTTTCTTCCTTGCTTCCTTGACTGCACTTTCTTTTATTTTTTCTCTTGCCAGCTTGATTGCATTTTCTTTTTTTTCTTCCTTGTTTGCTTGACATTTTTTTTCTTCCATGCTTGCTTGACTGCATATTCGTTTTTTTCTTCCTTGTTTGATTGACTGCATTTTAGTTTTTTTTCTTCCTTGTTTGATTGACTGCATTTTCTTTTTTTTCTTCCTTGCTTGATTGAGTGCATTTTCTTTTTTTCCTCATTTGCATGACTGCATTTTCTTTTTTTCTACCTTGCCTGCTTGATTGCATCTTCTTTTTTTTTTCTTCCTTGTTTGCTTGACATTTTTTTTTCTTGCTTGCTTGATTGCATATTCGTTTTTTTCTTCCTTGTTTGCTTGACCGCATTTTAGTTTTTTTTCTTCCTTGTTTGAGTGACTGCATTTTCTTTTTTCTTCCTTGCTTCCTTGACTGCATTTTCTTTTTTTCTTCCTTGCTTGCTTGACTGCATTTTCTTTTTTTCATCCTTGTTTGCTTGACTGCATTTTCGTTTTTTTCTACCTTGTTTGCTTGACTGCATTTTTTTTTCTTCCTTGTTTGCTTGACTGCATATTCCTTTTTTTTCTTCCTTGCTTGCTGGACTGCATTTCCTTTTTTTCTTCATTGCTTGCTTGACTGCATATTCGTTTTTTTCTTCCTTGCTTCCTTGACTGCATTTTCTTTTTTTATATTCTTTGCTTACTTGACTGCATTTTCTTTTTTTTTCTTCCTTGCTTGCTTGACTGCATATTTTTTTTTCTTCCTTGCTTATTTGACTGAATATTCTTTTTTTTTCTTCCTTGCTTGCTTCACTGCAGTTTCTTTTTTTTTCCTTTTTTGATTGACTGAATTTTCTTTTTTTTCTTCCTTGTTTGCATGACTGCATTTTCTTTTTTTTTTCTTCCTTGCTTGGTTGACTGCATTTTTTTTCCTTGTTTGATTGACTGCATTTTATTTTTTTTCTTGCTTGTTTGCATCACTGCATTTTCTTTTTTTCTTCCTTGCTTCCTTGACTGTATTTTTTCATCCTTGCTTGCTGGACTGCATTTTCGTTTTTTTTATTCTTTCTTTGCTTGACTGCATTTTCTTTTTTTTTTTCTTCTTTGTTTGATTGACTGCATTTTCTTTTTTGTTCTTCTTTGTTTGATTGACTGCATTTTCTTTTTTTTTCTTCCTTGTTTGCTTGACTGCATTTTCTTTTTTTTCTTCCTTGTTTGATTGACTGCATTTTCTTTTTTTTCTTCCTTGCTTGCTTGACTGCATTTTCTTTTTTTTTATTCTTTGTTTGCATGACTGCATTTTCATTTTTTTTTCTTCCTTGTTTGATTGACTGCATTTTCTTTTACTTTTTCCTTGTTTGTTTGATTGCATTTTCTTTTTTTTCATCCTTGTTTGCTTGACTGCATTTTCTTTTTTTTCTTCCTTGTTTGATTGACTGCATTTTTTTTTCTTCCTTGCTTGCTTGACTGCACTTTCTTTTATTTTTTCTTGCCTGCTTGATTGCATTTTCTTTTCTTTTCTTCCTTGTTTGCTTGACATTTTTTTACTTCCTTGCTTGCTTGACTGCATATTCGTTTTTTTCTTCCTTGTTTGATTGACTGCATTTTAGTATTTTTTCTTCCTTTTTTGATTGACTGCATTTTTTTTTCTTCCTTGCTTGATTGAGTGCATTTTCTTTTTTTTGTCCTTATTTGCATGACTGCATTTCCTTTTTTTTCTCCCTTGCTAGCTTGACTGCATTTTCTTTTTTTTTCTTCCTTGTTTGATTGACTGCATTTTTTTTCTCTTCCTTGTTTGAGTGACTGCATTTTCTTTTTTTCTTCCTTGCTTCCTTGACTGCATTTTCTTTTTTTATATTCTTTGCTTACTTGACTGCATTTTCTTTTTTTTTTCCTTGTTTGATTGACTGCATTTTCTTTTTTTCTTCCTTATTTGATTGACTGCATTTTCTTTTTTTTTCTTCCTTGCTTGCTTGACTGCATTTTCTTTTTTTTCATCCTTGTTTGCTTGACTGCATTTTCTTTTTTTTTCTTCCTTGTTTGCTTGACTGCATTTTTTTTTCTTCCTTGCTTGCTTGACTGCATTTTCTTTTTTTCTTCCTTGCTTGATTGAGTGCATTTTCTTTTTTTCCTTATTTGCATGACTGCATTTTCTTTTTTTCTACCTTGCCTGCTTGATTGCATTTTCTTTTTTTTTTCTTCCTTGTTTGCTTGACATTTTTTTTTTCTTGCTTGCTTGATTGCATATTCGTTTTTTTCTTCCTTGTTTGCTTGACCGCATTTTAGTTTTTTTTCTTCCTTGTTTGAGTGACTGCATTTTCTTTTTTTTCTTCCTTGCTTCCTTGACTGCATTTTCTTTTTTTCTTCCTTGCTTGCTTGACTGCATTTTCTTTTTTTTCATCCTTGTTTGCTTGACTGCATTTTCGTTTTTTTCTACCTTGTTTGCTTGACTGCATTTTTTTTTCTTCCTTGTTTGCTTGACTGCATATTCCTTTTTTTCTTCCTTGCTTGCTGGACTGCATTTTCTTTTTTTCTTCATTGCTTGCTTGACTGCATATTCGTTTTTTTCTTCCTTGCTTGCTGGACTGCATTTTCTTTATTTCTACCTTGCTTGCTTGACTGCATTTTCTTTTTTTTCTTCCTTGCTTGCTTGACTGCATATTTTTTTTTCTTCCTTGCTTATTTGACTGAATATTCTTTTTTTTTCTTCCTTGCTTGCTTCACTGCAGTTTCTTTTTTTTTCCTTTTTTGATTGACTGAATTTTCTTTTTTTTCTTCCTTGTTTGCATGACTGCATTTTCTTTTTTTTTTCTTCCTTGCTTGGTTGACTGCATTTTTTTTCCTTGTTTGATTGACTGCATTTTATTTTTTTTCTTGCTTGTTTGCATCACTGCATTTTCTTTTTTTCTTCCTTGCTTCCTTGACTGTATTTTTTCATCCTTGCTTGCTGGACTGCATTTTCGTTTTTTTTATTCTTTCTTTGCTTGACTGCATTTTCTTTTTTTTTTTCTTCTTTGTTTGATTGACTGCATTTTCTTTTTTGTTCTTCTTTGTTTGATTGACTGCATTTTCTTTTTTTTTCTTCCTTGTTTGCTTGACTGCATTTTCTTTTTTTCTTCCTTGTTTGATTGACTGCATTTTCTTTTTTTCTTCCTTGCTTGCTTGACTGCATTTTCTTTTTTTTTATTCTTTGTTTGCATGACTGCATTTTCATTTTTTTTCTTCCTTGTTTGATTGACTGCATTTTCTTTTACTTTTTCCTTGTTTGTTTGATTGCATTTTCTTTTTTTTCATCCTTGTTTGCTTGACTGCATTTTCTTTTTTTTCTTCCTTGTTTGATTGACTGCATTTTTTTTTTCTTCCTTGCTTGCTTGACTGCACTTTCTTTTATTTTTTCTTGCCTGCTTGATTGCATTTTCTTTTCTTTTCTTCCTTGTTTGCTTGACATTTTTTTACTTCCTTGCTTGCTTGACTGCATATTCGTTTTTTTCTTCCTTGTTTGATTGACTGCATTTTAGTATTTTTTCTTCCTTTTTTGATTGACTGCATTTTTTTTTCTTCCTTGCTTGATTGAGTGCATTTTCTTTTTTTTCCTTATTTGCATGACTGCATTTCCTTTTTTTCTCCTTGCTAGCTTGACTGCATTTTCTTTTTTTCTTCCTTGTTTGATTGACTGCATTTTTTTCTCTTCCTTGTTTGAGTGACTGCATTTTCTTTTTTCTTCCTTGCTTCCTTGACTGCATTTTCTTTTTTTATATTCTTTGCTTACTTGACTGCATTTTCTTTTTTTTTTCCTTGTTTGATTGACTGCATTTTCTTTTTTTTCTTCCTTATTTGATTGACTGCATTTTCTTTTTTTTTTCTTCCTTGCTTGCTTGACTGCATTTTCTTTTTTTTCATCCTTGTTTGCTTGACTGCATTTTCTTTTTTTTTCTTCCTTGTTTGCTTGACTGCATTTTTTTTTCTTCCTTGCTTGCTTGACTGCATATTCCTTTTTTTTCTTCCTTGCTTGCTGGACTGCATTTTCTTTTTTTTCTTCCTTGCTTGCTTGACTGCATATTCGTTTATTTCTTCCTTGCTTGCTGGACTGCATTTTCTTTATTTCTTCCTTGCTTGCTTGACTGCATTTTCTTTTTTTTTTCCTTGCTTGCTTGACTGCATATTTGTTTTTTCTTCCTTGCTTATTTGACTGAATTTTCTTTTTTTCTTCTTCCTTGCTTGCTTCACTGCAGTTTCTTTTTATTTCCTTGTTTGATTGACTGAATTATCTTGTTTTTCTTACTTGTTTGCATGACTGCATTTTCTTTTTTTTTCTTCCTTGCTTGGTTGACTGCATTTTTTTTCCTTGTTTGATTGACTGCATATTCATTTTTTTCTTCCTTGCTTGCTGGACTGCATTTTCTTTATTTCATCCTTGCTTGCTTGACTGCATTTTCTTTTTTTTTTCTTCCTTGTTTGATTGACTGCATTTTCTTTTTTGTTCTTCTTTGTTTGATTGACTGCATTTTCTTTTTTTCTTCCTTGTTTGCTTGACTGCATTATCTTTTTTTTCTTCCTTGTTTGATTGACTGCATTTTCTTTTTTTTCTTCCTTGCTTGCTTGACTGCGTTTTCTTTCTTTTTTTTTCTTTGTTTGCATGACTGCATTTTCTTTTTTTTTTCTTTTTTTTTTCCTTGTTTGATTGACTGCATTTTCTTTTACTTTTTCCTTGTTTGCTTGATTGCATTTTCTTTTTTTTCATCCTTGTTTGCTTGACTGCCTTTTTTTCTTCCGTGCTGCTTGACTGCATTTTCGTTTTTTGCTTCCTTGCTAGCTTGACTGCATTTTCTTTTTTTCTTCCTTGCTTGCTTGACTGCATTTTCTTTTTTTCTTCCTTGTTTGATTCACTGAATTTTCTTTTTTTCTTCATTTCTTGACTGCTTTTTCTTTTTTCTTCCTTGTTTGATTGAATTGCATTTTCTTTTTTTTTTCCTTGTTTCATTGACTGCATTTTCTTTTTTTTACCTTGTTTGATTGACTGCATTTTCTCTTTTTTTCTTCCTTGCTGGCTTGACTGCATTTTCTTTTTTTTCTTCCTTGCTTGCTTGACTGCATTTTCTTTTTTGTCTTCCTTGCTTGCTTGACTGCATACTCTTTTTTTCTTCCTTGCTTACTTGACTGCATTTTCTTTTTTTTTTCTTCCTGGCTTGCTTGACTGCATATTCTTTTTATCTTCCTTGCTTACTTGACTGCATTTTCTTTTTTTTTTCCTTCCTGGCTTGCTTGACTGCATGTTCTTTTTTTCTTCCTTGCTTACTTGACTGCATTTTCTTTTGTTTTTTTCCTTACTTGAATCACTGCATTTTCATTTTTGTTCGTCCTTGTTTGATTGACTGAATTTTCTTTTTTTCTTCCTTGTTTGATTGACTGCATTTATTTTTTTTTCATCCTTGCTTGCTTGACTGCATTTTCTTTTTTTTTTCATTGTTTGATTGACTGCATTTTCTTTTTTTCCTTTCTTGTTAGCATGACTGCATTTTCTTTTTTTTTTCTTCCTTGCTTGCTTGACTGCATTTTCTTTTTTTTTTCTTCCTTGTTTGATTGGCTGCGTTTTGTTTTTTTTTCTTCCTTGTTTGATTGACTGCATTTATTTTTGTTCTTCCTTGCTTGTTTGACTGCATTTTCTTTTTAATTTTTCTTCCTTACTGGCTTGCCTGCATTTTCTTTTTTTTTCTTCCTTGTTTGATTGACTGCATTTTCTTTTTTTTTTCCTTGTTTGATTGACTGCATTTTCTCTTTTTTCTTCCTTGCTTGCTTGACTGCATTTTCTTTTTTTTTTATACTTGCTTGCTTGACTGCATTTTCTTTTTTTATTCATCCTTGCTGGCTTGACTGCATATTCTTTTTTTCTTCCTTGCTTACTTGACTGCATTTTCTTTTTTTTTTCATCCTTGCTTGCTTCACTGCATTTTCTTTTTTTCATCCTTGCTTGCTTGACTGCATTTTCTTTTTTTTTCCTTGTGTGATTGACTGCATTTTGTTTTGTTCTTCCTTGCTTGCTTGACTGCATTTTCTTTTTTTTTTATAGTTTGTTTGCTTGACTGCATTTACTTTTTTTTCTTTCCTTGCTTGCTTGACTGCATTTTCTTTTCATTTTCCTTGTTTGATTGACTGCAATTTGTTTTTTTTTCTTCCTTTTTTGATTGACTGCATTTTCCTTTTTTTTCTTTCTTGTTTGATTGATTGCATTTTCTTTTTTTTCTTCGTTGTTTGATTGACTGCATTTTCTTTTTTTTTATACATTGTTTGCTTGACTGCATTGACTTTTTTGTCTTCCTTACTTGCTTGACTGCATTTTCTTTTTTTTCTTCCTTGCTTGCTTGATTGCATTTTCTTTTTTTTGTATTCTTTCTTTGCATGACTGCATTTTCTTTTTTTTTTCTTCCTTGCTTGCTTGATTGCATTTTCTTTTTTTTATTCTTTTTTTCTTGACTGCATTTTCTTTTTTTTTTCTTCCTTGCTTGCTTGACTGCATTTTCTTTTTTTTCTTCCTTGTTTGATTGACTGCATTTTCTTTTATTTTCTTCCTTGTTTGCTTGACTGCATTTTCTTTTTTGTCTTCCTTGCTTGCTTGACTGCATACTCTTTTTTTCTTCCTTGCTTACTTGACTGCATTTTGTTTTTTTTTTCTTCCTGGCTTGCTTGACTGCATATTCTATTTATCTTCCTTGCTTACTTGACTGCATTTTCTTTTTTTTTTCTTCCTTGTTTCATTGACTGCGTTTTGTTTTTTTTCTTCCTTGTTTGATTGACTGCATTTATTTTTGTTCTTCCTTGTTTGCTTGACTGCATTTTCTTTTTTTTCTTCCTGACTAGCTTGAATGCAGTTTCTTTTTTTTACTTCCTTATTTGATTGACTGCATTTTCTCTTTTTTTCTTCCTTGCTTGCTTGACTGCATTTTCTTTTTTTTGTAATGTTTGTTTGTATGACTGCATTTTCTTTTTTTTTCTTCCTTGTTTGATTGACTGCATTTTCTTTTTTTTTTCCTTGCTTGTTTGACTGCATTTCCTTTTTTTTCTTCCTTATTTGATTGACTGCATTTTCTTTTTTTTTCCTTGTTTGATTGACTGCATTTTTCTCTTTTTTTCTTCCTTGCTTGCTTGACTGCATTTTCTTTTTTTTCTTCCTTGCATGCTTGACTGCATTTTCTTTTTCATTCTTCCTTGCTGGCTTGACTGCATATTCTTTTTTTCTTCCTTGCTTACTTGACTGCATTTTCTTTTTTTTCTTCCTTGCTTGCTTCACTGCATTTTCTTTTTTTTCATCCTTGCTTGCTTGACTGCATTTTCTTTTTTTTTTCCTTGTTTGATTGAGTGCATTTTGTTTTTTTTTTCTTGCTTGTTTGATTGACTGCATTTTCTTTTGTTCTTCCTTGCTTGCTTGACTGCATTTTCTTTTTTTTTTATAACTGCTTGCTTGACTGCATTTACTTTTTTCCTTCCTTGCTTGCTTGACTACATTTTCTTTTCTATTTTCCTTGTTTGATTGACTGCATTTTGTTTTTTTTTCTTCCTTGTTTGATTGACTGCATTTTCTTTTGTTCTTCCTAGCTTGCTTGACTGCATTTTCTT
Organism: Ascarosepion bandense; assembly: GCA_037127315.1. Lineage (NCBI taxonomy): Eukaryota > Metazoa > Mollusca > Cephalopoda > Sepiida > Sepiidae > Ascarosepion > Ascarosepion bandense. The sequence goes on along the minus strand of JBBBDQ010002473.1, from coordinate 1,821,439 downwards.
TTCTTTTCTCCTTGTTTGATTGACTGCATTTTGTTTTTTTTTCTTGCTTGTTTGATTGACTGCATTTTCTTTTGTTCTTCCTTGCTTGCTTGACTGCATTTTCTTTTTTTTTTATACTTGCTTGCTTGACTGCATTTACTTTTTTTTCCTTCCTTGCTTGCTTGACTGCATTTTCTTTTCTATTTTCCTTGTTTGATTGACTGCATTTTGTTTTTTTTTTCTTCCTTGTTTGCTTGACTGCATTTTCTTTTTTTTCTTCCTTGCTTGATTAACTGCATTTTCTTTTTTGTTTTCTTCTTCTTTGATTGACTGCATTTTTTTCTTCCTTGTTTGCTTGACTGGATTTCTTTGCTTGACTGCGTTTTCTTTTTTTTTTCTTGTTTGATTGACTGCATTTTCTTCTTTTTCTTCCTTGTTTGATTGACTGCATTTTCTTTTTTTTTCTTCCTTGCTTGCTTGACTGCATTTTCATTTTTTTTTCTTCCTTGCTTGCTTAACTGCATTTTCTTTTTTTTTTCTTGCTTGTTTGATTGACTGCATTTTCTTTTTTTTTCTTCCTTGCTTGCTTGAATGCATTTTCTTTTTTTTTTCTTCCTTGTTTGATTGATTGCATTTTCATTTTTTCTTCCTTGTTTGCATGACTGCATTTTTTTTCTTCCTTGCTTGCCTGACTGCATTTTCTTTTTTTCTACCTTGTTTGATTGACTGCATTTTTTTTTCTTCCTTGTTTGATTGACTGCATTTTATTTTTTTCCTTGCTTGCCTGACTGCATTTTCTTTTTTTTAAATCTTTGTTTGCTTGACTGCATTTTCTTTTTTTCTTCCTTGCTTACGTGACTGCATTTTCTTTTTTTTTCTTCCTTGCTTGCTTCACTGCATTTTCTTTTTTTTCTTCCTTGCTTGCTTGACTGCATTTTCTTTTTTCTTTCCTTGTTTGATTGACTGCATTTTGTTTTTTTTTCTTCTTTTTTTAATTGATTGCATTTTCTTTTGTTCTTCCTTGCTTGCTTGATTGCATTTTCTTTTTTTCTTCCTTGTTTGATTGACTGCATTTTCTTTTTTTTTCTTTCTTGTTTGATTGACTGCATTTTCTTTTTTTCTTCGTTGTTTGATTGACTGCATTTTCTTTTCTTTTATATACATTGTTTGCTTGAATGCATTGACTTTTTTTGTCTTCCTTACTTGCTTGAATGCATTTTCTTTTTTTTCTTACTTGCTTGCTTGATTGCATTTTCTTTTTTTTGTATTCTTTGTTTGCATGATAGCATTTTCTTTTTTTTTTCTTCCTTGTTTGATTGACTGGATTTTCTTTTATTTTTCTTCCTTGCTTGCTTGACTGCATATTCTTTTTTTTTCTTCCTTGCTTGCTTGACTGCATATTCTTTTTTTTTCTTTTTTGCTTACTTGACTGCATTTTCTTTTTTTTTCTTCCTTGCTTGCTTCACTGCAGTTTCTTTTTTTCTCCTTGTTGGATTGACTGCATTCTATTTTTTTTTCTTCCTTGTTTAATTGACTGCATTTTCTTTTTTTCTTCCTTGCTTGCTTGACTGCATTTTCTTTTTTTTTTTCCTTGTTTGATTGACTGCATTTTCTTTTTTTTTCTTCCTTGTTTGCATGACAGCATTTTCTTTTTTTTTTTCCTTGCTTGCTTGACTGAATTATTTTCTTCCTTGTTTGATTGACTGCATTTTCTTTTTTTTCTTCCTTGTTTGATTGAATGTATTTTCTTTTTTTTCGTCCTTGCTTGCTTGATTGCATTTTCTTTTTGTTTTTATTCTTTTTTTCTGAACTGCATTTTCTTTTTTTCTTCCTTTCTTGCTTGACTGCATTTTCTTTTTTTCTTCCTTGTTTGATTGACTGCATTTTCTTTTTTTTTCTTCTTTGTTTGCTTGACTGCATTTTCTTTTTTTCTTCCTTGCTTGATTGACTGCATTTTCTTTTTGTTTTCTTCTTCTTTGATTGACTGCATTTATTTTCTTCCTTGTTTGCTTGACTGGATTTCTTTGTTTGACTGCGTTTTCTTTTTTTTATTTCTTGTTTGATTGACTGCATTTTCTTTTTTTCTTCCTTGCTTTCTTGACTGCATTTTCATTTTTTTTGTTCCTTGCTTGCATGACTGCATTTTTTTTTCTTCCTTGTTTGATTGGCTGCATTTTCTTTTTTTCTTCCTTGTTTGATTGACTGCATTTTCTTTTTTTTTCTTTTTTGTTTAATTGACTGCATTTTCTTTTTTTTTTTCTTCCTTACTTGCTTGACTGCATTTTCTTCTTTTTATTTCTTGTTTGATTGACTGCATATTCTTTTTTTTCTTCCTTGCTTGCTTAACTGCATTTTCATTTTTTTTTGTTCCTTGCTTGCTTGTCCATTTTCTTTTTTTTTTTTCTTCCTTGTTTGATTGAGTGCATTTTCTTTTTTTTTCTTCCTTGCTTTCTTGACTGCATTTGATTGCTTGACTGGATTTTCTTTTTTTCTTCCTTGCTTGCTTGAGTGCATTTTCTTTTTGTTTTCTCCTTCTTTGATTGACTGCATTTTTTTTTTCTTCCTTGTTTGCTTGACTGGATTTCTTTGCTTGACTGCGTTTTCTTTTTTTTATTTCTTGTTTGATTGACTGCATTTTCTTTTTTTTCTTCCTTGCTTGCTTGACTGCATTTTCATTTTTTTTCTTCCTTGCTTGCTTGACTGCATTTTTTTTTCTTCCTTGTTTGATTGACTGCATTTTCTTTTTTTCTTCCTTGTTTGATTGACTGCATTTTCTTTTATTTCTTTCTTGTTTGATTGACTGCATATTCTTTTTTTTCTTCCTTGCTTGCTTGACTGCATTTTCTTCTTTTTATTTCTTGTTTGATTGACTGCATATTCTTTTTTTTCTTCCTTGCTTGCTTGACTGCATTTTCATTTTTTTTTTGTTCCTTGCTTGCTTGACTGCATTTTCTTTTTTTTTTCTTCCTTGTTTGATTGAGTGCATTTTCTTTTTTTTTTCTTCCTTGCTTTCTTGACTGCATTTGTTTGCTTGACAGGATTTTCTTTTTTTTCTTCCTTGCTTGCTTGACTGCATTTTCTTTTTTTCTTCCTTGTATCCTTGACTGCATTTGTTTGCTTGACTGTATTTTTTTCTTCCTTGTTTGATTGATTGCATTTTCTTTTTTTTTTGTTCCTTGCTTGCTTGACTGCATTTTCATTTTTTTTGTTCCTTGCTTGCTTGAATGCATTTTCTTTTTTTTTTCTTCATTGTTTGATTGGCTGCATTTTCTTTCTTTTCTTCCTTGTTTGCTTGACTGCATTCGTTTGCTTGACTGCATTTTCTTTTTTTCTTACTTGCTTGCTTGGCTGCATTTTCGTTTTTTTTTTCCTTGCTTGCTTGACTGCATATTCGTTTTTTTCTACTTTGTTAGATTGACTGCATTTTCTTTTTTTCTTCCTTGTTTGCTTGACTGCATTTTCGTTTTTTCTTCTTTGCTAGCATGACTGCATTTTCGTTTTTTTCTTCCTTTCTTGCTTGACTGCATTTTCTTTTTTTTCTTCCTTGTTTGATTGACTGCATTTTCTTTTTTTTTTTCTTCTTTGTTTGCTTGACTGCATTTTCTTTTTTTCTTCCTTGCTTGATTGACTGCATTTTCTTTTTGTTTTCTTCTTCTTTGATTGACTGCATTTATTTTCTTCCTTGTTTGCTTGACTGGATTTCTTTGCTTGACTGCGTTTTCTTTTTTTTATTTCTTGTTTGATTGACTGCATTTTCTTTTTTTTCTTCCTTGCTTTCTTGACTGCATTTTCATTTTTTTTGTTCCTTGCTTGCTTGACTGCATTTTTTTTTCTTCCTTGTTTGATTGGCTGCATTTTCTTTTTTTCTTCCTTGTTTGATTGACTGCATTTTCTTTTTTTTTCTTTTTTGTTTAATTGACTGCATTTTCTTTTTTTTTTCTTCCTTACTTGCTTGACTGCATTTTCTTCTTTTTATTTCTTGTTTGATTGACTGCATATTCTTTTTTTTCTTCCTTGCTTGCTTAACTGCATTTTCATTTTTTTTTGTTCCTTGCTTGCTTGACTCCATTTTCTTTTTTTTTTTTCTTCCTTGTTTGATTGAGTGCATTTTCTTTTTTTTTTCTTCCTTGCTTTCTTGACTGCATTTGATTGCTTGACTGGATTTTCTTTTTTTCTTCCTTGCTTGCTTGACTGCATTTTCTTTTTGTTTTCTCCTTCTTTGATTGACTGCATTTTTTTTTTCTTCCTTGTTTGCTTGACTGGATTTCATTGCTTGACTGCGTTTTCTTTTTTTTATTTCTTGTTTGATTGACTGCATTTTCTTTTTTTCTTCCTTGCTTGCTTGACTGCATTTTCATTTTTTTTCTTCCTTGCTTGCTTGACTGCATTTTTTTTTCTTCCTTGTTTGATTGACTGCATTTTCTTTTTTTCTTCCTTGTTTGATTGACTGCATTTTCTTTTATTTCTTTCTTGTTTGATTGACTGCATTTTCTTTTTTTTTCTTCCTTGCTTGCTTGACTGCATTTTCTTCTTTTTATTTCTTGTTTGATTGACTGCATATTCTTTTTTTTCTTCCTTGCTTGCTTGACTGCATTTTCATTTTTTTTTTGTTCCTTGCTTGCTTGACTGCATTTTCTTTTTTTTTCTTCCTTGTTTGATTGAGTGCATTTTCTTTTTTTTTTCTTCCTTGCTTTCTTGACTGCATTTGTTTGCTTGACAGGATTTTCTTTTTTTTCTTCCTTGCTTGCTTGACTAGATTTTCTTTTTTTTCTTCCTTGTATCCTTGACTGCATTTGTTTGCTTGACTGTATTTTTTTCTTCCTTGTTTGATTGATTGCATTTTCTTTTTTTTTGTTCCTTGCTTGCTTGACTGCATTTTCATTTTTTTTGTTCCTTGCTTGCTTGAATGCATTTTCTTTTTTTCTTTCTTCATTGTTTGATTGACTGCATTTTCTTTCTTTTCTTCCTTGTTTGCTTGACTGCATTCGTTTGCTTGACTGCATTTTCTTTTTTTTTCTTACTTGCTTGCTTGGCTGCATTTTCGTTTTTTTTTTCCTTGCTTGCTTGACTGCATATTCGTTTTTTTCTACTTTGTTAGATTGACTGCATTTTCTTTTTTTCTTCTTCCTTGTTTGCTTGACTGCATTTTCGTTTTTTCTTCTTTGCTAACATGACTGCATTTTCGTTTTTTTTCTTCCTTGTTTGATTGATTGCATTTTCTTTTTTTCTTCCTTGCTTGCTTGACTGTATTTTCATTTTTTTTTGCTTCCTTGCGTGCTTGACTACATTTTCTTTTTTTTTTCTTGCTTGTTGGATTGACTGCATTTTCTTTTTTTTCTTCCTTGCTTGCTTGAATGCATTTTCTTTTTTTCTTCCTTGTTTGTTTGACTGCATTTTCTTTTTTTTCTTCCTTGCTTGCTTGACTGCATTTTCTTTTTTTCTTCCTTGTTTGATTGACTGCATTTTCTTTTTTTACTTTCTTGTTTCGTTGACCGCATTTTCTTTTTTTTTCTTCCTTGCTTGCTTGACTGCATTTTCTTTTCTTTTTCCTTGTTTGATTGACTGCATTTTCTTTTTTTCTTCCTTGTTTGCATGACAGCATTTTCTTTTTTTTTTTCCTTGCTTGCTTGACTGAATTTTTTTCTTCCTTGTTTGATTGACTGCATTTTCTTTTTTTCTTCCTTGCTTGCCTGACTGCATTTTCTTTTTTTTAAATCTTTGTTTGCTTGACTGCATTTTCTTTTCTTTTTTCTTCCTTGCTTACTTGGCTGCATTTTCTTTTTTTTTCTTCCTTGTTTCATTGACTGAATTTTCTTTTTTTCTTCATTGTTTGATTGAATACATTTTTCTTTTTTTTTCTTCCGTGTTTGATTGTCTGCATTTTCATTTTTTTTCCTTCTTTGCTTGACTGCATTTCTTTGCTTAACAGCATTTTCTTTTATTTTCTACCTTGTTTGATTGACTGCGTTTTCTTTTTTTTCTTCCTTGCTGGCTTGACTGCATTTTCATTTCTTTTGTTCCTTGCTTGCTTGAATGCATTTTCTTTTTTTTCTTCCTTCTTTGATTGACTGCATTTTCTTTTTTTTCTTCCTTGTTTCATTGACTGCATTTTCTTTTTTTTCTTCCTTGTTTGATTGACTGCATTTTCTTTTTTTTTTTTCCTTGCTTGCTTGACTGCATTTTCTTCTTTTTATTTCTTGTTTGATTGACTGCATATTCTTTATCTTCTTCCTTGCTTGCTTGACTGCATTTTCATTTTTTTTTGTTCCTTTCTTGCTTGACTGCATTTTCTATTTTTTTTCTTCCTTGTTTGATTGACTGCATTTGCTTTTTTTTCTTCCTTGCTTTCTTGACTGCATTTGTTTGCTTGACTGGATTTTCTTTTTTTCTTCCTTGCTTGCTTGACTGCATTTTCTTTTTTTTCTTCCTTGTTTCCTTGACTGCATTTGTTTGCTTGACTGTATTTTTTTTCTTCCTTGTTTGATTGATTGCATTTTCTTTTTTTTGTTCCTTGCTTGCTTGACTGCATTTTAATTTTTTTTGTTCCTTGCTTGCTTGAATGCATTTTCTTTTTTTTTTCTTCATTGTTTGATTGACTGCATTTTCTTTCTTTTCTTCCTTGTTTGCTTGACTGCATTCGTTTGCTTGACTGCATTTTCTTTTTTTTCTTACTTGCTTGCTTGGCTGCATTTTCGTTTTTTTTTTCCTTGCTTGCTTGACTGCATATTCGTTTTTTTCTACTTTGTTAGATTGACTGCATTTTCTTTTTTTCTTCTTCCTTGTTTGCTTGACTGCATTTTCGTTTTTTCTTCTTTGCAAGCATGACTGCATTTTCGTTTTTTTTCTTCCTTGTTTGATTGATTGCATTTTCTTTTTTTTTCTTCCTTGCTTGCTTGACTGCATATTCTTTTTTTTTCTTCCTTGCTTGCTTGACTGCATATTCTTTTTTTTTGTTTTTTGCTTACTTGACTGCATTTTCTTTTTTTTTCTTCCTTGCTTGCTTCACTGCAGTTTCTTTTTTTCTCCTTGTTGGATTGACTGCATTCTATTTTTTTTCTTCCTTGTTTAATTGACTGCATTTTCTTTTTTTCTTCCTTGCTTGCTTGACTGCATTTTCTTTTTTTTTTTCCTTGTTTGATTGAATGTATTTTCTTTTTTTCTTCCTTGCTTGCTTGATTGCATTTTCTTTTTGTTTTTATTTTTTTTTTCTGAACTGCATTTTCTTTTTTTTCTTCCTTTCTTGCTTGACTGCATTTTCTTTTTTTCTTCCTTGTTTGATTGACTGCATTTTCTTTTTTTTTCTTCCTTGTTTGCTTGACTGCATTTTCTTTTTTTCTTCCTTGCTTGATTGACTGCATTTTCTTTTTGTTTTCTTCTTCTTTGATTGACTGCATTTATTTTCTTCCTTGTTTGCTTGACTGGATTTCTTTGCTTGACTGCGTTTTCTTTTTTTTATTTCTTGTTTGATTGACTGCATTTTCTTTTTTTCTTCCTTGCTTTCTTGACTGCATTTTCATTTTTTTTGTTCCTTGCTTGCTTGACTGCATTTTTTTCTTCCTTGTTTGATTGGCTGCATTTTCTTTTTTTCTTCCTTGTTTGATTGACTGCATTTTCTTTTTTTTTCTTTTTTGTTTAATTGACTGCATTTTCTTTTTTTTTTCTTCCTTACTTGCTTGACTGCATTTTCTTCTTTTTATTTCTTGTTTGATTGACTGCATATTCTTTTTTTTCTTCCTTGCTTGCTTAACTGCATTTTCATTTTTTTTTGTTCCTTGCTTGCTTGACTCCATTTTCTTTTTTTTTCTTCCTTGTTTGATTGAGTGCATTTTCTTTTTTTTTCTTCCTAGCTTTCTTGACTGCATTTGATTGCTTGACTGGATTTTCTTTTTTTCTTCCTTGCTTGCTTGACTGCATTTTCTTTTTGTTTTCTCCTTCTTGATTGACTGCATTTTTTTTTCTTCCTTGTTTGCTTGACTGGATTTCTTTGCTTGACTGCATATTCTTTTTTTCTACCTTGCTTTCTTGACTGCATTTTCATTTTTTTCTTCCTTGCTTGCTTGACTGCATTTTTTTTTCTTCCTAGTTTGATTGACTGCATTGTCTTTTTTTTTCTTACTTGTTTGATTGACTGCATTTTCTTTTATTTCTTTCTTGTTTGATTGACTGCATTTTCTTTTTTTTTTCTTCCTTGCTTGCTTGACTGCATTTTCTTCTTTTTATTTCTTGTTTGATTGACTGCATATTCTTTTTTTTCTTCCTTGCTTGCTTGACTGCATTTTTTTCTTCCTTGTTTGATTGACTGCATTTTATTTTTTTTCTTCCTTGCTTGCCTGACTGCATTTTCTTTTTTTTAAATCTTTGTTTGCTTGACTGCATTTTCTTTTCTTTTTTCTTCCTTGCTTACTTGGCTGCATTTTCTTTTTTTTCTTCCTTGTTTCATTGACTGAATTTTCTTTTTTTCTTCATTGTTTGATTGAATGGATTTTTCTTTTTTTTTCTTCCGTGTTTGATTGTCTGCATTTTCATTTTTTTTTTCCTTCTTTGCTTGACTGCATTTCTTTGCTTAACAGCATTTTCTTTTATTTTCTTCCTTGTTTGATTGACTGCGTTTTCTTTTTTTTTCTTCCTTGCTGGCTTGACTGCATTTTCATTTCTTTTGTTCCTTGCTTGCTTGAATGCATTTTTTTTTCTTCCTTCTTTGATTGACTGCATTTTCTTTTTTATCTTCCTTGTTTCATTGACTGCATTTTCTTTTTTTCTTCCTTGTTTGATTGACTGCATTTTCTTTTTTTTTTTTTTCCTTGCTTGCTTGACTGCATTTTCTTCTTTTTATTTCTTGTTTGATTGACTGCATATTCTTTATCTTCTTCCTTGCTTGCTTGACTGCATTTTCATTTTTTTTTTGTTCCTTGCTTGCTTGACTGCATTTTCTATTTTTTTTCTTCCTTGTTTGATTGACTGCATTTTCTTTTTTTTTCTTCCTTGCTTTCTTGACTGCATTTGTTTGCTTGACTGGATTTTCTTTTTTTTCTTCCTTGCTTGCTTGACTGCATTTTCTTTTTTTCTTCCTTGTTTCCTTGACTGCATTTGTTTGCTTGACTGTATTTTTTTTCTTCCTTGTTTGATTGATTGCATTTTCTTTTTTTTGTTCCTTGCTTGCTTGACTGCATTTTCATTTTTTTTGTTCCTTGCTTGCTTGAATGCATTTTCTTTTTTTTTTTCTTCATTGTTTGATTGACTGCATTTTCTTTCTTTTCTTCCTTGTTTGCTTGACTGCATTCGTTTGCTTGACTGCATTTTCTTTTTTTTCTTACTTGCTTGCTTGTCTGCATTTTCGTTTTTTTTTTCCTTGCTTGCTTGACTGCATATTCGTTTTTTTCTACTTTGTTAGATTGACTGCATTTTCCTTTTTTCTTCTTTGCTAGCATGACTGCATTTTCGTTTTTTTTCTTCCTTGTTTGATTGATTGCATTTTCTTTTTTTTCTTCCTTGCTTGCTTGACTGTATTTTCATTTTTTTTTCTTCCTTGCGTGCTTGACTACATTTTCTTTTTTTTTTCTTGCTTGTTGGATTGACTGCATTTTCTTTTTTTTTCTTCCTTGCTTGCTTGAATGCATTTTCTTTTTTTTCTTCCTTGTTTGATTGACTGCATTTTCTTTTTTTCTTCCTTGCTTGCTTGACTGCATTTTCTTTTTTTTCTTCCTTGTTTGATTGACTGCATTTTCTTTTTTTACTTTCTTGTTTCGTTGACCGCATTTTCTTTTTTTTTCTTCCTTGCTTGCTTGACTGCATTTTCTTTTTTTTTTCCTTGTTTGATAGACTGCATTTTCTTTTTTTTCTTCCTTGTTTGCATGACTGCATTTTCTTTTTTTTTCTTCCTTGCTTGCTTGACTGCATTGTCTTTTTTTTTTCTTCCTTGTTTGATTGACTGCATTTTATTTTTTTTCTTCCTTGCTTGCCTGACTGCATTTTCTTTTTTTTAAATCTTTGTTTGCTTGACTGCATTTTCTTTTCTTTTTTCTTCCTTGCTTACTTGGCTGCATTTTCTTTTTTTTTCTTCCTTGTTTCATTGACTGAATTTTCTTTTTTTTCTTCATTGTTTGATTGAATGGATTTTTCTTTTTTTTCTTCCGTGTTTGATTGTCTGCATTTTCATTTTTTTTTCCTTCTTTGCTTGACTGCATTTCTTTGCTTAACAGCATTTTCTTTTATTTTCTTCCTTGTTTGATTGACTGCGTTTTCTTTTTTTTTCTTCCTTGCTGGCTTGACTGCATTTTCATTTCTTTTGTTCCTTGCTTGCTTGAATGCATTTCTTTTTTTCTTCCTTGTTGATTGACTGCATTTCTTTTTTTCTTCCTTGTTTCATTGACTGCATTATCTTTTCCTTCCTTGTTTGATTGACTGCATTTTGTTTCTTATTTCTTCCTTGTTTGCATGGCTTCCATTTTCTTTTTTTTTTCTTCCTTGCTTGCTTGACTGCATTTCTTCTTTTATTTCTTTGTTTAGTTGACTGCATATTCTTTTTTTCTTCTTCCTTGCTTGCTTGACTGCATTTTCATTTTTTTTGTTCCTTGCTTGACTGCATTTTCTTTTTTTTTCTTCCTTGTTTGATTGACTGCATTTTCTTTTTTTTTTCTTGCTTTCTTATTTATTTTGTTTGCTTGACTGGATTTTCTTTTTTTCTTCCTTGCTTGCTTGACTGCATTTTCTTTTTTCTTCCTTGTTTCCTTGACTGCATTTGTTTGCTTGACTGTATTTTTTTCTTCCTTGTTTGATTGATTGCATTTCTTTTTTGTTCCTTGCTTGCTTGACTGCATTTTCATTTTTTTTGTTACTTGCTTGCTTGAATGCTTTCTTTTTTTCTTCCTTGTTTGATTGACTGCATTTTCTTTCTTTTCTTCCTTGTTTGCTTGACTGCATTCGTTTGTAACTGCATTTTCTTTTTCTTACTTGCTTGCTTCGCTGCATTTTCGTTTTTTTCCTTGCTTGACTGCATTTTCGTTTTTCTCCCTTTGTTAGATTGACTGCATTCTCTTTTTTTCTTCCTTGCTTGGACCATTTCTTTTTTCTAACTTCCTTGTTTGCTTGACTGCATTTTCTTTTTTTCTTCCTTGTTTGCTTGACTGCATTTTTTCGTTTTTTTCTTCTTTGCTTGCATGACGGCATTTTTCATTTTGTTCTTCCTTGTTTGATTGATCGCATTTTTTTTTACTTCCTTGCTTGCTTGACTGCATTTTCATTTTTTTCTTCATGTTTGTAGCAACATTTTCTTTTTTTCTTGCTTGTTTAAGGTCATTACATTTTCTTTTTTTCTTCCTTAACTTCTTGCTTAGACCATTTCTTTTTTTCTTCTTCTTGTTTGATTGACCTGGATTTTCTTTTTTTTTCTTCCTTGCTTGCTTGACTGCATTTTCTTTTTTTTTTCTTCCTTGTTTGATTGACTGCATTTTCTTTTTTTACTTTCTTGTTTGATTGACTGCATTTTCTTTTTTTTTCTTCCCCTTGCTGCCTTCTTCCTTTCTTTTTTCCTTGTTTTCTTGATTGCATTTTCTTTTTCTTCCTTGTTTGCATGACTTCATTTTCTTTTTTTTTCGTCCTTGCTTGCTTGAGTGCATTTACTTTTTCTACCTTGTTTGATTGACTGCATTTTTTTCTTCCTTGTTTGATTGACTGCATTTTATTTTTGTCTTCCTTTCTTGCCTGACTGCATTTTCTTTTTAAATATTTGTTTGCTTGACTGCATTTTCTTTTCTTTTTTCTTCCTTCCTTACTTGGCTGCATTTTCTTTTTTTTTTTTCTTCCTTGCTAGATTGAATGGATTTTTCTTTTTCTTCCGTGTTTGATTGTCTGCATTTTCATTTTTTTTTTTTTTTTTTCCTTCTTTGCTTGACTGCATTTGTTGCTTAACAGCATTTTTCTTTTTTTTTTTTTCTTCCTTGTTTGATTGACTGTGTTTTTCTTTTTTTCTTCCTTGCTGGCTTGACTGATTTTCATTTCTTTTGTTCCTTGCTTGCTTGAATACATTTTCTTTTTTTCTTCCTTGTTTGATTGACTGCATTTTCTTTTTTTTCTTCCTTGCTTGCTTGACTGCATTTCTTTTTTTCTTCCTTGTTTGATTGACTGCATTTTCTTTTTTTACTTTCTTGTTTCGTTGACCGCATTTTTTCTTTTTTTCTTCCTTGCTTGCTTGACTGCATTTTCTTTTTTTTTCCTTGTTTGATAGACTGCATTTTCTTTTTTTTCTTCCTTGTTTGCATGACTGCATTTTCTTTTTTTTCTTCCTTGCTTGCTTGACTGCATTGTCTTTTTTTCTTCCTTGTTTGATTGACTGCATTTTATTTTTTTTCTTCCTTGCTTGCCTGACTGCATTTTCTTTTTTTTAAATCTTTGTTTGCTTGACTGCATTTTCTTTTCTTTTTTCTTCCTTGCTTACTTGGCTGCATTTTCTTTTTTTTTCTTCCTTGTTTCATTGACTGAATTTTCTTTTTTTTCTTCATTGTTTGATTGAATGGATTTTTCTTTTTTTTTCTTCCGTGTTTGATTGTCTGCATTTTCATTTTTTTTTCCTTCTTTGCTTGACTGCATTTCTTTGCTTAACAGCATTTTCTTTTATTTTCTTCCTTGTTTGATTGACTGCGTTTTCTTTTTTTTTCTTCCTTGCTGGCTTGACTGCATTTTCATTTCTTTTGTTCCTTGCTTGCTTGAATGCATTTTCTTTTTTTTCTTCCTTGTTGATTGACTGCATTTTCTTTTTTTTCTTCCTTGTTTCATTGACTGCATTATCTTTTTTTTCCTTCCTTGTTTGATTGACTGCATTTTGTTTTTATTTCTTCCTTGTTTGCATGACTGCATTTTCTTTTTTTTTTCTTCCTTGCTTGCTTGACTGCATTTTCTTCTTTTTATTTCTTGTTTGATTGACTGCATATTCTTTTTCTTCTTCCTTGCTTGCTTGACTGCATTTTCATTTTTTTTTGTTCCTTGCTTGCTTGACTGCATTTTCTTTTTTTTTCTTCCTTGTTTGATTGACTGCATTTTCTTTTTTTTCTTCCTTGCTTTCTTGACTGCATTTGTTTGCTTGACTGGATTTTCTTTTTTTTCTTCCTTGCTTGCTTGACTGCATTTTCTTTTTTTTCTTCCTTGTTTCCTTGACTGCATTTGTTTGCTTGACTGTATTTTTTTTCTTCCTTGTTTGATTGATTGCATTTTCTTTTTTTGTTCCTTGCTTGCTTGACTGCATTTTCATTTTTTTTTGTTACTTGCTTGCTTGAATGCTTTTTCTTTTTTTCTTCCTTGTTTGATTGACTGCATTTTCTTTCTTTTCTTCCTTGTTTGCTTGACTGCATTCGTTTGCTTGACTGCATTTTCTTTTTTTTCTTACTTGCTTGCTTCGCTGCATTTTCGTTTTTTTTCCTTGCTTGCTTGACTGCATTTTCGTTTTTTCTACTTTGTTAGATTGACTGCATTCTCTTTTTTTTCTTCCTTACTTGCTTGAATGCATTTTCTTTTTTTTCTTCCTTGTTTGCTTGACTGCATTTTCTTTTTTTTTCTTCCTTGTTTGCTTGACTGCATTTTCGTTTTTTTCTTCTTTGCTTGCATGACGGCATTTTCGTTTTTGTTCTTCCTTGTTTGATTGATCGCATTTTTTTTTACTTCCTTGCTTGCTTGACTGCATTTTCATTTTTTTTTTCTTCCTTGTTTGCTTGACAGCATTTTCTTTTTTTTTTCTTGCTTGTTTGATTGACTGCATTTTCTTTTTTTTCTTCCTTGCTTGCTTGAATGCATTTTCTTTTTTTTTCTTCCTTGTTTGATTGACTGGATTTTCTTTTTTTTTTCTTCCTTGCTTGCTTGACTGCATTTTCTTTTTTTTTCTTCCTTGTTTGATTGACTGCATTTTCTTTTTTTACTTTCTTGTTTGATTGACTGCATTTTCTTTTTTTTTCTTCCTTGCTTGCTTGACTGCTTTTTCTTTTTTTTTTTTCCTTGTTTTATTGATTGCATTTTCTTTTTTTTCTTCCTTGTTTGCATGACTGCATTTTCTTTTTTTTTCGTCCTTGCTTGCTTGAGTGCATTTACTTTTTTTTCTACCTTGTTTGATTGACTGCATTTTTTTTTCTTCCTTGTTTGATTGACTGCATTTTATTTTTTGTCTTCCTTTCTTGCCTGACTGCATTTTCTTTTTTTTAAATATTTGTTTGCTTGACTGCATTTTCTTTTCTTTTTTCTTCCTTCCTTACTTGGCTGCATTTTCTTTTTTTTTCTTCCTTGCTAGATTGAATGGATTTTTCTTTTTTTTTTCTTCCGTGTTTGATTGTCTGCATTTTCATTTTTTTTCCTTCTTTGCTTGACTGCATTTGTTTGCTTAACAGCATTTTCTTTTTTTTTCTTCCTTGTTTGATTGACTGTGTTTTCTTTTTTTTCTTCCTTGCTGGCTTGACTGCTTTTTCATTTCTTTTGTTCCTTGCTTGCTTGAATGCATTTTCTTTTTTTTTCTTCCTTGTTTGATTGACTGCATTTTCTTTTTTTACTTTCTTGTTTGATTGACTGCATTTTCTTTTTTTTTCTTCCTTGCTTGCTTGACTGCTTTTTCTTTTTTTTTTTTCCTTGTTTTATTGACTGCATTTTCTTTTTTTCCTTCCTTGTTTGCATGACTGCATTTTCTTTTTTTTTTCGTCCTTGCTTGCTTGAGTGCATTTTCTTTTTTTTTTCTACCTTGTTTGATTGACTGCATTTTTTTTTCTTCCTTGTTTGATTGACTGCATTTTATTTTTGTCTTCCTTGCTTGCCTGACTGCATTTTCTTTTTTTTAAATATTTGTTTGCTTGACTGCATTTTCATTTCTTTTTTCTTCCTTGCTTACTTGGCTGCATTTTCTTTTTTTTTCTTCCTTGTTTCATTGACTGAATTTTCTTTTTTTTCTTCCTTGCTAGATTGAATGGATTTTTCTTTTTTTTTCTTCCGTGTTTCATTGTCTGCATTTTCATTTTTTTTTTCCTTCTTTGCTTGACTGCATTTGTTTGCTTAACAGCATTTTCTTTTTTTTTCTTCCTTGTTTGATTGACTGCGTTTTCTTTTTTTTCCTCCTTGCTGGCTTGACTACTTTTTCATTTCTTTTGTTCCTTGCTTGCTTGAATGCATTTTCTTTTTTTTTCTTCCTTGTTTGATTGACTGCATTTTCTTTTTTTTCTTCCATGTTTCATTGACTGCATTATCTTTTTTTTCTTCCTTGTTTGTTTGACTGCATTTTCTTTTTTTTCTTCCTTGTTTTTTTGACTGCATTTTCTTTTTTTTCTTCCTTGTTTCATTGACTGCATTTTCTTTTTTTTCTTCCTTGTTTCATTGACTCCATTTTCATTTTTTTCTTCCTTCTTTAATTGACTGCATTTTCTTTTTTTTCTTCCTTGTTTCATTGAATGCATTTTCTTTTTTTTCTTCCTTGTTTGATTGACTGCATTTTCTTTTTTTTCTTTGTTTGCTTGACTGCATTTTCTATTTTTTCTTCCTAGTTTCATTGACTGCATTTTCATTTTTTTCTTCCCTGTTTTATTGACTCCATTTTGTTTTTTTCTTCTTTGTTTAATTCACTGCATTTTCTTTTTTTTTCTTCCTTGTTTCATTTACTGCACATTCTTTTTTTCTTCCTTGTTTCATTGACTGCATTTTCTTTTTTTTTCCTTGTTTCATTGACTGCATTTTCTTTTTTTTTTTCCTTGTTTGCTTGACTGCATTTTCTTTTTTTCTTCCTTGTTTCATTGACTGCATTTTCTTTTTTTTCTTCCTTGTTTCATTGACTGCATTTTCTTTTTTTTCTTCCTTGTTTGATTGACTGCATTTTGTTTTTTTTTCTTCCTTGTTTCATTGACTGCATTTTCTTTTTTTTCTTCCCTTTTTGATTGACTGCATTTTCTTTTTTTTATTCCTTGTTTGCTTGACTGCATTTTCTTTTTATTCCTTGTTTGATTGACTGCATTTTCTTTTTTTTTCTTCCTTGTTTAATTGAATGCAGTTTATTTTTTTCTTCCTTGTTTCATTGACTGCATTTTCTTTTTTTTTTCCTTGTTTCATTCACTGCATTTTCTTTTTTTCTTCCTTGTTTCATTGACTGCATTTTCTTTTTTTCTTCCTTGTTTGATTTACTGCATTTTCCTTTTTTTCCTCCTTGTTTGATTGACTGCATTTTCTTTTTTTCTTCCTTGTTTCATTGACTGCATTTTCTTTTACTTTTCTTCCTTTTTTGATTGACTGCATTTTCTTTTTTTTCTTCCTTGTTTCATTGACTGCATTTACTTTTTTTCTTCCTTTTTTGATTGACTGCATTTTCTTTTTTTTTCTTCCTTGTTTCATTGACTGCATTTTCGTTTTTTTCTTCCTTGTTTCATTCACTGCATTTTCTTTTTTTTCTTCCTTTTTTGATTGACTGCATTTTCTTTGTTTTCTTCCTTGTTTCATTGACTGCATTTTCTTTTTTTCTTCCTTGTTTGATTGACTTCATTTTCTTTTTTTTCTTCCTTGTTTGCTTCACTGAATTTTCTTTTTTTCTTCCTTGTTTGATTGACAGCATTTTCTCTTTTTTTCTTCCTTGTTTCATTGACTGCATTTTCTTTTTTGTTCGTCCTTGTTTTATTGACTGCATTTTCTTTTTTTCTTCCTTGTTTCATTGACTGCATTTTCTTTTTTTTCTTCCTTGTTTGATTGAGTGCATGTTCTTTTTTTTCTTCCTTGTTTAATTGACTGCATTTTCCTTTTTTCTTCCTTGTTGCATTGACTGCATTTTCTTTTTTTCTTCCTTGTTTCATTGACTGCATTTTCTTTTTTTCCTTGTTTGATTGACTGCATTTTTCTTTTTTTCTTCCTTGTTTCATTTACTGCATTTTCTTTTTTTCTTCCTTGTTTGATTGACTGCATTTTCTTTTTTCTTCCTTCTTTCATTGACTGCATTTTCTTTTTTTTCTTCCTTGTTTCATTGACTGCATTTTCTTTTTTATTCTTCCTTGTTTCATTGACTGCATTTTCTTTTTTTTCTTCCTTGCTTGCTTGACTGCATTTTCTTTTTTTTCTTCCTTGTTTGCTTGACTGCATTTTCTTTTTTTCTTCCTTGTTTGATTGACAGCATTTTCTTTTTTTTCTTCCTTATTTCATTGACTGCATTTTCTTTTTGTTCTTCCTTGTTTTATTGACTGCATTTTCTTTTTTTTCTTCCTTGTTTGCTTGACTGCATTTTCTGTTTTTTTCTTCCTTGTTTGCTTGACTGCATTTTCTTTTTTTTCTTCCTTTTTTCATTGAGTGCATTTTCTTTTTTTTTCTTCCTTGTTTCATTGACTGCATTTTTTTTTCTTCCTTGTTTCATTGACTTCATTTTCTTTTACTTTTCTTCCTTTTTTGATTGACTGCATTTTCTTTTTTTTCTTCCTTGTTTCATTGACTGCATTTACTTTTTTTCTTCCTTTTTTGATTGACTGCATTTTCTATTTTTTTCTTCCTGGTTTCATTGACTGCATTTTCGTTTTTTTTCTTCCTTGTTTCATTAACTGCATTTTCTTTTTTTTTTCTTCCATGTTTCATTGACTGCATTTTCTTTTTTTCTACCTTGTTTCATTGACTGCATTTTCTTTTTTCTTCCTTGTTTGATTGACTGCATTTTCTTTTTTTCTTCCTTGTTTGCTTCACTGAATTTTCTTTTTTTTCTTCCTTGTTTGATTGACAGCATTTTCTTTTTTTTCTTCCTTGATTCATTGACTGCATTTTATTTTGTTCTTCCTTGTTTTATTGACTGCATTTTCTTTTTTTCTTCCTTGTTTCATTGACTGCATTTTCTTTTTTTTATTCTTTTTTTGATTGACTGGATTTTCTATTTTTTTCTTCCTTGTTTCATTGACTGCATTTTCTTTTTTTTTTCTTCCTTGTTTCATTGACTGCATTTTCTTTTTTTTTTCACCTTGTTTGCTTGACTGCGTTTTCTTTTTTTTTCTTCCATGTTTCATTGACTGCATTTTCTTTTTTTCTTCCTTGTTTCATTGACTGCATTTTCTTTTTTTCTTCCTTGTTTGATTGACTTCATTTTCTTTTTTTCTTCCTTGTTTGCTTCACTGAATTTTCTTTTTTTCTTCCTTGTTTGATTGACAGCATTTTCTTTTTTTCTTCCTTGTTTCATTGACTGCATTTTCTTTTTGTTCTTCCTTGTTTTATTGACTGCATTTTCTTTTTTCTTCCTTGTTTCATTGACTGCATTTTCTTTTTTTTCTTCCTTGTTTCATTGACTGCATTTTCTTTTTTTCTTCCTTGTTTGATTGACTGCATTTTGTTTTTTTTTCTTCCTTGTTTCATTGACTGCATTTTCTTTTTTTTTCTTCCCTTTTTGCTTGATTGCATTTTCTTTTTTTTATTCCTTGTTTGCTTGACTGCATTTTCTTTTTATTCCTTGTTTGATTGACTGCATTTTCTTTTTTTTCTTCCTTGTTTAATTGACTGCAGTTTCTTTTTTTTCTTCCTTGTTTCATTGACTGCATTTTCTTTTTTTTTCTTCCTTGTTTCATTGAGTGCATTTTCTTTTTTTTTCTTCCTTGTTTCATTGACTGCATTTTCTTTTTTTCTTCCTTGTTTGATTGACTGCATGTTCCTTTTTTTCCTCCTTGTTTGATTGACTGCATTTTCTTTTTTTCTTCCTTGTTTCATTGACAGCATTTTCTTTTACTTTTCTTCCTTTTTTGATTGACTGCATTTTCTTTTTTTTTCTTCCTTGTTTCATTGACTGCATTTACTTTTTTTCTTCCTTTTTTGATTGACTGCATTTTCTTTTTTTTTTCTTCCTTGTTTCATTGACTGCATTTTCGTTTTTTTCTTCCTTGTTTCATTCACTGCATTTTCTTTTTTTTCTTCCTTGTTTGCTTGACTGCATTTTCTTTTTTTTTTCTTCCATGTTTCATTGACTGCATTTTCTTTGTTTTCTTCCTTGTTTCATTGACTGCATTTTCTTTTTTTCTTCCTTGTTTGATTGACTTCATTTTCTTTTTTTTCTTCCTTGTTTGCTTCACTGAATTTTCTTTTTTTCTTCCTTATTTGATTGACAGCATTTTCTCTTTTTTTCTTCCTTGTTTCATTGACTGCATTTTCTTTTTGTTCTTCCTTGTTTTATTGACTGCATTTTCTTTTTTCTCTTCCTTGTTTCATTGACTGCATTTTCTTTTTTTTTTCTTCCTTGTTTGATTGACTGCATTTTCTTTTTTTTCTTCCTTGTTTAATTCACTGCATTTTCTTATTTTTTCCTCCTTGTTTCATTGACTGCATTTTCTTTTGTTCTTCCTTGTTTCATTTACTGCATTTTCCTTTTTTCTTCCTTGTTTCATTGACTGCATTTTCTTTTTTCTTCCTCGTTTCATTGACTGCATTTTCTTTTTTCCTTGTTTGATTGACTGCATTTTCTTTTTTCTTCCTTGTTTCATTTACTGCATTTTCTTTTTTTTTCTTCCTTGTTTGATTGACTGGATTTTCTTTTTTTCTTCCTTTTTTCATTGACTGCATTTTCTTCTTTTTATTTCTTGTTTCATTGACTGCATTTTCTTTTTTATTCTTCCTTGTTTCATTGACTGCATTTTCTTTTTTTTTACTTCCTTGCTTGCTAAACTGCATTTTCTTTTTTTTCTTACTTGTTTGCTTGACTGCATTTTCTTTTTTTTTCTTCCTTGTTTGATTGACAGCATTTTCTTTTTTTTTCTTCCTTGTTTCATTGACTGCATTTTCTTTTTGTTCTTCCTTGTTTTATTGACTGCATTTTCTTTTTTTTCTTCCTTGTTTGCTTGACTGCATTTTCTGTTTTTTTTTCTTCCTTGTTTGCTTGACTGCATTTTCTTTTTTTCTTCCTTGTTTCATTGAGTTCATTTTCTTTTTTTTTCTTCCTTGTTTCATTGACTGCATTTTCTTTTTTTCTTCCTTGTTTCATTGACTTCATTTTCTTTTACTTTTCTTCCTTTTTTGATTGACTGCATTTTCTTTTTTTTTCTTCCTTGTTTCATTGACTGCATTTACTTTTTTCTTCCTTTTTTGATTGACTGCATTTTCTATTTTTTCTTCCTTGTTTCATTGACTGCATTTTCGTTTTTTTCTTCCATGTTTCATTGACTGCATTTTCTTTTTTTCTACCTTGTTTCATTGACTGCATTTTCTTTTATTCTTCCTTGTTTGATTGACTTCATTTTCTTTTTTTCTTCCTTGTTTGCTTCACTGAATTTTCTTTTTTTCTTCCTTGTTTGATTGACAGCATTTTCTTTTTTTTCTTCCTTGTTTCATTGACTGCATTTTCTTTTTTTTATTCCTTGTTTGCTTGACTGCATTTTATTTTGTTCTTCCTTGTTTTATTGACTGCATTTTCTTTTGTTTCTTCCTTGTTTCATTGACTGCATTTTCTTTTTTTTATTCCTTGTTTGCTTGACTGCATTTTCATTTTTTTTTCTTCCATGTTTCATTGACTGCATTTTCTTTTTTTCTTCCTTGTTTCATTGACTTCATTTTCTTTTACTATTCTTCCTTTTTTGATTGACTGCATTTTCTTTTTTTTTCTTCCTTGTTTGCTTGACTGCATTTACTTTTTTTCTTCCTTTTTTGATTGACTGGATTTTCTATTTTTTTCTTCCTTGTTTCATTGACTGCATTTTCTTTTTTTTTTCTTCCTTGTTTCATTGACTGCATTTTCTTTTTTTTTTCTTCCTTGTTTGCTTGACTGCGTTTTCTTTTTTTTTTTCTTCCATGTTTCATTGACTGCATTTTCTTTTTTTCTTCCTTGTTTCATTGACTGCATTTTCTTTTTTCTTCCTTGTTTGATTGACTTCATTTTCTTTTTTTTCTTCCTTGTTTGCTTCACTGAATTTTCTTTTTTTTTCTTCCTTGTTTGATTGACAGCATTTTCTTTTTTTTTTCTTCCTTGTTTCATTGACTGCATTTTCTTTTTTGTTCTTCCTTGTTTTATTGACTGCATTTTCTTTTTTTCTTCCTTGTTTCATTGACTGCATTTTCTTTTTTTTTTCTTCCTTGTTTGCTTGACTGCATTTTCTTTTTTTTCTTCCATGTTTCATTGACTGCATTTTCTTTGTTTTCTTCCTTGTTTCATTGACTGCATTTTCTTTTTTTTCTTCCTTGTTTGATTGACTTCATTTACTTTTTTTCTTCCTTGTTTGCTTCATTGAGTTTTCTTTTTTTCTTCCTTGTTTGATTGACAGCATTTTCTCTTTTTTTCTTCCTTGTTTCATTGACTGCATTTTCTTTTTGTTCTTCTTTGTTTTATTGACTGCATTTTCTTTTTTTCTTCCTTGTTTGATTGACTGCATTTTCTTTTTTTCTTCCTTGTTTAATTGACTGCATTTTCTTTTTTTTCTTCCTTGTTTCAGTGACTGCATTTTCTTTTGTTCTTCCTTGTTTAATTCACTGCATTTTCTTTTTTTCCTCCTTGTTTCATTGACTGCATTTTCTTTTGTTCTTCCTTGTTTCATTTACTGCATTTTCCTTTTTTCTTCCTTGTTTCATTGACTGCATTTTCTTTTTTTCTTCCTCGTTTCATTGACTGCATTTTCTTTTTTTCCTTGTTTGATTGACTGCATTTTCTTTTTTCCTTCCTTGTTTCATTTACTGCATTTTCTTTTTTTCTTCCTTGTTTGATTGACTGGATTTTCTTTTTTTTCTTCCTTTTTTCATTGACTGCATTTTCTTCTTTTTATTTCTTGTTTCATTGACTGCATTTTCTTTTTTATTCTTCCTTGTTTCATTGACTGCATTTTCTTTTTTTTTACTTCCTTGCTTGCTAAACTGCATTTTCTTTTTTTTCTTACTTGTTTGCTTGACTGCATTTTCTTTTTTTCTTCCTTGTTTGATTGACAGCATTTTCTTTTTTTTTTCTTCCTTGTTTCATTGACTGCATTTTCTTTTTGTTCTTCCTTGTTTTATTGACTGCATTTTCTTTTTTTTCTTCCTTGTTTGCTTGACTGCATTTTCTGTTTTTTTTTCTTCCTTGTTTGCTTGACTGCATTTTCTTTTTTTTCTTCCTTGTTTCATTGAGTTCATTTTCTTTTTTTTTTCCTCCTTGTTTCATTGACTGCATTTTCTTTTTTTCTTCCTTGTTTCATTGACTTCATTTTCTTTTACTTTTCTTCCTTTTTTGATTGACTGCATTTTCTTTTTTTTCTTCCTTGTTTCATTGACTGCATTTACTTTTTTTCTTCCTTTTTTGATTGACTGCATTTTCTATTTTTTCTTCCTTGTTTCATTGACTGCATTTTCGTTTTTTTTCTTCCATGTTTCATTGACTGCATTTTCTTTTTTTCTACCTTGTTTCATTGACTGCATTTTCTTTTTTTCTTCCTTGTTTGATTGACTTCATTTTCTTTTTTTCTTCCTTGTTTGCTTCACTGAATTTTCTTTTTTTTTCTTCCTTGTTTGATTGACAGCATTTTCTTTTTTTTCTTCCTTGTTTCATTGACTGCATTTTCTTTTTTTTATTCCTTGTTTGCTTGACTGCATTTTATTTTGTTCTTCCTTGTTTTATTGACTGCATTTTCTTTTGTTTCTTCCTTGTTTCATTGACTGCATTTTCTTTTTTTTATTCCTTGTTTGCTTGACTGCATTTTCATTTTTTTTTCTTCCATGTTTCATTGACTGCATTTTCTTTTTTTCTTCCTTGTTTCATTGACTTCATTTTCTTTTACTATTCTTCCTTTTTTGATTGACTGCATTTTCTTTTTTTTTCTTCCTTGTTTGCTTGACTGCATTTACTTTTTTTCTTCCTTTTTTGATTGACTGGATTTTCTATTTTTTTCTTCCTTGTTTCATTGACTGCATTTTCTTTTTTTTTTCTTCCTTGTTTCATTGACTGCATTTTCTTTTTTTTTTCTTCCTTGTTTGCTTGACTGCGTTTTCTTTTTTTTTTCTTCCATGTTTCATTGACTGCATTTTCTTTTTTTTCTTCCTTGTTTCATTGACTGCATTTTCTTTTTTTCTTCCTTGTTTGATTGACTTCATTTTCTTTTTTTCTTCCTTGTTTGCTTCACTGAATTTTCTTTTTTTTCTTCCTTGTTTGATTGACAGCATTTTCTTTTTTTTTTCTTCCTTGTTTCATTGACTGCATTTTCTTTTTGTTCTTCCTTGTTTTATTGACTGCATTTTCTTTTTTTTCTTCCTTGTTTCATTGACTGCATTTTCTTTTTTTTTTCTTCCTTGTTTGCTTGACTGCATTTTCTTTTTTTTTCTTCCATGTTTCATTGACTGCATTTTCTTTGTTTTCTTCCTTGTTTCATTGACTGCATTTTCTTTTTTTCTTCCTTGTTTGATTGACTTCATTTACTTTTTTTCTTCCTTGTTTGCTTCATTGAGTTTTCTTTTTTTTCTTCCTTGTTTGATTGACAGCATTTTCTCTTTTTTTCTTCCTTGTTTCATTGACTGCATTTTCTTTTTGTTCTTCTTTGTTTTATTGACTGCATTTTCTTTTTTTCTTCCTTGTTTGATTGACTGCATTTTCTTTTTTTCTTCCTTGTTTAATTGACTGCATTTTCTTTTTTTTCTTCCTTGTTTCAGTGACTGCATTTTCTTTTGTTCTTCCTTGTTTCATTTACTGCATTTTCTTTTTTTCTTCCTTGTTTCATTGAGTGCATTTTCTTTTTTTTTTCTTCCTTGTTTGATTGACTGCATTTTCTTTTTTTCTTCCTTGTTTCATTGACTGCATTTTCTTTTACTTTTCTTCCTTTTTTGATTGACTGCATTTTCTATTTTTTTCTTCCTTGTTTCATTGACTGCATTTTCGTTTTTTTTCTTCCTTGTTTCATTGACTGCATTTTCTTTTTTTTTCTTCCTTGTTTGCTTGACTGCATTTTCTTTTTTTTTCTTCCGTGTTTCATTGGCTGCATTTTCTTTTTTTCTTCCTTGTTTCATTGACTGCATTTTCTGTTTTTTCTTCCTTGTTTGATTGACTTCATTTTCTTTTTTTCTTCCTTGTTTGCTTCACTGAATTTTGTTTTTTTCTTCCTTGTTTGATTGACAGCATTTTCTTTTTTTTTTCTTCCTTGTTTCATTGACTGCATTTACTTTTTGTTCTTCCTTGTTTTATTGACTGCATTTTCTTTTTTTTCTTCCTTGTTTCATTGACTGCATTTACTTTTTTTCTTCCTTTTTTGATTGACTGCATTTTCTTTTTTTTTTCTTCCTTGTTTCATTGACTGCATTTTCGTTTTTTTTCTTCCTTGTTTCATTCACTGCATTTTCTTTTTTTTTCTTCCTTGTTTGCTTGACTGCATTTTCTTTTTTTTTTCTTCCATGTTTCATTGACTGCATTTTCTTTGTTTTCTTCCTTGTTTCATTGACTGCATTTTCTTTTTTTTCTTCCTTGTTTGATTGACTTCATTTTCTTTTTTTTCTTCCTTGTTTGCTTCACTGAATTTTCTTTTTTTCTTCCTTGTTTGATTGACAGCATTTTCTCTTTTTTTCTTCCTTGTTTCATTGACTGCATTTTCTTTTTGTTCTTCCTTGTTTTATTGACTGCATTTTCTTTTTTCTCTTCCTTGTTTCATTGACTGCATTTTCTTTTTTTTTCTTCCTTGTTTGATTGACTGCATTTTCTTTTTTTCTTCCTTGTTTAGTTCACTGCATTTTCTTTTTTTTTTCCTCCTTGTTTCATTGACTGCATTTTCTTTTGTTCTTCCTTGTTTCATTTACTGCATTTTCCTTTTTTCTTCCATTGTTTCATTGACTGCATTTTCTTTTTTTCTTCCTTGTTTCATTGACTGCATTTTCTTTTTTTCCTTGTTTGATTGACTGCATTTTCTTTTTTTCTTCCTTGTTTCATTTACTGCATTTTCTTTTTTTTCTTCCTTGTTTGATTGACTGGATTTTCTTTTTTTTTCTTCCTTGTTTCATTGACTGCATTTTCTTCTTTTTATTTCTTGTTTCATTGACTGCATTTTCTTTTTTTATTCTTCCTTGTTTCATTGACTGCATTTTCTTTTTTTTTACTTCCTTGCTTGCTAAACTGCATTTTCTTTTTTTTTCTTACTTGTTTGCTTGACTGCATTTTCTTTTTTTTTCTTCCTTGTTTGATTGACAGCATTTTCTTTTTTTTCTTCCTTGTTTCATTGACTGCATTTTCTTTTTGTTCTTCCTTGTTTTATTGACTGCATTTTCTTTTTTTTTCTTCCTTGTTTGCTTGACTGCATTTTCTGTTTTTTTTTCTTCCTTGTTTGCTTGACTGCATTTTCTTTTTTTTTCTTCCTTGTTTCATTGAGTTCATTTTCTTTTTTTTTTCTTCCTTGTTTCATTGACTGCATTTTCTTTTTTTCTTCCTTGTTTCATTGACTTCATTTTCTTTTACTTTTCTTCCTTTTTTGATTGACTGCATTTTCTTTTTTTTTCTTCCTTGTTTCTTTGACTGCATTTACTTTTTTTCTTCCTTTTTTGATTGACTGCATTTTCTATTTTTTCTTCCTTGTTTCATTGACTGCATTTTCGTTTTTTTTCTTCCATGTTTCATTGACTGCATTTTCTTTTTTTCCTACCTTGTTTCATTGACAGCATTTTCTTTTTTTCTTCCTTGTTTGATTGACTTCATTTTCTTTTTTTTCTTCCTTGTTTGCTTCACTGAATTTTCTTTTTTTTTTCTTCCTTGTTTGATTGACAGCATTTTCTTTTTTTTCTTCCTTGTTTCATTGACTGCATTTTCTTTTTTTTTATTCCTTGTTTGCTTGACTGCATTTTATTTTGTTCTTCCTTGTATTATTGACTGCATTTTCTTTTGTTTCTTCCTTGTTTCATTGACTGCATTTTCTTTTTTTTTATTCCTTGTTTGCTTGACTGCATTTTCATTTTTTTTTCTTCCATGTTTCATTGACTGCATTTTCTTTTTTTCTTCCTTGTTTCATTGACTTCATTTTCTTTTACTTTTCTTCCTTTTTTGATTGACTGCATTTTCTTTTTTTTCTTCCTTGTTTGCTTGACTGCATTTACTTTTTTTCTTCCTTTTTTGATTGACTGGATTTTCTATTTTTTTCTTCCTTGTTTCATTGACTGCATTTTCTTTTTTTTTCTTCCTTGTTTCATTGACTGCATTTTCTTTTTTTTTTCTTCCTTGTTTGCTTGACTGCGTTTTCTTTTTTTTTTCTTCCAGGTTTCATTGACTGCATTTTCTTTTTTTTCTTCCTTGTTTCATTGACTGCATTTTCTTTTTTTCTTCCTTGTTTGATTGACTTCATTTTCTTTTTTTCTTCCTTGTTTGCTTCACTGAATTTTCTTTTTTTTCTTCCTTGTTTGATTGACAGCATTTTCTTTTTTTTTTCTTCCTTGTTTCATTGACTGCATTTTCTTTTTGTTCTTCCTTGTTTTATTGACTGCATTTTCTTTTTTTTCTTCCTTGTTTCATTGACTGCATTTTCTTTTTTTTTTCTTCCTTGTTTGCTTGACTGCATTTTCTTTTTTTTTCTTCCATGTTTCATTGACTGCATTTTCTTTGTTTTCTTCCTTGTTTCATTGACTGCATTTTCTTTTTTTTTCTTCCTTGTTTGATTGACTTCATTTACTTTTTTTTCTTCCTTGTTTGCTTCACTGAGTTTTCTTTTTTTTCTTCCTTTTTTGATTGACAGCATTTTCTCTTTTTTTCTTCCTTGTTTCATTGACTGCATTTTCTTTTTGTTCTTCTTTGTTTTATTGACTGCATTTTCTTTTTTTCTTCCTTGTTTGATTGACTGCATTTTCTTTTTTTCTTCCTTGTTTAATTGACTGCATTTTCTTTTTTTCTTCCTTGTTTCAGTGACTGCATTTTCTTTTGTTCTTCCTTGTTTCATTTACTGCATTTTCTTTTTTTCTTCCTTGTTTCATTGAGTGCATTTTCTTTTTTTTTTCTTCCTTGTTTGATTGACTGCATTTTCTTTTTTTCTTCCTTGTTTCATTGACTGCATTTTCTTTTACTTTTCTTCCTTTTTTGATTGACTGCATTTTCTATTTTTTTCTTCCTTGTTTCATTGACTGCATTTTCGTTTTTTTTTCTTCCTTTTTTCATTGACTGCATTTTCTGTTTTTTTTCTTCCTTGTTTGCTTGACTGCATTTTCTTTTTTTTTTCTTCCATGTTTCATTGGCTGCATTTTCTTTTTTTTCTTCCTTGTTTCATTGTCTGCATTTTCTGTTTTTCTTCCTTGTTTGATTGACTTCATTTTCTTTTTTTTTTCTTCCTTGTTTGCTTCACTGAATTTTGTTTTTTTCTTCCTTGTTTGATTGACAGCATTTTCTTTTTTTTCTTCCTTGTTTCATTGACTGCATTTTCTTTTTGTTCTTCCTTGTTTTATTGACTGCATTTTCTTTTTTTCTTCCTTGTTTCATTGACTGCATTTTCTTTTTGTTTCTTCCTTGTTTGCTTGACTGCATTTACTTTTTTTTCTTCTTTGTTTGCTTCACTGAATTTTCTTTTTTTCTTCCTTGTTTGATTGACAGCATTTTCTTTTTTTTCTTCCTTGTTTCATTGACTGCATTTTCTTTTTGTTCTTCCTTGTTTTATTGACTGCATTTTCTTTTTTTTTTCTTCCTTGTTTGATTGACTGCATTTTCTTTTTTTTCTTCCTTGTTTAATTGACTGCATTTTCTTTTTTTTCTTCCTTGTTTCAGTGACTGCATTTTCTTTTGTTCTTCCTTGTTTCATTTACTGCATTTTCTTTTTTTCTTCCTTGTTTCATTGACTGCATTTTCTTTTTTTCTTCCTTGTTTCATTGACTGTATTTTCTTTTTTTCCTTGTTTGATTGACTGCATTTTCTTTTTGTCTTCCTTGTTTCATTTACTGCATTTTCTTTTTTTTCTTCCTTGTTTGATTGACTGCATTTTCTTTTTTTTTCTTCCTTGTTTCATTGACTGCATTTTCTTTTTTTTCTTCCTTGTTTCATTGACTGCATTTTCTTTTTTATTCTTCCTTCTTTCATTGACTGCATTTTCTTTTTTTTTCTTCCTTGCTTGCTTGACTGCCTTTTCTTTTTTTTTCTTCCTTGTTTGCTTGACTGCATTTTCTTTTTTTTTTTCTTCCTTGTTTGATTGACAGCATTTTCTTTTTTTTTCTTCCTTGTTTGCTTGACTGCATTTTCTTTTTTTTCTTCCTTGTTTCATTGACTGCATTTTCTTTTTTATTCTTCCTTGTTTCATTGACTGCATTTTCTTTTTTTTCTTCCTTGCTTTGCTTGACTGCATTTTCTTTTTTTTTCTTCCTTGTTTGCTTGACTGCATTTTTTTTTCTTCCTTGTTTGATTGACAGCATTTTCTTTTTTTTTCTTCCTTGTTTCATTGACTGCATTTTCTTTTTGTTCTTCCTTGTTTTATTGACTGCATTTTCTTTTTTTTTCTTCCTTGTTTCATTGACTGCATTTTCTTTTTTTTTCTTCCTTGTTTGCTTGACTGCATTTTCTTTTTTTTTCTTCCTTGTTTGCTTGACTGCATTTTCTTTTTTTCTTCCTTGTTTCATTGAGTGCATTTTCTTTTTTTTCTTCATTGTTTCAGTGACTGCATTTTCGTTTTTTCTTCCTTGTTTCATTGAGTGCATTTTCTTTTTTTTCTTCCTTGTTTCAGTGACTGCATTTTCTTTTTTTCTTCCTTGTTTCATTGACTGCATTTTCTTTTACTTCCTTTTTTGATTGACTGCATTTTCTTTTTTTTCATCCTTGCTTGCTTGACTGCATTTTCTTTTTTTTTTTCCTTGTTTCATTGACTGCATTTACTTTTTTTCTTCCTTTTTTGATTGACTGCATTTTCTATTTTTTTTCTACCTTGTTTCATTGACTGCATTTTCCTTATTTTTCTTCCTTGTTTCATTGACTGCATTTTCTTTTTTTTTCTTCCTTGTTTCATTGACTGCATTTTCTTTTTTTTTTCTTCCTTGTTTGATTGACAGCATTTTCTTTTTTTTCTTCCTTGTTTGTTTGACTGCATTTTCTTTTTTTTCTTCCTTGTTTCATTGACTGCATTTTCTTTTTTATT
This sequence comes from Ascarosepion bandense, assembly GCA_037127315.1. NCBI lineage: Eukaryota > Metazoa > Mollusca > Cephalopoda > Sepiida > Sepiidae > Ascarosepion > Ascarosepion bandense. The sequence continues at coordinate 1,792,490 of JBBBDQ010002473.1, read as the reverse complement.
CTTCCTTGTTTCATTGACTGCATTTTCTTTTTTTCTTCCTTGCTTGCTTGACTGCATTTTCTTTTTTTTCTTCCTTGTTTGCTTGACTGCATTTTTTTTTCTTCCTTGTTTGATTGACAGCATTTTCTTTTTTTTTTCTTCCTTGTTTCATTGACTGCATTTTCTTTTTTGTTCTTCCTTGTTTTATTGACTGCATTTTCTTTTTTTTTTCTTCCTTGTTTCATTGACTGCATTTTCTTTTTTTTTCTTCCTTGTTTGCTTGACTGCATTTTCTTTTTTTTCTTCCTTGTTTGCTTGACTGCATTTTCTTTTTTTTCTTCCTTGTTTCATTGAGTGCATTTTCTTTTTTTTCTTCCTTGTTTCAGTGACTGCATTTTCGTTTTTTCTTCCTTGTTTCATTGAGTGCATTTTCTTTTTTTTTCTTCCTTGTTTCAGTGACTGCATTTTCTTTTTTTCTTCCTTGTTTCATTGACTGCATTTTCTTTTACTTCCTTTTTTGATTGACTGCATTTTCTTTTTTTTTCATCCTTGCTTGCTTGACTGCATTTTCTTTTTTTTTTTCCTTGTTTCATTGACTGCATTTACTTTTTTTCTTCCTTTTTTGATTGACTGCATTTTCTATTTTTTTTCTACCTTGTTTCATTGACTGCATTTTTCTTATTTTTCTTCCTTGTTTCATTGACTGCATTTTCTTTTTTATTCTTCCTTCTTTCATTGACTGCATTTTCTTTTTTTTTTCTTCCTTGCTTGCTTGACTGGCTTTTCTTTTTTTTTCTTCCTTGTTTGCTTGACTGCATTTTCTTTTTTTTTTCTTCCTTGTTTGATTGACAGCATTTTCTTTTTTTTCTTCCTTGTTTGCTTGACTGCATTTTCTTTTTTTTCTTCCTTGTTTCATTGACTGCATTTTCTTTTTTATTCTTCCTTGTTTCATTGACTGCATTTTCTTTTTTTCTTCCTTGCTTGCTTGACTGCATTTTCTTTTTTTCTTCCTTGTTTGCTTGACTGCATTTTTTTTCTTCCTTGTTTGATTGACAGCATTTTCTTTTATTTTCTTCCTTGTTTCATTGACTGCATTTTCTTTTTGTTCTTCCTTGTTTTATTGACTGCATTTTCCTTTTTTTCTTCCTTGTTTCATTGACTGCATTTTCTTTTTTTCTTCCTTGTTTGCTTGACTGCATTTTCTTTTTTTTTCTTCCTTGTTTGCTTGACTGCATTTTCTTTTTTTTTCTTCCTTGTTTCATTGAGTGCATTTTCTTTTTTTTCTTCCTTGTTTCAGTGACTGCATTTTCTTTTTTTCTTCCTTGTTTCATTGAGTGCATTTTCTTTTTTTTCTTCCTTGTTTCAGTGACTGCATTTTCTTTTTTTCTTCCTTGTTTCATTGACTGCATTTTCTTTTACTTCCTTTTTTGATTGACTGCATTTTCTTTTTTTTTCATCCTTGCTTGCTTGACTGCATTTTCTTTTTTTTTTTCCTTGTTTCATTGACTGCATATACTTTTTTTCTTCCTTTTTTGATTGACTGCATTTTCTATTTTTTTTCTACCTTGTTTCATTGACTGCATTTTCGTTATTTTTTCTTCCTTGTTTCATTGACTGCATTTTCTTTTTTTTCTTCCTTGTTTGCTTGACTGCATTTTCTTTTTTTTTCTTCCTTGCTTGCTTGACTGCATTTTCTTTTTTTTTTCTTCCTTGTTTGCTTGACTGCATTTTTTTTTCTTCCTTGTTTGATTGACAGCATTTTCTTTTTTTTTCTTCCTTGTTTCATTGACTGCATTTTCTTTTTATTCTTCCTTGCTTTATTGACTGCATTTTCTTTTTTTTTCTTCCTTGTTTCATTGACTGCATTTTCTTTTTTTTTTCTTCCTTGTTTGCTTGACTGCATTTTCTTTTTTTCTTCCTTGTTTGCTTGACTGCATTTTCTTTTTTTCTTCCTTGTTTGCTTGACTGCATTTTTTTTTCTTCCTTGTTTGCCTGACTGCATTTTCTTTTTTTTCTTCCTTGTTTGCTTGACTGAATTTTCTTTTTTTTTCTTCCTTGTTTGCTTGACTGCATTTTCTTTTTTTCTTTTTTTTTTCTTCCTTGTTTCATTGACTGCATTTTCTTTTTTTTTTCTTCCTTGTTTGCTTGACTGCATTTTCTTTTTTTCTTCCTTGTTTGCTTGACTGCATTTTCTTTTTTTTCTTCCTTGTTTGCTTGACTGCATTTTTTTTTCTTCCTTGTTTGCCTGACTGCATTTTCTTTTTTCTTCCTTGTTTGCTTGGCTGAATTTTCTTTTTTTTCTTCCTTGTTTGCTTGACTGCATTTTCTTTTTTTTTTCTTCCTTGTTTGCTTGACTGCATTTTCTTTTTTTTTTCTTCCTTGCTTTACTACAGTATCTTTCCTTTTTGCCTTCATTCTTTCTTTCTTTTTTATTTTTATTTCTTGTTTGCTTGACTCCAGTTTCTTTTCTTTTTTTCGTGCTGTCTTTCTTTATTGCATTTTTCTTTCTTTTTTGATTGCATTTTTTCTTTCTTTTTCGCTTCACTAAATTTTTCTTGCTTGCTTAAGTTAATTTTTCTAACTTCTTTCTTGATTTGATTTTTCTTTTTTCCTACTTGCTTATCTGACTGCATTTTCTTTCTTCTTTCTTCCTTGTTTTATTGCGTTCTCTTTCTTTCTTTCTTTTTATTTTGTTTTTTTTCTTTCTTGCTTCATTGATTGCTTGATTGATTACTGCATTTTCTTTTATTTCTTTCGTTCTTTCTTTTTTGATTTCATATTTCCTTTTTTTTCTTTCCTGAATTCGTTTTTTTTTTTCTTGCTTGACTTCATTTTTTCACTTCTGTTTTTAGTCTTTCTATTTTGATTGCACTTTTTTCTTTCTTTCGTTCTTTCTTTTTTATTGCTTCACTTCATCTACTTTCCTTCTTTCTTTCTTGATTGCAATTTTTCTTTCTTTGTTTTTTTTATTGCATTTTTTTCTTTCTTTCTTTCTTCCTTTCTTTCTTTCTTTCTTGCTTGATTGCATTTCTTTTTTTCTTTCTTTCTTTTCTATATCACTCACTCTAACAAACTTTCTCACGCAAGTGCACACACATATTCAGTTAAGTGCCATACGTGATACACGCTTGGGCGATCATGTCTCGAAAGAGACATGACTGACTGGACAGAAGATTTTCCTGTAGTAGGTTGCCATTGCTTTCTGCGGTAGACTGGTTGCCGACCAAGGCTATAGAACCCAATCTGTCCTGTTATTTAACCCATAACTGGAAGGAAGAGACGGATTAATACCTTTCCCAAGGGTATTTGCGCGTAAGTGAATACAATGGATTTATCTGGAATTCAAACTCGGCTCCCCGGTTTCTCGTTCCGAGCCGATATCCACTGTACCACAACAACACATATTAGCCATCCTAAATCATTTCTTCTTCTTCTTCTTCTTCTTTCTTTCTTTCTTTCTTTCTTTCTTTCTTTCTTTCTCCCATGTCACTCTATGCCACACACACACACACAAACACACAAGACAACAAGCCGAACCTTCTTTTAATCGCATTAAAATTCACATTCCTCCCACTACTTCTTGGTTCCTCTTCCAACTTCTCCTCCTTCAGCACCTCTATTTTGTGCATCCACCCACATACCCCACCTACATTCGCAAATGCAATTCTTCTCAGTCCTTCCTATACTCAGACAGATTTCCATCCACCCACCCACCTTACACCCGTAACCCTCCATAATCCAAGTGACATCAAAGAGAATAACTGACAACAGACTTTCCATAATTTGTCTGTCATTGTTAATGGATGTTTTATACTGAAACACTCAGGACATAGAAGTCATTTTCTTTCTATATGCGCATTAAAAAAGCAGAAAGTGACATCGAAAGACATATTGCGACAAAGAGCAAAAAATACCAGGAGAATTACATTAAAAACAAAACAGACACGTGTTCTCACAGAAGCACAAAGCAATACTTCACAAGCACAAAGGTCAAACATTTAACTGTAGTTTTGTTACACTGGACAGAAATTCAGACGAAAGGGTTTAGAGTTAGTTCGAAGTTCTTTGGTGGGAAAGTTGCCTGCTCCAAGCAAAAGAACATTTCAAGTTTTATCAAAGATATTAATGTGGATCTTCGACGCCAATTTGTTGTGGAGTTTGTGGCGAAACTTCGCCGCAAAGTGGGTGTGACCAGTTTGTGCCGGAAGTAAAACACAGAACAACAAGGTAGATTCAAAACAGTGTATTAGTAGAACAAGAAACAAGATATTCAAAAGACGTGTTAATAAACAGTAATCTAAACTTATTTATAAATGAAACTTTGTGTGTCCGTTACCTATAGACTCCGAAACGGCTGAACCGATTTTCTTGAAAATTTACACAGTTGTACTATAAGCGTCTGCGAGTGTTCTTAGCTAGGTTTTGTATCGCGGTACCCCGGATAAATACCGAAAATCGATAATCGAAAAATCGGGTTATAGAATGGGTGGTCAGATTTTAAACAAATTTGATACACTCATAGACAAAGCCATAAGAAACGATATTCAGAAGTTTCAAGGTTGCAGTTCTTACAATAGTGCAGAAAATTCATAATATATATATATATATATATATATATATATAAAAGGCAAGATGTGTGTGTGTGTGTGTGTGTGTGTGTGTGTGTGTGTGTGTGTGTGTGTTTACCTGCCTGTATGTCCGTATTTTCTTTTCAGCCCTTTTATTTTAGTTTTTGCTTCGGGTTTGGCTCTAAGTAGGCATGATTGTAGTTCTTAGTCTCAGCCATGATACCATTTACTCAGAGAACTTATTTAGCCTTCAAAATTCAGTTTACGACGAAAAAACTTATTTTATATCGATATCAGGAAATGAAAATTTGACTTACATTCATTCATTTTTCTTTCAATCTGCGGTTTCGCTTTAACTGGAAACAACTATTGCTTTTTAGTCTTTCGTGCCAACGTCCAAAGAGTCTGAGCTCCAGGACCATGGGGTTAGTTTTAAAGCTTTCATTACACCCGAGCAACGCCGGGCTATATTGCTACTATAGAAATAAGTAAGTTCGAAGGTATGATTATGCTGCCTGACCAGTAGATGCCGTTAACTGCTGTACATGACTGCTCGTAACTGCAGTATTTATTCGACTTTCCACTTGAGACAAAATGTGGCAAAAGGCCATTTAATGTGGGTAATCCGGGTCATATAGCCCGGGTAAAACTTATTGTCTAATTTTACCCAAACGAGACTCTACCCTTCGGCGGAGCCTCGATTGGGTTATTACTCTCCTCCTGAAGGCAGAGAGCTCGACAGTACGCAAGGCAGTCAACTGCTCTTGTTAACTGCAGTATTCAGTTAACCCCCACCCCAATACTAGGGCAAGATGTGGCACAAGGCGTTTTTAATGAGGGTTATCCGGGCCATAATCCGACCAAAAATATCTGTCTAATTTTGCCCAGTCGTGATTCTACCCTTCGGCGGAGCCACAACTGGGTTAATACTCTCCACCCGAAGGCAGAGAGCTCGACAATACGCAAGGCAGTCGACTGCTCTTCTTAACTGCACTCTAGAAGTCAGGCAGGTACTTTATATATCAAGAGAGAGAGTCCATTTCTCGTTGAGGGTACCATAACATATATCATGCGACTTCATATCATATGAAAGCACTGATAGTTTCTGGCACTTGTGTAGATTGGTCATTTTTGACGGCTTATCAACCCTTTGTGGATTATTTAAAGCTGAAACATTTACGATTGTAATAAATTTTTGTTACGAGTGAATATTGCATTAAAAAGGTTTTGGATTTACAATGACATTATTTATGATGCAAATTCTAATATTTAACCTATAGTTTGGGGGGATATAGATTCTTGTTCTTACCAAGGATATTTGCACGTGAGCGAAAGTAACAATACCAACTGGTATTGGAACACGGCTCAAAATGGGCCGCAATTCATTTCACCATCCGCTCATCCACCTAACACCTGTAACAAAAAAAAAAACAATTAATAATATTTACTTTAATAATGTTTCATTTTCGTAATTTAGAGGAATGCGTGTTAACATACACACAAGACATTCACGATAGAGATATGTGATGTGTGCTGCGTTCTATGCCGCTTCTAGTTTCAATTATTCAGGTTCCCAACGATGCATCGCAGAAGAAATCAAAGAAGACAACTTTAGTCGGAAATAGTTGTCGCAACGTTTCTTGTACCATCTGCACTTGCATTGAATACTGCTGCCATTTCTGTTCGGGTGGCCCTGCAATCCACCTAGGTGTCCTTGACAAAATCCAACGGAGAAACTGTAATGTAATAGATCCCTATTTGGCATATGCCCGTGCGTTGAATACTGCTGCCATACCAGGTCGGGTGCTCCTGCTATCCACCTAGGTGTCCTTGACAAAATCCAACGGAGAATCTGTAATGTGATCGATCACGACTTGGAATATGCCCGTGTATTGAATGCTGCTGCCATATCTAATCGGGTGCTCTTGCTATCCACGTAGGTGTCCTTGACAATATCCAAACGAAGAATATTTAATGTTATCGATCCCGATTTGGCATATACCCGTGCATTGAATATTGCTGCCATATATGATCGGGTGCTCCTGTTATCCACCTAGGTGTCCTTGACAAAATCCAACAGAGAATCTGTAATGTGATCGATCCCGACCTGGCAGCCAAGATACAGTCACTTTCTCTCCGGCGCAATATGGCTTCTCTGTGTCTCTTCTATAAGTACTTTCACCGCTTTTGCTCCGATGAACTCAGCTCTCTGGTCCGCCCTATACATGAATTTGCTCGAGTCACAAGATTAGCAAATAGGCCCCACCCTTTTATTGTGAAACCAATAAAATGTAAACATAAATTCTACTTCACCATCTTTTTTTTCTCGCACTACCCGCCTGTAGAATTCCCTTCCGTTTACTTGCTTCCATGAGAGCTACAATCTTCAGGAGTTTAAGTGTAAAGTCAATAGTCATCTCCTATCTTGCTAACTTGCATCCTCTCTTTCATGCACCTTTCCCCGTCCACTCCACTCTCAATATCTTAACCCTTCTCTTTGCCACTTCCTGACACGCCCTGTAACCTGTCACTCTTTCTCATAATTTTTCTCCTGTGTAACCCCCTGCGCACCAGTGGCAATAGACTGTCTGGCTTGGGGCGATATGATTATAAAAAAAGCGAGATACAGCGGTAGATAGCGCAGACGGGTGTCAACCGGTTGACCGATTACCCATCACCACGTGTTGCTGGTAACATTCATGAATTGAAACAAAAATCGACAATTATTCTTAACATTAGGAAACTGTCAGTCAGTTAAATGCAATACGTAATACACGCTTTGGGCGATCATGTCTCGAAAGAGACATACTGACTGGGCAGAAGATTATCCCGCACTAGTTTACCATTGCTTTCTGCAGTAGACTAGCTGCCAGCGAAGGCTATAGAACCCAATCTGTCCTGTTATTTGACTCATAGCTAGAGATGGGGAGAGATGTATTATATTATTAATTAGCAATTAGTGAAGGATCAGTTTATTCCTGCAAAACAATAGAAAACCGCACACCCACTTTATGCCCAGTAGAAGTTTTAATCATGTTTTTAACTATTATATTCAGTCAGTCAGTTAAGTGCTATACGTGATACACGCTTTGGGCGATCATGTCTCGAAAGAGACATGACTGACTGGGCAGAATATTATCCTGCAGTAGGTTGTCATTGTTTTCTGCGGTTGACTGGTTACCAGCCAAGGCTATAGAACCCAATCTGTCCTATTATTTAACCTATAATTTGATGGAAGAGACGGATTAATACCTTTCTCAAGGGTATTTGTGCGTAAGTGAATGCAAGAAATTCAACTGGAATTCGAACTCTGTTCCCTGATTTGTCGTTCCGAGTCGATATCCATTGCACCACAACGCAACAAACAATAAAAAAACTACCCCTAAAAGTCAAAATGCAGTATGACTTTGATTCGAATTTGAAAGGAATGCTTTTTTGTTGATTTTTTTTATGTTAGTTGCTATTTGTTTGAACCAGACGTCGGCAACCCCTGGCCTCTGGCCTCTAGCCCCCTGACCCACATCCGGCTCGCGAAGTATTTTTTGTCCGGTCCGCCAACTTAACACCTGGACCATAATTATCTAATTAATGTGCAGAGCAAGTGGTAGAAAAATATCAACTGGCATTAATCGACTTACAATGCGACGAATTTTTAAAAATAAAATTTACTTCCCAATCCCCTGCTGAATTTTGCATCAAATGTGTTTTGCCAAGTGGAAAAAGTAAAAGCCTATTGAATAATGTAAAAATGATGGTATCATTCTTTGGAGGAATATATATAAGAACAACCTTTTTACGAAAAAGAAATATGTTAAAAATCGTTTAAGAACAAGGTTGGGTTATGATCACTTGGATAAATGAAGTTTTGTTCCTGCCAGCAACAAATACATCAACTGGTTTGGAGAAGTTGTCGAACAATAAAGAGAAACGAATGTCTTATTAAATAATTCACCATTTCTAACTGTATTTTGTTGTTTTAAGGAATTTGCATTTTTTGTTGATTGTGTTAGTTTTATCCTGTTAGTCTTGGAATAAAATAAAGAACATTGGTTAAATAATATAACATTAACTTCATTGTTATTTCTTTAAAAGTCCAGACGATGGCGGACTTCTGGACGGAACGATCTAAGACAATTTATTACAATAGATTTTATATCATTACCGACTCTCGTTTTGATGACTTCCGGAAATATAGAATTCTATTTAAGTTATTTGGTAATCCTGATGAAACAGATTTGGAGCAAGTGGCAGAAGAATATCAGTTGGAGTTAATTGACTTACAGTGTAATGAATACGTAAAATCAAAATTTCATTTCGAATCCACAGCTGACTTCTGCAAGAAATATATATTGCAAAGTGGAATAAAATAATAAAAAAAACATCATGGCTAATGCGAAAATGATGGAAACATTCTTTGGAAGTACATATGGTGGTGAGCAACTTTTTTCGAAAATGAAATCAACTAAAAGCCGTTTAAAAACAATGGGTATCAGATTTTTCAAGCCGTACTTCCTTATTTAAATTTGAAAGAAATTTTTTTTTTTTTTGCGGATGTGCGTTGTGGGCGGATGTGAGTTGTTGTGCTGTGGATAATGGCATGAAATAAGAAATCATGGAGCGGAGTTCAAATTCCAGTTGAATTCGTTGCATTCACTTACTCGCAATTACCCTTGGGGAAAGGTATTAATCCGTCTATTCCTTCCAGTTAAACCATTTAGGAGAAAGTATATCGAAAGCATAATAATAACATTCTTTTTCTTCTTCTTCTTGTACCGAGTCCATTCAGGACGTAGGCGATCATGGACATCCACTTGGCTCTGTCTCTTGTAGCTCTCAAAATTTTTTCATCTTGGCATCTATCCAAACCCCACTCCGCCACCATTTGATCAAGCCTATCAAGTATGTCGTAATAACATAAATACTAAGTAAATACTTAGTATTTACACTTCGTCTCCAGTTACTACTCGTTTAAAAAACATACAGGTTTTTTCTCTCATCTCACGGGATGTTAGCAACTCTTTTAAACGAACAATTAAGCTTACAAAAGGCGGATGAACTGTTGAAGAGTCAACGGCCAGCTAACTAGAGGCGGTGCATCGATAAAACACCGTGGAGAATGCAACGGGAAACCACTAAACTATTCTTCCCGTGTATATTCATGGACTTGCACAATAATTATAGCTTTACTACACTCAAAACATTACGTGACTTCACTTTTTACGTTTACTTAATACATAAAAAGAAATGAAAATTAATATTACAAATTCGTCTTCAAAAGCGTTTAAGAAATTCTTTAATGAAAAATCCAATCAAAACAAGTTTATCATATCTAGCTACGTCTCAATGACCACACAGTGGAGGTGACAGCACACACACCCACACACACACACACACACACACATATATATATATATATATATATATATATATATATATATATAGTGTAACCTTGATATAAGAGAGTTGTCGGGACCGGATAAAAGGTTATCTTATATCCGGGTTTCTCTTATATCGGGGTTTTGTCTATTTTATATACATTACCACAGGCTCTAATTTGGGAGCAGATAAAATCTCTCTTATAGCCGAGTTTCTCTTATATCATGGTCTCTTATATTCGGGTTATACGTACCTGAATTTTTTTAATCTTCTTTTTGTGTTATAATGTTGCCTTTGTTTAAAAATAGCCAATAATTAATAAGGCGTAGTTAGAGGGGCTATTATCTAGACTAGGTTACATTTGTCATTCTTGTACATTTGTGGCTAGTCTGTCTGCAATGTTTAACGTGTGTAGTAGTGAGTTAACTGAGAATGCCCGGATATTCATATCGTGTGCAGACAAATATGATTTTACTTAAAGCCACGCGAGTCTGCCCGGCTGTACCAGATTGCATTTCCAGAAAGATTTTCATTTTAAATTGCTTTGGTGTCGAGAATTCGCCCTCAACATTTGTAAAAGTATTTTTGCATTGAATCTTAGACTGTACATTGAACTGCGTCTATCGTAAACTTTAAAGTTAATAACTGAAAAACGAACATAAGTATATATAGACTTTTGACCTGGTAGAGAAGTCACCATATATAGACTTTTGTCCTGTAGAGAAGTCACCACCGAATACACACCCTATATATATATATATATATATATATATCCGAGTGAGTACAGAACGAAGAAAGAATTTTTTTTCACCGTCCAAAACATTAATTTAAAACAGTGCTCGATATATGATGTATAGAGCAGTGAATATTTATTATAAATTATGTTTTAGAACATGTACATAATTTTTACTATATATGTCCTCTTCTCTACAATCATATGGCTGTTTCAGTGTTTGGAGTCAAGCACATCATCGGGAGAAGTAAAGGTTTGGAATCATTCTCTGTTTATATTTACCAATCGCACCTAATATATATATATATATATATATTATAAATTATGTTTTAGAACATGTACATAATGTTTTCTATGTATGTCCTCTTCTCTACACATCCTCTTACTTCTCCCGAGGATGTGTTTTGAGTCCAAACACTGAAACAACCATATGATTGTAGAGAAGAGGACATACATAGAAAAAAATTATCTACATGTTCTAAAACATAATTCATAATAAATATATATATATATGTGTGTGTGTGTGCGTGTGCATCGTTTTCCAGCAGTAGATTGAACATGCTTGGCTACTGGCGTTTGTATAAATTGTATACATGTATAAAACCTGCTAGCCTGCCTCTATCGTGCGCCGATAGGTCAGTAGTAGAATATTCGACTGATGTCAAATGCGTTGGGTTTCAATCCTGGCTGAAATCAATCGGATGTCTAACCGTACTTATAGTTGTGACACAGCAAAACAGGACTGTCTACGAATGTAACCCTGATATAAGAGAGGGTGATATAAGGGACTGGATAAAAGTTCTCTTATATCCAGGTTTGGTCTATTTTATATACATTACCACAGGCTCTAATTTGGGACCCGAGAAAATCTCTCTTATATTCGGGTTATACTGTATATATATTATGGACTCTCCAGTCGATTTCGACGTTTGAGTGTCTAACTCAGACTGCCACACAAAGTGGTGAAAAGCTTGTGTAGCACCATCCACACTTTTTGGAACTGCTGATAACAAACAGTCGGTGCAGAAGTTCGCCACGAATCGCATGAACAGCAGACCTCAGATATTTAACCCATAACTGGAGGGAAGGGACGGATTAATATCTTTCCCAAGGGTACCAGTGTGTAAGTGAGTGTTCGACTTGAATTGGAACTCGGCTCTCCGATTTTCCTTTCCGGCCCGACATCCACTGCAACACAACGCACATCCGTCCATAAACGCTTACAGCACCTGGTATTCCCAAGCGGTCACCCGTCTAAGTACCGACCAGGCTCAACGTTGCTTAACTTCAGTGATCGAGCGAGAACCGGTGTATTCAACGTGATATGACTATATATATATATATAATCCCCTCACAAAAAGGTAATTAATATCCATGTTTAATCCTCAAAATAAAAAACGAACATCGTATAAATAAAAGAAAATAAACTCACACAACATTAATAGCAACTTTATTCCATCCACTCATAAATAGTAGTAAAATAAAAAGTGTCTACCCTTTCTTAAAAAAAAACTTACATCCCAATATAAGAATTACTTAGACAAAACTAAAACGTGACCTGTCCAAAACTAAGCTACTCCGCACCCCTCTCCTAACCCAAGGCTCTATCACTATGGCTAGAAACTGCTGGCTAAATCGTACTAAACTCCCACCACATTCACTTACATATCATATTACTAAAAATAAATCGTTTTCACCATTTATTTTTCATTTCAACTTATCACCAGATGAAGAGCAAACGTAGCTCCGAAACGCGAAAATGTTTGTGTAGTGATACTATGCTTTTATAAACCATTGTAACAACCATTACAATATAAAGCTCTACGTTGTATCGAGCACTCTTTATAAAAGTAAATGCATGAACAGTGAGTTTAAAACCTACGTGTTCCATAATTTTCTTACACACACACACACACACACACACACTATATATATATATATATATATATATATATATATATATATATATATATATTTTAATCATATCACCCCGAGCAAGGCGGTAATGCCACTGAAGTGCAGGGGGCTACGTAAGAGTGAAAAGATTGGAAAAGAGAAAGCTGGAAACCACATCCTAAGCAGGAAACAAGTGATGAGCCTCTTCACCTGTTCAATAGACGTGGGTGGCGTGTGAACCGGGCGATAGTTAAGTCTATCTACTCCAATATATTTTATATAACTTTAATCCAAAAGGAAAAGCAGGTAGGTAAACCCCAAAAACCCGATCCTAATTAATATTAATGTAATTAATATTAAAACTGATCAAGGTGGAGGACTCAATGCAATTTATATTCAAATTACAGAGCAATTATAAAATAAAACAAATTCCGATGTTCAAAATCGTTGTAAGGCCTTTTCTACGAGAAATTTCTACGAGAAATTTCTTGCGTCATCAGCAACGACTTTATTATAAAAATCCAAATGTCAAAATGAACAACCGATATTTTAGCGGCAGAAGTTAAAAAAAATATTCATCATAGAAAATTAAAGGGGTGGGATTAACAAGAAAGCAAACAGAAATATTTGTCTATTTTTATTTTTAGATTTTTTGAAATTTTTTGAAATTTTTTGAAATTGTTTTTTGAAAGTTTTTTTGAAATTTTTTCTCAAAAAATCTAAAAATAAAAATATCATTTTTCATTTTGTCATTTGGCTTTTTGCAATAAAAATTTTGTTGCTGATGACACGCGAAATTTCTCGTAGAAATGGCCATGCAACGAATTTGAACATCGGAATTTGTTTTGTTTCATATATATAGATATAGATATAGATGTTCAGTCCATAAACGGCAAGGATAATCCAACAAGATCAACTTAATATAAGATATTAAGTGTTATATCTGTATAGAGAGCTCAATGGCTGTTATCCAGCGCAATATGATATTTATAAAGAAAAACTCAACACTTTATTTAAATTGGTTGCAAATTATAATTAATTTCAATGAGCTTATTTCATTAGACCACAAAATAGTCCTTCCATTTGGTACAAAAATTGAAATGAATTATAATTTATAACGAATTTAAATGACGTGTTGAGTTTTCCTTTGTATATATATATATATATATATATATATATATCGTGTAGCCTGGTGGTAATGTTTAGCTTCAAGATTGTTGTTTTTTGCAGTAGTTTTTCTAATAAAATATATTTTGGAAAGTAGCTTTTCTTTTTGTCTCCATATGAACTTTCCTTGCCTGGCCTTAAAGATTCTTAGCCGGGTTAAGGCCAAAGTCTCTATTCTAGAACATGTTCCTTGATTTCCATTTTATTTTATGAGAAAATTTTATTCCGGGAAAATATTTGTACCGAATGGAACGAATGTCGTGTGGTCTAATGAAATGACCTAATTTAGTTCATAGAAATTAATTATAATCTATGACCATTCAGAATGATGTGTTGAGTTTTTCTTTATAAATATCATATTGCTCTGGATAACATCCTTTGAGATCTCTATACAAATCTAACACTTAATACTTTATATTAAGTAAATCTTGTTGGGTTATCCTCGCCATTCACGGACTTAACTTCATTACTTATATATATATATATATATATATATATATATATATATATATACGCTCTCCCTGTATTTGTATGGGTGTGTTTATCGCCACTTCATTTTCCTCACCGTTTGAAAGGAGAAGATAGCGCGAAAATTGCCTCAAGGACTTCCAATTCTTTCAAATGCAAGATTCGGCGTCGATGCTATTTGGCGTTATTGACACTTGCCTGTGTGTTTATTTCACAAGTGAACTTATTTCAAGTTTTTTTGTTTTTTGTTTTTTGCTGTTTTTTTTTTTTTTTGCTTTTCCTTCCTTTTTCTTTCTTTTGCATTTTGCTTTTTTTCTTTCATTTTTTCCTAACGATTTAATAATTATTTTGTTCCCATGGAAAAAAAAATTGATTTTTTAAAATGCTCTTAATATTCTGTAATATTTAACAAGAATATTTTTCATTAATGTTTTAACATTTTCTTTCTTTTTTTTTTTTTTCGGTTTTCTTTATTGCGTTCTTTCAAATAACCCGGATATTTAATACTTCTAACTTTCATCATTTTCTTTTTTTTTTCTTTCTTTCTTTCTTTCTTTGTCTTATTCTCTCCTTCTTCCTTTTAAATAACACTTTTAAGTACTTTATTTAGCCTTTTTTTATTCTCTTGCTTTTTTCTTTGTTTTTTGTTTCTTTTTTGCTTGTTTTTTTCCTTTCAAATAACTCATTTATTGGAATAGATAGACTAAACTATCGCCTGGTTCACACTCCACCCACATCTATTGAACAGGTGAAGAGGCTCATCCCTTGTTTCCTGTTTAGGATGTGGTTTCCGGCTTTCTCTTTTCCAATCTTTGACTCTTTTTCATTCTTTTACTCTTTTTTTTTTTCAATTGGAGTAGATAGACTAAACTATCGCCCGGTTAACACTCCACCCACGTCTATTGAATCTCCAATTGAGAAAAAAAATTAAAAGGAGTAAAAAGATTGGAAAAGAGAAAACCGGAAACCACATCCAAAATAGGGAACAAGGGATGAGCCTCTTAACCTGTTCAATAGACGTGGGTGGAGTGTGAACCGGGCGATAGTTTAGTCTATCTACTCCAATTGAAAAAAAAAAGTAAAAGAATGAAAAAGAGTCAAAGATTGGAAAAGAGAAAACCGGAAACCACATCCTAAATAGGGAACAAGGGATAAGCCTCTTTATCTGTTCAATAGACATGGGTGGAGTGTGAACCGGGCGATAGTTTAGTCTATCTACTCCAATTGAAAAAAAAAAGAGTAAAAGAATGAAAAAGAGTAAAAGATTGGAAAAGAGAAAACCGGAAACCACATCCTAAACAGGGAACAAGGGATGAGCCTTTTCACCTGTTCAATAGACGTGGGTGGAGTGTGAACCGGGCGATTGTCCTAATTTTCTTTCTTCCTTTCTTCCTCTTTTTTTTAACTTTTATCAAATCATCCTCTTATTTATTTTGTCTATTTCCTGTTTTTAGTTCTTATTCTTTTCTTTTTTTTCAAATTAACCATTTATTTAGTGTCTTCTTTTATCTTCCTTCATATTTTTTTCTTTTCCTTCTTCATTCATTCAAATCACCCTTCTTAATTGCTACATTCTTCTTTTTTCTTTCATTATTTCATTCATTATTTATTCAGTTGAAATATTTTATTTATTAAATTGTTTTTCTTCTTTTCCACTTTTTGTCTTTCATATATTTTTTCTTTTCCATATTCATTCATTCATTCATTCATTCATTCAAATCACCCTTCTTAATTACTACATCCTTCGTTTTTCTTTCATTATTTCATTCATTATTTATTCAGTTGAAATTTTTTATTTATTAATTTGTTTTTCTTCTTTTCCTCTTTTTTGTCCTTCATATTTTTTATCTTTTCCGTATTCATTCATTTAAATCACCCTTTTTATTTACTAGATCCTTTTTTTCTTTCATTATTTCATTCATTATTTATTCAGTTGAAATCTTTTATTTATTAATTTGTTTTTCTTCTTTTCCACTTTTTGTCTTTCGTATCTTTTTTCTTTTCCTTATTCATTCATTCATTCATTCATTCAAATCACCCTTCTTAATTACTACATCCTTCTTTTTTCTTTCATTATTTCATTCATTATTTATTCAGTTGAAATATTTCATTTATTAAATTGTTTTTCTTTTCCACTTTTTGTCTTTCATATATTTTTCTTTTCCATGTTCATTCAGTCATTCATTCATTCAAATCATCCTTTTTATTTACTACATCCTTCTTTTTTCTTTCATTATTTCATTCATTATTTATTCAGTTGAAATATTTCATTTATTAAATTGTTTTTCTTCTTTTCCACTTTTTGTCTTTCATATATTTTTCTTTTCCATGTTCATTCATTCATTCATTCAAATCACCCTTTTTATTTACTACATCCTTCTTTTTTCTTTCATTATTTCATTCATTATTTATTCAGTTGAAATATTTCATTTATTAAATTGTTTTTCTTCTTTTCCACTTTTTGTCTTTCATATATTTTTCTTTTCCATGTTCATTCATTCATTCATTCAAATCACCCTTTTTATTTACTACATCCTTCTTTTTTCTTTCATTATTTCATTCATTATTTATTCAGTTGAAATCTTTCTTTAGTCATCTGTTTTTGTTTTTTTTTATCATTTCCCTTTCTTGTCTTCTTTCAATTCATACAATTTTATTTGTTCAAGACTTTAAAAATATTCTAATTTTTTATTTTCATTAAAATTATTTAGTAATGTCTAATAAATATCATATTTTTCTTAATTATTAATATATTTTCACGCCTTTCTCACCATACGCCAATGTTGCGAATGTTTTCGTATTCCATTTTAATAAAGCAACTCTTGCTGTGATGAAAATTGCCAATGAAGTTTTGAAGGTCCAAGTCATCTTTTGAGTTTTTTAACATACAAGTAATGCTGCAATTATAACAAAAATGATTGCCGACGGCAGTAATTCTGCTGGATATGCTGTGGGAGAAAGAATTTCTAGTCTTATTTTCGAGTTGATTAATTATAACTACTCTATATTTCATTATCGAAATATTTTCTTTGAACAGATATAACCACACATCAATTTTCAAAAAGGTTTCGGATCCCATCTTGTGGTGGTTTTTCGTGGTTGCATGTTTGTACTATGCAGTGTGAATGGGACAGACAAAAACCAAAAAGTTGAAAATAACTGTTCAACAGCCTTTTTTTTTTTCGAAAAAGATTGCAAAATACTAGTATTTCGCGGGGTGGGAAATAAGATTTCTCAGTTAACAAACTTTTTGAGTTGCAATAGAAATAGAAACAAAAAACACATGTGCCAACACTAAGTTCAATCTCGTAGATCTAGTGTGAAATTAAATTTAAGCATTAAACGGCCCATAAAGTGTCGATATGCCTTTAAACAACAGGAGCCAAACCTTTATATAGTATTTGTTCGTTTTTGCTATTTCAAATCACCCCATTTATTTATTTCATCTTCTATGTCTTTCTTTCTTTCTTTCTTTCTTTCTTTCTTTCTTTCTTGCTTGCTTCGTTAAGTATTCTCTTTTCATTTTCCACTTTCTTTCTCTATTTTTCTTTCTTTCTTTCTTCACCCTTTATCCTTCTTTTATTTTCCACTTTTTTTCTTATTTATTTTTCTTTCTTTCTTTATCAGTATGCTCTTTTCAAGTTCCCCTTTCTTTTTTTATCTCTTTTTTTCCTTCATATCTTTTTCTTTTCCTTTTTTCTAGACTTCAAGATGATTTCTACTTTCTTTTTTTCTTTCTTTCTCTTTCAATCAATTTTTTTTAATCATATTACCCCGAGCAAGTCGGTAACGCCACTGATGTGCAGGGGGCTACGTAAAAGTGAAAAGATTGGAAAAGAGAAAGCCGGAAACCACATCCTAAACAGGAAACACGGGACGAGCCTCTTCACCTGTTCAATAGACGTGGGTTGAGTATGAACCGGGCGATAGTTTAGTCTATCTACTCCAATTGAAAAAAAAAAAAAAAAAACAAGAGTGAAAAGATTGGAAAAGAGAAAGCCGGAAACCACATAAATTGCCTCCCTTTATCGCCTATTAACCTTACATTTTCTCCTTCTTTAGCTTCCTCTTCACTTTATCTACTATTTTCTTTTCTTCTTTTTTTCAGCATAGTTTTTTTTTCTGCATTTTATTTCTCTTTGATTTTTTTCTTTTTGATCTTTCTCCATTTATCAATTATTTCTTTCCTTTTCTTCTTTTTTTTAAAATTTCTTTACTGTTTTGCTTCTAGCAATTTAAGTCTTCTATTTTGTTTTTCTCCGCCATTTTTTCTTTCTGATTTTTATTTTTCCCCACTCGGTGTCTCTATTTCCTTCCATTAAAATTTCTCTCTTATCTCCCGTCTCCCCGCATTCTTCTGAACTGTAAGTCGATAACCGGTGGGCATTGTTCACAGCAACGAACAATTTGTATAAATGCATTTATATGTTAGAAATTCTAAATAATCTCTCTATCTTCGTATCTCCTGAATTGAAAGCAGACAATCACAAGGGACGAGGGGTAGACTGAATGCAACAATTCATACAAGCGTTTCGCTATCACTTCATCTTTGCTTCATCTTCTTCTATTCATTCCTGCATCCGGGAAACCTCACTTGCCGTATCATAGAAAGAGGCTGATGATAACAGAGGCTAACTTTGTTATCACAAAGGTTCTATGCGAATTTTATAAGTATAAAAAGAAATGAATTTCACGGTAAAAAAATATGAGAAAAAAAAACGTACATGTGTTGCAACAATTGAGTATTAGGGTCTCTTGTTGCGTAGTTAATAAGTTAGTCACGCAATGCAATTCTCTACTATTGCAGTGTGTTAATTCCCCAAAACTATGGTCTTAGGGCATAGAATCGTTCAGCAACCTGTACATTTTTTGGAATAGTTTATAGTGGGTTATCGGTTATGGAGAAGTGTATTTGTGTGTTGAAACAGATTAACTGAATTTGTCCTTGTTAGTAGATAGCCCACTATAAGAGGGGTATAAAACAAGAAAATCAAATTGTGTATAGAAACAACATTTATATATATATATATATATATATATATATATATATATATATATATATATATATACATTCGTGTAAAATCCTTTGTCAAGAAGATGAGAGAGAAAGGAGAGGCAATCATAATACGATCGCTTGACGTTTGTCAAGAGAGGTGTTAATTATGCTCGTACTTTCTCTACTGTCGATTGTTTTCTGTGTCGTCCTTTTTTTTTCTTCTTTTTCGTCTTCGGGGCTCCGAACAAGTCATTTGGGAATTCACGCCCGGATTTAATTAGACGATGAACAAAATTCATTTCGGCTCACAAAAAGGGTCGTCAAAAGAAATTTGATATTTTTTTATTTTTGGTTTTCCACCGGAAACTGGGGTCAGTTTGTCAAGATAGTGACTTCTAGATTATATCGACATGGGGAAACGATCCTAGCGCAGGGGCACCGTCGGTTGGTGTCTGAGAAAAAATAGGGAGACGAAGCCGATCGGAATCTGTCGCTGGTTAGGTGATTACAAGTCATTGTAATTGCTCAATAAACCAACCGACTAAGGTCCGTTAAAAAAAATTGCATTGAAAACCACAGGTTGGGTCTGTGGTCGTTAAAGATAAACATAATTGAGCCTCTGCAACATGGATTAGCAAAGCACCCTAACAGAGAGGGCTATTCAGAATCGAATTGATATAGTGCTTGATTGGTTAATTTATCAACACCTTTATGTGCTATTTAAGGCTAAAACATAATTTTCTTGAGGGCTTTCAAGAAATATATAGATCTGTCTTTTCTAAGCTCTACAACTACTTCCTATCTTCTTCCTGCTTTCCTGCCTGTTGGAAGTCTTCCTCTGTAGTTCCTATATTTAAGAACACTGGAGAACCCTCGGACCCCGCAAATTACCGCCCTATCAGCCTTCTTCCAATCCTTGGCAAAGTGTTCGAAGCCATTATCAAAGCCGAGGTGGTTCAGCATCTCACAGCCCACAGGCTCCTCTCGGACAAACAGTATGGCTTCCGGTTCACCAGGTCTACTGCTGATATGCTAACGACCATCACCGAGTATATATACCAGGCTCTCGACAAGAATGGTGAAGCCCAAACCGTTGCCTTGGATATCTCTAAAGCGTTCGACAGAGTCTGGCATGCTGGCCTTCTACGGAAAGTGCAAAGCTATGGTATAACTGGGCTTTTGTTGAACCTAATCCAGTCATTCCTCTCCCTGTATCATTATGCCACCGCACATTGAAGGTGGTATTAAACGGACATGCCTCCCAAAACTACCCTACAAACGCGGGTGTCCCTCAAGGCTCTATCCTAGGTCCAGCGCTCTATCTGATCTACATCAATGATCTCCACGATGCCATAACATTCCAAGTAGGCATGTACGCCGATGACACCACAGTTTACTCTCGCTTCGATCAAAAATCTGATGTGGGCGACAAGGCAAACCTCGCTGCCGAGCTTGAAAAGGTCCTCCAATTCGTGGTGGACTGGGGTAATAAATGGCTCGTAAATTTCAATTCTTCCAAAACGAAGCTGCTTTCAATTAGCCACCATAGACAACGGCACCTACCACCCATTAGCATGGAACAGGCTTGCTTACCAGAGAGTAAAACACTACGCCTGCTTGGCCTCACACTCTCAGCAGACCTCAAGTGGAATGACTATATCGAATCCATTGCTAAATCCGCTGCTATTAAAGTCGGTTCTCTGTGCAGGGCCCGGAAGTTCTTTCCGTCTGAATCTATCCTGCACATATATAAATCTACCATCCGCTCGTGTATTGAATACTGCTGCTACATCTGGTCGGGTGCCCCTGCTATTCTCCTCGGAGTTCTTGACAAAATATAAAGGAAGATCTGTAATTTGATCGATACCGACTTCGTTGACCGCCTGCAGTCACTCTCCCACCGGCGTGACGTGGCTTCCCTGTGCCTCTTCTATAAATACTTTCACGGCTTCTGCGCTGATGAACTGAAATCACTTGTGCCTCCTAGGTGTGAGTTTGCACGAGATACTAGATTTGCAACTATGTCCCACCCTTTTACAGTGAAACCGATGAAATGTAACCGCAATTTCTACTCCAACAGCTTCTTTTCTCGCACTTCCCGCCTGTGGAATTCCCTTCCGCATACTTGCTTCCCCGACGGCTACAACCTCCAGGAGTTTAAATGTAAGGTCAATAGACACCTCCTAACACACTAACTCGCACCCATTCTCTCAAACACTCTTCCTATGTACCTCCTTACTCGTCTATCACCCTCCTTCTGACATTTCCTACATCTAATCGCTCTCTCAGCACCTTCCCCTATGTAAACCCCCTGCGCTATAGTGGCAGTGGAATGTTTTTCTTGGGGGTAAAACGATTATTACGCGACCTAGGTTTCTACCATGAGTGGTGTCTCCAGGCGATTTTTAATAACTGATTTTACCGTTTACCGTTTTGTTTTGTTTTTGTTTTTTGAGAACGCTCACGTAACGGTGTTTTTTTTTTTGTTGTTTTTTTTTTACGCTCACGTGACAGGAAATTTTTGAATGGATGAAAACGTCATAATTCCTTGTAATTTAAAAAATTGCACATTATAAATTACTTGCATTGAACACTTTTTAATATAAATGTGCGCTGGTCTAATCTTTTTGTAACCAGAAACTAATTAAACTATCACACACACACACACACACACACACACACACACACACACACACATATATATATATATATATATATATATATATAATTCCAAGTGAAGAGGACTCAAGATTTTTTTTTATTTATAAACAGTGCTCAATATAATGAGTATTATAGAGCCTAATATAATATAATTATATGGTTATATCAATTTTACATTGCGACATGGAAATTTCTATGTTTCGAGATAGGATCTCATCATCAGGCAATGTTGATGTGGTTGTGCAGATGATTTACATTTAAATGACAAAATCTTTTGGTTTGCTGTGAATGTATGTGGGTGTTTTTCTTTTAATATATATATATGTAGTAGTTTTCTTTATATATATATGTAGTATATTCTTTATATATATATATATATATATATAGTATATTTTTTCTTTATATATATATATATATATATATATATGTAGCGTTTAATACTTAGTTTTTGGTCATAAGGTTAAACCAGGAAATTAAAATCAAAATATGGAAAAGACTCAGACATAACGTGGAGTATAGTGAAAACAGCCAATCCTTACAACGGTGGACAAATATGTAGATTGTGCCAAGAAGAAAAATTAGAAATTATGATATTCCCAAATAAAGACGAACTGTTAAATGAAAGAACAGAAATTATGACTAAATGCATCCACACTAAGAAATACCTCTTAGGTTCATACAACCATGGATGAACATGCCATTATCCGTTTTTAATTTAAAAATTGCCCGTTCATAAATTCCCTGCTACGCGAACATTCAAATAAAACCGTTAGAACAGTGTTAAAAAGAAAAAAGGTAAAATCAGTTATTAAAAATCGCCTGAAGACACCACTCGTGGTAGAAACCTGCTAAATAACTAGTTTAAAAATGGAAACATATATATATATATATATGTGTGTGTGTGTGTGTGTGTGTGTGTGTGTGTGTGTGTGTGTGTGTGTATTTAGAGGATTTATTTGAAATATAATTAAGGTAAATAATTCTTTGCCCCTGAGTAATTTGATTATTTACATAATTAGTTCCTTCGAAACTCAAATTCTCTAACGTATTTTTACGGCATTTAAAATCTTTAACAACCAAGTATTCCATATAATTCACGCATCTACGTGAGCACATATCTTCACGTGTGCATGTTGCTTACATTATTACTGCTTTTGAATTTAAAAATTCTTCATAACGTGTATTTATTTTATTTTAAAATGTTGTAACACTTTTCCTGCTACAAGGCAATATTTGATTTTTAGACTGTAATATAGTCCCTGATGATGAACGATGAGGTTCGTAAGTAGTAGGACAACCTTTGGAGATTTTTATACAAATATAATTCGTAAATAAAAAGCCTAATCAGAAAACATGAAAAAATTCAAAAGAAAATATATAAGACTATGTTGTTTCTATCGTTTAACACAACTTGTTTAATATATATATATATATATATATATAGTCATCCGCATATATATGTATTATATATAATATACACATATATATATATGCCGAGCCCCGTACGGTTCGCATGTATGTTTGTGTGAGGCCCGGTGAGCAGACGAGCGTGTGTGTGTCTTTACACACGTCAATGGGTGTATAAATCTAAACTTATTTATAAATGGAACTTTGTCTATGTGTGTGTCTATGTGTGTGTGTCTCTGTGTGTGTGTGTCCGTTACCTATAAACTCCGAAACGGCTGAACTGATTTTCTTGAAAATTTACACAGTTGTACTATAAGCGTCTGCAAATGTTCTTAGCTAGGTTTTGTGTCGAGGTACCCTCGATAAATTTCGAAAACCGATAATCGAAAAAATCGGGTTATAGAAGGAGTGGTCCGATCTTAATCAAATTTGATACACTCATAGACAAAGACATAAGAAACGATATTCAGAAGTTTCAAGGTTGCAGTTCTTACAATAGTGCAGAAAATCGATAATATATATATAAGGCAAGATGTTTGTGTATGCGTCTGTTTAGCTGCCTGTATGTCTGTATTTTTTTCAGCCCTTTTATTTTAGGTTTTGCTTCGGGTTTGGCTCTAAGTAGGTATAATTGTAGTTCTTAGTCTCAGCCATGATACCATTTACTCAGAGGACTTATTTAGCCTTCAAAATTCAGTTTACGACGAAAAAATCTTATTTGATATCGATACCAGGAAATCAAAATTTGACTTACATCCATTCATTTTCTTTCAGTTTACGGTTTCGCTTTAACTGGAAACAACTATTGCTTTTTAGTCTTTCGTGCCAACGTCCAAAGAGTCTGAACTCCAGGACCATGGATTAGTTTTAAAGCTTTCATTACACCCGAGTAACGCCGGGCTATACTGCTAATAACACAATCATAGCGAATACCGTAGTTACGTGCTGCAATGCGTTTGGCGATGTGCTGTAAGCTTGGACGTGCAGGTGGTGTATTAAATAACGACTTAGATTTGGAAATCTGTGGGCCGGGTCCGAGTTTTAGTTGCGTTCCTTATATTCACTTAGGCGCAAATACCATTCAAAAAGGCATGAATCCATCTCTTCTTTTCCTAGCTATGTGTTTTTTGTTTTTTTCTACTCATTTCACCCCAAGCAAGGCAGCCTGAACCGCCACTGGTGCGCAGGGAGCTGCATAAGATGAAAGTGATAAGAAAGTGGGACAGGTTATAGGGGGTGTCAGGAAGTGGGTAAGAGAAGGATGAGAATATTGGTGTGATGAGAGTGGAATGGACGGAGAAAAGAGCATGAAAGAAATGTTGCGAGTCAGTATGATGGGAGATAACTGCTGACCTTACATATAAATTCTTGGAGATTTACCTGTCAATGAAGTAGGTATACGGAAGGGAATTCCACAGGCGGGAAGTTTGAGAAAAGAAGCTGTTAGAGTAGAAGTTGCGGTTAAATTTTATTGGTTTCACTGTAAAAGGGTGGGACCTAGTTGCTCGTCTAGTAGCTCGAGTAAATCCATATATAGGGGGCAACGGCGAGCTAAGTTCATCGGAGCAGAAGCTGTGAAAGTATTTGTAGAAGAGACACAGGGAAGCCATATTAAGCCGGTGAGAAAGTGACTGCATCTGAGCTGCCAAGTCGGGATATATCACATGATAGATTTTCCATTGAATTTTGTCAAGAACCCCGAGGTGAATAACAGGGGCACTCGACCACTAAAATTATTA
>JBBBDQ010002473.1:1587500-1762500 GCA_037127315.1 Ascarosepion bandense | reverse complement strand
TTTGACATATATCTAAGAAAGAATATATTTTTCGCCACTCACATGTTTATGAAGTATTGCATACGAATTTAGCACACACCTGAAGCCACACACAGACACCGATGCCCATCATCACGAAATCCGCTCCCTTTCATTCGTTATGACTTAATAAAAGATATTTTTCCTAATAACAACAAAAATCGAATATAGATGAAAGAAAATCCCAAGAAATTACTCTCTTTCTCGATACAGTCGCATTTTTGTTTTTTGTTTTTTTTTGTTTCTTTTTTCCTTTTTGGCTTGTTAACATCAAAATAAATAAATAAATAAGGATAAAAATTCTGAAGTGAGGAGAAAAAGAAATGGGGAAAGTCGGATTCTCCAAAATCTAGAGTTCCTACAACATGGAAATGACGCTGACAAATAAAAAAAATAAAAAATAGTGAAATATAAAACAGAAAAGACGACAAGTGGATAAAAAAAAAACAAAAAAAAAACAAAAAAAAAAAAAAACACGATAACCAAACGACAAGGTCGGATGAATGCTGGGAGATATTTGTCTGAATACCGGAAGCTTTAAAAGAAAGACAGGTGGACACATCAAAAATTTGGCAGCGCCTCACTTTCAAATGAATCATCTTTTTTTTTCTTTTCTATCTTTTTCATTTATTATCTATGTTTAATCAAATTTAGGGATTGCCAGGGCTATTTATAGGAATCATTGGGAATCTTCCCAAAGTCATAAATAAATATTAAAAAAATACATATATCAAGAAAGCAATAAACTGACCAATATTTTGATGGGCAGATAAATAGTCATAATGACAGAGTGAGTGATTGAGAAAAAGGAAACAGTTTCGAAATATCGGAGATTATAAAGACGTCGACTTGAAAAAGAAATAAAGAATTGAGATGAAAAGAAAAAAAGACGATGAGAAATGCTAAAGAGAGTTTTCTATATCTATTCTTTTGAGATGATATTTTGTCGTGCATCCCTGCATAAATTAGCCGCTTCCTTCTTCGCATCAGTTGATCTAACGACGATGATTTGACCATGAACTGTCACCGACGTCAGCATCACCATCACGAATTATTTTTTAAATCATTTCACCCCAAGCAAGACTACTATAGTCGCCAAGACGCAAGGAATGTGAAAGTCTATAAGAAAAACAAGCTTTATCAAGGACCGAGAACAATAAAACAACAGGAATTAAGAAAACAAAAGATTATGATCGATACTACATTTAACCCCATATCAACACGCACGGGAACACATATATATATTAATTTCAAGACAATAAAGCCACTAAGACGCAAGATCTTACTGATTATGACATATGAGAAAAGAAAAAGAGAGAACAATAAAAAGACTTTAAAAAAAAACGAAAAATAACTATTTACATTTTCTTTACACTTTTTGAAGATCGATTCGGAAGCTAGAATCCAGAAAATAATTTGTTATTGTCATGGTGCCCTCCTACGAAGAATGGACTCTTCCTCTTACTATATAAATATCTGCAGAGCGCAGTTAAAGTGGTAGATAAGGACAGCTAGTACGCAGTTAAAGCTCGCTACTAGTCAGGCAATACGCAGCGTATCTGTAGCGTTTGGACTTACTTATTTCTATTTACTATTATTAATACTTACTTTGTACATATGTTATTGTTATACTAATACACTGTTTTGAACCTACCTCCTGTGTTCCGTGTCTTATTTCCGGCCAAACAGGTCACTACAACATTGCGCCAAAATTTCGTCACAACCACTTCAGAACAAATTGTCGACGAAGATTTGCGTTAAGATTTGCCAAAAAATTGGCGACGGATATCCACAACAGTTATGTAGTACATAACACAAACCCCGGTGACACAAATAGACTAGTCTAGCTGTTTAAATACGGAACTAGAGTGATTCTGAAATGACGTTGGAATATTTTTTACAGACCGAGCAGCAAGACTTAATATTATAACCGTTGGTAAATAAGTTTTAACAATGGCAACGAGAAATTAAAACACATACTGAGAGAAAAAAATATGCTTTTTGCTTCGGAGCACAGGAAAACAGTGACGCTGAGCATTTTGAACTACGTTAGCTTAATTTTTTCTCATTGGTGTGTGTGAAAAAAAAAAAGAGTAAACAAAAACAAATATGGAAGAAATATTGGTTTATATGGTAAATATACAATAACTAGCAGTATAGCCCGGCGTTGCTTGGGTGTAATAAAAGCTTTAAAAATAATCCAGACTCAGCTTAAAGAATATCTGTGTAAAGTTTGGTGAGAATCGGATAAAAATTGTGGATTTGTATAAAGGACATACAGACAGATAAACAGACACACACACAAACATCTTCCCTTTTATATATATATATATTATCGATTTTCTGCACTATTGTAAGAACTGCAACCTTGAAACTTTTGAATATCGTTTCTTTTATCTTTGTCTATGAGTCTATCAAATTTGATTAAAATCGGACCATTCCTTCTATAACTCGACTTTTTAAATTATTGATCTTTGATATTTATCAGGAGTACCTCGACAGAAAACCTAGCTAAGAACACTCGCAAACGCTTATCGTACAACGGTGTAAATTTTCAAGAAAATCGGTTCAGCCGTTTCGGAGTCTATAGGTAACGGACACGCACACACACACACACACACAAAGTTCCATTTATAAATAAGTTTAGATACATAACTTCCTGTTAACTCTTATTAATTTAGGAGGGAGCCTCCATTATCTGAGAAATAGGTGCGTTTCACCATAACACTTGGGAAAGGTATTAATCCGTCTCTTCCCTCCAGTTATTAGTTAAATAATAGAACAGATTGGGTTCTATAGCCTTGGCTGGCAACCAGTCTACGGCAGAAAGTAATGGCAACCTAGTGCGGGAAAATCTTCTGTCCAGTCAGTCATGTCTTTTTCTAAGACATGATCGCCCAAAGCGTGTATCATGTATAGCATTTAACTGACTGACTGAATATAATAGTTGAAAATATGATGAAGGCTTCTGCTGGGCATAAACTGGAGGATCGGTTATATATTGTTATTAAGTAATAAACTGATCCCCCAATAATTACTACATAATAATATAATACATCTCTTCCCCCTCTAGCTATGAATCAAATAACAAGACAGATTGGGTTCTATAGCCTTGGCTGGCAACCAGTCTACGGCAGAAAGCAATGACAACCTACTGCGGGATAATCTTCTGCCAGTCAGTCATGTCTCTTTCGAGACATGATCGCCCAACGTGTATCACGTATGGTGTTGGAAATTTACAGATATAACAGGTCTCCTGATTGGCCGAAGACCCGAACCTCGTCTTGGACTTGAGGCGGGCCTTTACGCCAGGAAGAGGCTCGCGCCTTTTTTTTCAGCCTTTCCTTTTTTTCCTTCCTTTTGGACGGACTGGCTTGCTCGGTTGGCACGGACAGCTTCGGAGATCAACGTGCCGAGATTCAACCAGCGGGGCCAACAATTGGCACCCTCATGTCTCGCTATATCGAGACCATCTCTCCATAGTATTGGAGACCCATTGGGCTAACAACCTCAACCTTATCAGAGAAAATATCTCGACATCCTTCCTTTCTTATAAGGAAACCCTTTGGGCAATGCCTATCCATCTGAGAGAAAAATTCTCTAAGAACTATCGACTTTCGACCGAATGGAACTGCAGAAGAAGCTGACCCCAGAATTTCCTGTACGTCGCGGACCGCCGTTCCTCGTGGTTTCCCATACCCTTCTCAGACGAAGGAACTAACAAGCTACGCAGCGAGAAGGACTATACCAGGCTACGAAGTAGCCGCAAAATCAGTTTTTGCAAGACAATAAATTGTTTTACTTTATCAGGTATGTCTTGTTTGTCTGACTGTTTCCTTCCTCTGCCTAAGCACTGAGTTATGTGTGAATATTTCTCACAATGGCACTTTGACTGACCTGTAGCAAGGCGATAATACCACTAAGACGTAAAGATTTAGAGGGAGTGAAAGAGAAGTGTTTATTGGGGAGGATTGAGGTAAGGACAATAAAAGGTTAAGGAAGACAGAAGATGGCCACCGACGTTGCATTTAAATATTTGAAGATTGTAGTTATCAGGGAAGCGAGAAATCAGAATGGACTTCCACTGGTGAAAAGTGCTAGAAAAGAGTTTGTTGAGAGAAAGGTTGTAGCATTTAGCTAGTTCATCAGTAAAACAGTGAGACCTAACTCTCAAACTAGCTGCATGCTTAAATTCAAGCATGATTAAATTCAAAGATCCAAGGAAATAAGGAAAAAAGCTAAGCAGAACACATAACATGAAATTCTTTGTAAGAAAGGCTAATGATTTTTTTAACTTAAGTCACTGGTGCCCTCGCCACAAGAATTTACTCGTGCAACCAGACTGGCAACAAGGTCCCACCCATTTACAGTTAGATCAACCAAATG
Source organism: Ascarosepion bandense (assembly GCA_037127315.1). Classification (NCBI taxonomy): domain Eukaryota; kingdom Metazoa; phylum Mollusca; class Cephalopoda; order Sepiida; family Sepiidae; genus Ascarosepion; species Ascarosepion bandense. The sequence goes on along the minus strand of JBBBDQ010002473.1, from coordinate 1,758,096 downwards.
CAGCCGACAGTTCTACTCCACTAGCTTCTTTTCTTGCACTTTCCGCCTGTGAAACTCCCTTCTGTATACAGAATGGTTACAACCTCCAGGAATTTAAATGCAATGTCAATTCCCATCTCTTATCAACTTGACTCCAGTTCTTTCTACATCACGCTGTATATCTTGTTCTTTTCCTTTCTCTCTACCTTGGCAATTGTCTTCACACCTGTGTTTCCATCGTTCTCTTGCCTTTTCTCTGACACCCCCTGCAAAGTTTCGTTTTTCTTCTTCACTCTCCTCCTACCTAAACTTTTACTCTTATGTAGCCTCCAGGAATTTAAATGCAATGTCAATACCCATCTCCTATCCACTTGACTCCATTGCTTTCTACATCACCCTTTATATCTTGTTCTTTTCCTTTCTCTCTACCTTCGAAACTGTCTTCATATCTGTGTTTTCATCCTTCTCTTGCCCCTTCTCTGACACCCCCATAACTGGTCCGTCTTTCTCTTCACTCTCCTTCTATCTAAACTCTTATGTATTCTCCAGGAATTTAAATGCAATGTCAATATCCTTCTTGTATCCACATGACTCCAGTTCTTTCTACATCACTCCGTATATCTTGTTCTTTTCCTTTCTCTCTACCTTCGCAAGTGTGTTCCAATCATTCTCTTGCCCTTTCTTTGACACCCACTGTAACTGGTTCGTCTTTCTCGTCACTCTCCTCCTATCTAGAATTTTACTCTTATGTAGCCCCCTGCGCATCAGTGGTGGTACCGCCTTGCTTGGGGGGTGAAACGATTAAAATATATATATATTTGTAAGAAAGACTAAGATACCGAGGGAAGTGGCGTCTATGAGAATTGACTGAATTCGAGATGCCTCGTTACGATCGATTGCAGAATGTTCTTTGAAAGCCAAAAAAAAAAAAAAAGAATTCTTAGAGCGAAGAAGGAGAATGGTGTTTGCGTGGGCAATATACGGTTGTTTTAATACTACAAAATTATTTTATCCCCCTCAAGACTGTCATATATGATTTAAGTTGTTGATTTAAATAAGGTTCTCTCTCTCCTAGCAACCCAGAATTCCTCTTTGATAGTCAATGTGTCCGCCTTGTTGATGATACAGAAACAATTAAAATTACATTTTTTGTTTATACTGATCGACATTTGGCAAACGTTTGAAAACTGAGAACTTTTAATTCACAAACCAGATGTTCTATTCGACGCTCATGGAAATTAAGTATCTGACTTGTATAACAAGCATTACAGGCAACACATTCAGAATTGTATCTATTCTGTTTTTTTTAATCATTTCACCCCAAGCAAGGAATTACTGCAACTGGTACACAGTGGGGGTTACATAAGAGAATGCTTACGGTCATATCACGTTGAATACACCGGTTCTTGCTCGATCACCGAAGTTAAGCAAAGTTGAGCTTGATCAGTACTTAGATGGGGGACCGCTTGGGAATACCAGGTGCTGTAAACTTTTAGTGACGGATATGCTTGCTTACGGCCTATCACGTTGAATACACCGGTTCTCACTCGATCACCGAAGTTAAGCAACGTTGACCCGGGGTTGGTACTTAGATGGGTGACCAATGGGGTAAGGGTTTTCATTTAAGCGTTTCCAAGTAGGCTTTCCCCATATGGCCTTGGGTTATCAAAATAACTTTCGTGTCTCGGCTCTTTTATTATGAGACTGATCTTACTAGCCTCTTACATGTTTCGGTCACTTAATAAGGGTCATAGATCAGTTCCATCATTATTATTATGAGACTGATATTACTAGCCTCTTACATGTTTCGGTCACTTAATAAGGGTCATAGATCAGTTCCATCATTATTATTATGAGACTGATCTTACTAGCCTCTTACATGTTTCGGTCACTTAATAAGGGTCATAGATCAGTTCCATCATTATTATTATGAGACTGATCTTACTAGCCTCTTACATGTTTCGGTCACTTGATAAGGGTCATAGATCAGTTCCATCATTATTATTATGAGACTGATCTTACTAGCCTCTTACATGTTTCGGTCACTTAATAAGGGTCATAGATCAGTTCCATCATTATTATTATGAGACTGATCTTACTAGCCTCTTACATGTTTCGGTCACTTGATAAGGGTCAAAGATCAGTTCCATCATTATTATTATGAGACTGATCTTACTAGCCTCTTACATGTTTCGGTCACTTAATAAGGGTCATAGATCAGTTCCATCATTAATATTATGAGACTGATCGTACTAGCCTCTTACATGTTTCGGTCACTTGATAAGGGGTCATAGATCAGTTCCATCATTATTATTATGAGACTGATCACTAGCCTCTTACATGTTTCGGTCACTTAATAAGGGTCATAGATCAGTTCCATCATTATTATTATGAGACTGATCTTACTAGACTCTTGTGTTTCAGTCACTTGATAAGGGTCCTTAGATCAGTTCCATCATTATTATTATGGAATGAATCTTACCTTCTTACATGTTTCGGTCACTTAATAAGGGTCATAGATCAGTTCCATCATTATTATTAGCAGACTGATCTTACTAGCCTCTTACATGTTTCGGTCACTTAATAAGGGTCATAGATCAGTTCCATCATTATTATTATGAGACTGATCTTACTAGACTCTTACATGTTTCGAATCACTTGATAAGGGTCATGGAATTGGTTCCATCATTATTATTATGAGACTGATCTTACTAGACTCTTACATGTTTCGGTCACTTGATAAGGGTCATAGATCAGTTCCATCATTATTATTATGAGACTGATCTTAGCCTCTTACATGTTTCGTTAATAATAAGGGTCATAGATCAGTTCCATCATTATTATTATGAGACTGATCTTGCTAAACTCTTATATTCAAGTCCTTAATAAGGGTCATAGATCAGTTCCATCATGACTTATTATGAGACTGATCTTGTAGCCTCTTACATGTTTCGGTCACTTAATAAGGGTCATGATCAGTTCCATCATTATTATTATGAGACGATCTTACTAGACTCTTCTGTTTCGGTCACTTGATAAGGGTCATAGATCAGTTCCATCATTATTATTATGAGACTGATCTTACTAGCCTCTTACATGTTTCAGTCTGTATTAAGATTATGAATCAGTTCCATCATTATTATTATGAGACTGATCTTACTAGACCTCTTTCCATGTTTCAGTCACTTGATAAGGGTCATAGATCAGTTCCATCATTATTATTTATGAGACTGATCTTACTAGCCTCTTATATTCAGTCCCTTAATAAGAGATTCTTGAATCCAGTTATCATTATTATTATGAGACTGATCTTTCATCTCTTACATGTTTCGGTCACTTAATAAGGGTCATAGATCAGTTCCATCATTATTAACAGGACAGTCTTACTAGACTCTTACATGTTTCGATCATGATAAGGTCTAGCGAATCAGTTCCGTCATTATTATTATGGGGCCTGATCCTTTTAATATCTTACATGTTTCGGTCACTTAATAAGGGTCATAGATCAGTTCCATCATTAATATTGTAAGACTGATCGTACTAGCCTCTTACATGTTTCGGTCACTTGATAAGGGTCATAGATCAGTTCCATCATTATTATTATGAGACTGATCTTACTAGCCTCTTACATGTTTCGGTCACTTAATAAGGGTCATAGATCAGTTCCATCATTATTATTATGAGACTGATCTTACTAGACTCTTACATGTTTCGGTCACTTGATAAGGGTCATAGATCAGTTCCATCATTATTATTATGAGACTGATCTTACTAGCCTCTTACATGTTTCGGTCACTTAATAAGGGTCATAGATCAGTTCCATCATTATTATTATGAGACTGATCTTACTAGCCTCTTACATGTTTCGGTCACTTAATAAGGGTCATAGATCAGTTCCATCATTATTATTATGAGACTGATCTTACTAGACTCTTACATGTTTCGGTCACTTGATAAGGGTCATAGATCAGTTCCATCATTATTATTATGAGACTGATCTTACTAGCCTCTTACATGTTTCGGTCACTTAATAAGGGTCATAGATCAGTTACATCATTATTATTATGAGACTGATCTTACTAGCTTCTTACATGTTTCGGTCACTTGATAAGAGTCATAGATCAGTTCCATCATTATTATTATGAGACTGATCTTACTAGCCTCTTACATGTTTCGGTCACTTAATAAGGGTCATAGATCAGTTCCATCATTATTATTATGAGACTGATCTTACTAGCCTCTTACATGTTTCGGTCACTTGATAAGGGTCATAGATCAGTTCCATCATTATTATTATGAGACTGATCTTACTAGCCTCTTACATGTTTCGGTCACTTGATAAGGGTCATAGATCAGTTCCATCATTATTATTATGAGACTGATCTTACTAGCCTCTTACATGTTTCGGTCACTTGATAAGGGTCATAGATCAGTTCCATCATTATTATTATGAGACTGATCTTACTAGCCTCTTACATGTTTCGGTCACTTAATAAGGGTCATAGATCAGTTCCATCATTATTATTATGAGACTGATCTTACTAGCCTCTTACATGTTTCGGTCACTTGATAAGGGTCATAGATCAGTTCCATCATTATTATGAGACTGATCTTATTAGCCTCTTACATGTTTCGGTCACTTAATAAGGGTCATAGATCAGTTCCATCATTATTATTATGAGACTGATCTTACTAGCCTCTTACATGTTTCGGTCACTTAATAAGGGTCATAGCACAGTTCCATCATTATTATTATGAGACTGATCTTAATAGCCTCTTACATGTTTCGGTCATTTAATAAGGGTCATAGCACAGTTCCATCATTATTATTATGAGACTGATCTTACTAGCCTCTTACATGTTTCGGTCACTTGATAAGGGTCATAGATCAGTTCCATCATTATTATTATGAGACTGATCTTACTAGCCTCTTACATGTTTCGGTCACTTAAGAAGGGTCATAGATCAGTTCCATCATTATTATTATGAGACTGATCTTACTAGCCTCTTACATGTTTCGGTCACTTAATAAGGGTCATACATCAGTTCCATCATTATTATTATGAGACTGATCTTACTAGCCTCTTACATGTTTCGGTCACTTGATAAGGGTCATAGATCAGTTCCATCATTATTATTATGAGACTGATCTTACTAGCCTCTTACACGTATCGGTCACTTGCTAAGGGTCATCGATCAGTTCCATCATTATTATTATGAGACTGATCTTACTAGCCTCTTACATGTTTCGGTCACTTGCTAAGGGTCATCGATGAGTTCCATCATTATTATTATGAGACTGATCTTACTAGCCTCTTACATGTTTCGGTCACTTGATAAGGGTCATAGATCAGTTCCATCATTATTATTATGAGACTGATCTTACTAGCCTCTTACATGTTTCGGTCACTTAATAAGGGTCATAGATCAGTTCCATCATTATTATTATGAGACTGATCTTACTAGCCTCTTACATGTTTCGGTCACTTGCTAAGGGTCATCGATCAGTTCCATCATTATTATTATGAGACTGATCTTACTAGCCTCTTACATGTATCGGTCACTTGATAAGGGTCATAGATCAGTAACATCATTATTATTATGAGACTGATCTTACTAGCCTCTTACATGTTTCGGTCACTTGATAAGGGTCATAGATCAGTTCCATCATTATTATTATGAGACTGATCTTACTAGCCTCTTACATGTTTCGGTCACTTGATGAGGGTCATAGATCCGTTGCCACATTATTATTACGAGACTGATCTTACTAGCCTCTTACATGTTTCGGTTAGTTAATAAGGGTCATAGATCAGTTCCTTCATTATTATTATGAGACTGATCTTACTAGCCTCTTACATGTTTCGGTCACTTGATAAGGGTCATAGATCAGTTCCATCATTATTATTATGAGACTGATCTTACTAGCCTCTTACATGTTTCGGTCACTTGATAAGGGTCATAGATCAGTTCCATCATTATTATTATGAGACTGATCTTACTAGCCTCTTACATGTTTCGGTCACTTAATAAGGGTCATCGATCAGTTCCATCATTATTATTATGAGACTGATCTTACTAGCCTCTTACATGTTTCGGTCACTTAATAAGGGTCATAGATCAGTTCCATCATTATTATTATGAGACTGATCTTAATAGCCTCTTACATGTTTCGGTCACTTAATAAGGGTCATAGATCAGTTCCATCATTATTATTATGAGACTGATCTTAATAGCCTCTTACATGTTTCGGTCACTTAATAAGGGTCATAGCACAGTTCCATCATTATTATCATGAGACTGATCTTACTAGCCTCTTACATGTTTCGGTCACTTGATAAGGCTCATAGATCAGTTCCATCATTATTATTATGAGACTGATCTTACTAGCCTCTTACATGTTTCGGTCACTTAATAAGGGTCATAGATCAGTTCCATCATTATTATTATGAGACTGATCTTACTAGCCTCTTACATGTTTCGGTCACTTGATGAGGGTCATAGATCAGTTCCATCATTATTATTATGAGACTGATCTTACTAGACTCTTACATGTTTCGGTCACTTGATAAGGGTCATCGATCACTTCCGTCATTATTATTATGAGACTGATCTTACTAGACTCTTACATGTTTCGGTCACTTGATAAGGGTCATAAATCAGTTCCATCATCATTATTATGAGACTGATCTTAATAGCCTCTTACATGTTTCGGTCACTTAATAAGGGTCATAGATCAGTTACATCATTATTATTACGAGACTGATCTTACTAGACTTTTACATGTTTAGGTCATTTGATAAGGGTCATAGATCCGTTGCCTCATTATTATTACGAGACTGATCTTACTAGCCTCTTACATGTTTCGGTTAGTTAATAAGGGTCATAGATCAGTTGGATCATTATTATTATGAGACTGATCTTACTAGACTCTTACATGTTTCGGTCACTTGATAAGAGTCATAGATCAGTTCAATCATTATTATTATGGGACTGATCTTGCGAACCCCCTTACATGTTTCGGTCACTTGATAAGGGTCATAGATCAGTTCCATCATTATTATTATGAGACTGATCTTACTAGACTCTTACATGTTTCGGTCACTTAATAAGGGTCACAGATCAGTTCCATCATTATTATTATGAGACTGATCTTACTAGACTCTTACATGTTTCGGTCACTTCATAAGGGTCACAGATCAGTTGCATCATGATTATTATGAGACTGATCTTACTAGACTCTTACATGTTTCGGTCTCTTGATAAGGGTCATAGATCAGTTGCATCATTATTATTATGAGACTGATCTTACTAGCCTCTTACATGTTTCGGTCACTTAATAAGGGTCATAGATCAGTTCCATCATTATTATTATGAGACTGATCTTACTAGACTCTTACATGTTTCGGTCACTTGATAAGGGTCGTAGATCAGTTGCCTCATTATTATTACGAGACTGATCTTACTAGCCTCTTACATGTTTCGGTTAGTTAATAAGTGTCATAGATCAGTTCCTTCGGTATTATTATGAGACTGATCTTACTAGACTCTTACATGTTTCGGTCACTTGATAAGGGTCATAGATCAGTTCCATCATTATTATTATGAGACTGATCTTACTAGCTTCTTACATGTTTCGGTCACTTGATAAGAGTCATAGATCAGTTCAATCATTATTATTATGAGACTGATCTTACGAGCCCCCTTACATGTTTCGGTCACTTGATAAGGGTCATAGATCAGTTCCATCATTATTATTATCAGACTGATCTTACTAGACTCTTACATGTTTCGGTCACTTAATAAGGATCATAGATCAGTTCCATCATTATTATTATGAGGCTCATCTTACTAGACTCTTACATGTTTCGGTCACTTGATAAGGGTCATGGATCAGTTCCATCATTATTATTATGAGACTGATTTTACTAGCCTCTTACATGTTTCGGTCACTTAATAAGGGTCATATCTCAGTTCCATCATTATCATTATGAGACTGATCTTACTAGCCTCTTACATGTTTCGGTCACTTGATAAGGGTCATAGATCAGTTGGATCATTATTATTATGAGACTGATCTTACTAGACTCTTACATGTTTCGGTCACTTGATAAGAGTCATAGATCAGTTCCATCATTATTATTATGAGACTGATCTTACTAGCCTCTTACATGTTTCGGTCACTTGATAAGGGTCATCGATCAGTTCCATCATTATTATTATGAGACTGATCTTACTAGCCTCTTACATGTATCGGTCACTTGATAAGGGTCATAGATCAGTAACATCATTATTATTATGAGACTGATCTTACTAGCCTCTTACATGTTTCGGTCACTTGATAAGGGTCATAGATCAGTTCCATCATTATTATTATGAGACTGATCTTACTAGCCTCTTACATGTTTCGGTCACTTGATAAGGGTCATAGATCAGTTCCATCATTATTATTATGAGACTGATCTTACTAGCCTCTTACATGTATCGGTCACTTGATAAGGGTCATCGATCAGTTCCATCATTATTATTATGAGACTGATCTTACTAGCCTCTTACATGTTTCGGTCACTTGATAAGGGTCATAGATCAGTTCCATCATTATTATTATGAGACTGATCTTACTAGCCTCTTACATGTATCGGTCACTTGATAAGGGTCATCGATCAGTTCCATCATTATTATTATGAGACTGATCTTACTAGCCTCTTACATGTTTCGGTCACTTGCTAAGGGCCATCGATCAGTTCCATCATTATTATTATGAGACTGATCTTACTAGCCTCTTACATGTATCGGTCATTTGATAAGGGTCATAGATCAGTTCCATCATTATTATTATGAGACTGATCTTACTAGCCTCTTACATGTTTCGGTCACTTAATAAGGGTCATAGATCAGTTCCATCATTATTATTATGAGACTGATCTTACTAGCCTCTTACATGTTTCGGTCACTTGATGAGGGTCATAGATCAGTTCCATCATTATTATTATGAGACTGATCTTACTAGACTCTTACATGTTTCGGTCACTTGATAAGGGTCATCGATCACTTACCATCATTATTATTATGAGACTGATCTTAATAGCCTCTTACATGTTTCGGTCACTTAATAAGGGTCATAGATCAGTTACATCATTATTATTATGAGACTGATCTTACTAGCCTCTTACATGTTTCGGTCACTTGATAAGGGTCATAGATCAGTTCCATCATTATTATTATGAGACTGATCTTACTAGCCTCTTACATGTTTCGGTCACTTAATAAGGGTCATAGCACAGTTCCATCATTATTATTATGAGACTGATCTTAATAGCCTCTTACATGTTTCGGTCATTTAATAAGGGTCATAGCACAGTTCCATCATTATTATTATGAGACTGATCTTACTAGCCTCTTACATGTTTCGGTCACTTGATAAGGGTCATAGATCAGTTCCATCATTATTATTATGAGACTGATCTTACTAGCCTCTTACATGTTTCGGTCACTTAATAAGGGTCATCGATCAGTTCCATCATTATTATTATGAGACTGATCTTACTAGCCTCTTACTTGTTTCGGTCACTTAATAAGGGTCATAGATCAGTTCCATCATTATTATTATGAGACTGATCTTAATAGCCTCTTACATGTTTCGGTCACTTAATAAGGGTCATAGCACAGTTCCATCATTATTATCATGAGACTGATCTTACTAGCCTCTTACATGTTTCGGTCACTTGATAAGGGTCATAGATCAGTTCCATCATTATTATTATGAGACTGATCTTACTAGCCTCTTACATGTATCGGTCACTTGATAAGGGTCATCGATCAGTTCCATCATTATTATTATGAGACTGATCTTACTAGCCTCTTACATGTTTCGGTCACTTGCTAAGGGTCATCGATCAGTTCCATCATTATTATTATGAGACTGATCTTACTAGCCTCTTACATGTATCGGTCATTTGATAAGGGTCATAGATCAGTTCCATCATTATTATTATGAGACTGATCTTACTAGCCTCTTACATGTTTCGGTCACTTAATAAGGGTCATAGATCAGTTCCATCATTATTATTATGAGACTGATCTTACTAGCCTCTTACATGTTTCGGTCACTTGATGAGGGTCATAGATCCGTTGCCTCATTATTATTACGAGACTGATCTTACTAGCCTCTTACATGTTTCGGTTAGTTAATAAGGGTCATAGATCAGTTCCTTCATTATTATTATGAGACTGATCTTACTAGACTCTTACATGTTTCGGTCACTTGATAAGGGTCATAGATCAGTTGGATCATTATTATTATGAGACTGATCTTACTAGACTCTTACATGTTTCGGTCACTTGATAAGAGTCATAGATCAGTTCAATCATTATTATTATGAGACTGATCTTGCGAACCCCCTTACATGTTTCGGTCACTTGATAAGGGTCATCGATCAGTTCCATCATTATTATTATGAGACTGATCTTACTAGCCTCTTACTTGTTTCGGTCACTTAATAAGGGTCATAGATCAGTTCCATCATTATTATTATGAGACTGATCTTAATAGCCTCTTACATGTTTCGGTCACTTAATAAGGGTCATAGCACAGTTCCATCATTATTATCATGAGACTGATCTTACTAGCCTCTTACATGTTTCCGTCACTTGATAAGGGTCATAGATCAGTTCCATCATTATTATTATGAGACTGATCTTACTAGCCTCTTACATGTATCGGTCACTTGATAAGGGTCATCGATCAGTTCCATCATTATTATTATGAGACTGATCTTACTAGCCTCTTACATGTTTCGGTCACTTGCTAAGGGTCATCGATCAGTTCCATCATTATTATTATGAGACTGATCTTACTAGCCTCTTACATGTATCGGTCATTTGATAAGGGTCATAGATCAGTTCCATCATTATTATTATGAGACTGATCTTACTAGCCTCTTACATGTTTCGGTCACTTAATAAGGGTCATAGATCAGTTCCATCATTATTATTATGAGACTGATCTTACTAGCCTCTTACATGTTTCGGTCACTTGATGAGGGTCATAGATCCGTTGCCTCATTATTATTACGAGACTGATCTTACTAGCCTCTTACATGTTTCGGTTAGTTAATAAGGGTCATAGATCAGTTCCTTCATTATTATTATGAGACTGATCTTACTAGACTCTTACATGTTTCGGTCACTTGATAAGGGTCATAGATCAGTTGGATCATTATTATTATGAGACTGATCTTACTAGACTCTTACATGTTTCGGTCACTTGATAAGAGTCATAGATCAGTTCAATCATTATTATTATGAGACTGATCTTGCGAACCCCCTTACATGTTTCGGTCACTTGATAAGGGTCATAGATCAGTTCCATCATTATTATTATGAGACTGATCTTACTAGACTCTTACATGTTTCTGTCACTTAATAAGGGTCACAGATCAGTTCCATCATTATTATTATGAGACTGATCTTACTAGACTCTTACATGTTTCGGTCACTTAATAAGGGTCACAGATCAGTTGCATCATGATTATTATGAGACTGATCTTACTAGACTCTTACATGTATCGGTCTCTTGATAAGGGTCATAGATCAGTTGCATCATTATTATTATGAGACTGATCTTACTAGCCTCTTACATGTTTCGGTCACTTAATAAGGGTCATAGATCAGTTCCATCATTATTATTATGAGACTGATCTTACTAGACTCTTACATGTTTCGGTCACTTGATAAGGGTCGTAGATCAGTTGCCTCATTATTATTACGAGACTGATCTTACTAGCCTCTTACATGTTTCGGTTAGTTAATAAGTGTCATAGATCAGTTCCTTCGTTATTATTATGAGACTGATCTTACTAGACTCTTACATGTTTCGGTCACTTGATAAGGGTCATAGATCAGTTCCATCATTATTATTATGAGACTGATCTTACTAGCTTCTTACATGTTTCGGTCACTTGATAAGAGTCATAGATCAGTTCCATCATTATTATTATGAGACTGATCTTACTAGCTTCTTACATGTTTTGGTCACTTGATAAGAGTCATAGATCAGTTCAATCATTATTATTATGAGACTGATCTTACGAGCCCCCTTACATGTTTCGGTCACTTGATAAGGGTCATAGATCAGTTCCATCATTATTATTATGAGACTGATCTTACTAGACTCTTACATGTTTCGGTCACTTGATAAGGGTCATAGATCAGTTCCATCATTATTATTATGAGACTGATCTTACTAGACTCTTACATGTTTCGGTCACTTGATAAGGGTCATAGATCAGTTGGATCATTATTATTATGAGACTGATCTTACTAGACTCTTACATGTTTCGGTCACTTGATAAGGGTCATGGATCAGTTCCATCATTATTATTATGAGACTGATTTTACTAGCCTCTTACATGTTTCGGTCACTTAATAAGGGTCATATCTCAGTTCCATCATTATCATTATGAGACTGATCTTACTAGCCTCTTACATGTTTCGGTCACTTGATAAGGGTCATAGATCAGTTCCATCATTATTATTATGAGACTGATCTTACTAGCCTCTTACATGTTTCGGGCACTTGATAAGGGTCATATCTCAGTTCCATCATTATCATTATGAGACTGATCTTACTAGCCTCTTACATGTTTCGGTCACTTGATAAGGGTCATAGATCAGTTCCATCATTATTATTATGAGACTGATCTTACTAGCCTCTTACATGTTTCGGTCACTTGATAAGGGTCATAGATCAGTTGCATCATTATTATTATGAGACTGATCTTACTAGCCTCTTACATGTTTCGGTCACTTAACAGTCATAGATCAGTTCCATCATTATTATTATGAGACTGATCTTACTAGACTCTTACATGTTTCGGTCACTTGATAAGGGTCATAGATCAGTTGCCTCATTAATATTACTAGACTGATCTTACTCGCCTCTTACATGTTTCGGTCACTTAACAGTCATAGATCAGTTCCTTCATTATTATTATGAGACTGATCTTACTAGACTCTAACATGTTTCGGTCACTTGATAAGGGTCATAGATCAGTTCCATCATTATTATTATGAGACTGATCTTACTAGCCTCTTACATGTTTCGGTCACTTAATAAGGGTCATAGATCAGTTCCATCATTATTATTATGAGACTGATCTTACTAGACTCTAACATGTTTCGGTCACTTCATAAGTTTCATAGCCCCGTTCCATCATTATGAGACTGATCTTACTAGCCTATTACATGTTTCGTTCAGTTCATAAGTGTCTTAGCTCAGTTCCATCATTATTATTATGAGACTCATCTTAGTAGCCTCTTACATGTTTCGGTCACTTGATAATGGTCATAGCTCAGTTCCATCAATATTATGATGTGACTGATCTTACTAGCTTCTTACATGTTTCGGTCATTTGATAAGGGTCATAGCTCCTTTCCATCATTATTATTATGAGACTGATCTCACTAGCCTCTTACATGTTTCGGTCAGTTAATAAGGGTCATAGCACAGTTCCATCATTATTATTATGAGACTGATCTTACTAGCCTCTTATATGTTTCGGTCAGTTAATAAGGGTCTTAGCTCAGTTCCATCATTATTATTATGAGACTGATCTTACTAGCCTATTACAAGTCTCGGTCAGTTTATAAGGCTCTTAGCTCAATTCCATCATTATTATTATTAGACTGATCTTACTAGCCTCTTACATGTTCCGGTCATTTGATAAGGGTCATAGCTCCTTTCCATCATTATTATTTTGAGACTGATCTTACTAGCCTCTTACATGTTTCGGTCACTTAATAAGGGTCATAGATCAGTTCCATCATTATTATTATTAGACTGATCTTAGTAGCCTCTTACATGTTTCGGTCACTTAATAAGGGTCATAGATCAGTTCCGTCATTATTATTATGAGACTGATCTTACTAGCCTCTTACATGTTTCGGTCACTTAATAAGGGTCATAGATCAGTTACATCATTATTATTTTGAGACTGATCTTACTAGCCTCTTACATGTTTCGGTCACTTAATAAGGGTCATAGATCAGTTCCATCATTATTATTATGAAACTGATCTTACTAGCCTCTTACATGTTTCGGTCACTTAATAAGGGTCATAGATCAGTTCCATCATTATTATTATTAGACTGATCTTAGTAGCCTCTTACATGTTTCGGTCACTTAATAAGGGTCATAGATCAGTTCCATCATTATTATTATGAGACTGATCTTAGTAGCCTCTTACATGTTTCGGTCACTTAATAAGGGTCATAGATCAGTTCCATCATTATTATTATGAGACTGATCTTACTAGCCTCTTACATGTTTCAGTCACTTAATAAGGGTCATAGATCAGTTCCATCATTATTATTATTAGACTCATCTTAGTAGCCTCTTACATGTATCGGTCACTTAATAAGGGTCATAGATCAGTTCCATCATTATTATTATGAGACTGATCTTACAGGCCTCTCAGATGTTTCGGTAGTGTGATGGTAGCGATAGCTTAGCCCTATAAGGATTTTTACCGTATAATAATTCTGCTTGTTCCTTCTTTAGTTAGTTACTTACTTAGTCAGTTACTTAGTTACTTAATTAATGACTTAGTTCTTCCATTCGTTACGCCACTGTAGAAAGATATCACACTTACTCTCTACACGAGCTTTTGCTTTCCCTCTATCTTTTTATAATCTATAAACGCTACTCTCCTCAGTCTTTCTCTCACCTTCACCAAACGAAAGGGTAGTAAAAAGTGGGAGGGTAGTGGGAGAGAGCCTATAGCATTACCGTAGCCGTAGCAGCTTAACCTTTTCGTTATAGAAGTAAGTGTGTGTGTGTGTGTGTGTGTGTGTAATACAGTAAAAATAGATAGGTTTGTTGTCGTATCCCACGACCTAATAACAAAATTTCTGGCCTTTACACACTATGCCATTACTAAGTTGTTTTTTTTCTGTTTACAATGGACACAGAAGCCATGATTTTTCAGTAATAAAAAAAAGCATTTTCACTTTTAAAATCTCTCACAAAATAGTGTACAGCATTATGGTTATGGTCTGTGTATACGCCGCGTAATATAATATAATATAAGATTACCGTAAAGTAGCTTCTATGGACATTACTTTCATCGATATTTTAATAAAATTACACTCTGTGTTATCGTTATTTTATTATCCAATACCTTTATGTTTGAAGACGTTACTATCATTTGTAGTATGACAAAGTAAAGTTTTTCCAGAAAATCATAATTATCCTTCCGTGGAAATTCCACGGGTTCCGCTAGTTATTATGAGATTAATCTTACTGGCATCTTAGACGTTTTCGTTCGGTTAGGGTAATGGGGTCATAGCTCAGCTCTATTATTATTAATATTATTATTATTGTTCTTATTGTTTTAAGACTAACCTTACTGAACGCCTAGATGTTTCGCTTGAGTGATGCTGATCATAGCTTAACTCCATGATTACTATTATAGTTAATTTGAAACCGATCATACTGGCCTCTTAGATGTTTAGGTTGCGTGATTGTGATTATGACTCAAACACATTATTATTATTATTATTATTATTATTATTATTATTATTATTATTATTTTGAGACTAATCAGACTGGCCTTCTTGATGCTTCGGTTGGGTGATGCTGGTTATAGTTTAGCTCCATTATTATTATTATTATTATTATTATTATTATTATTATTATTATTATTATTATTAGACCGATCTTAGTCGCCTCTTAGATGTTTCAGGTTACGTGATAGTAGTAATAGCCCAGATCCCTTGTTATTATTATTATTATTATTAATAATAATAATAATAATAATAATAATAATAATAATAATAATAATAGGCTAATCTTGCTTCTTAAATTTTTTTGGTAGATTTTTCGTTTGTGATTATGACTCAAATACATTATTATTATTATTATTATTATTATTATTATTATTATTATTATTATTATCTTGAGACTAATCAGACTGGCCTTCTTGGTGCTTAAGTTGGGTGATGCTGGTTATAGTTTATCTCCATTATTATTATTATTATTATTATTATTATTATTAGACCGATCTTAGTCGCCTCTTAAATGTTTCAGATTACGTGATAGTAGTAATAGCCCAGATCCCTTGTTATTATTATTAATAATAATAATAATAATAATATTAGGCTAATCTTACTTGCTTCTTAGATTTTTCGGTTAAACTATTATGGTCATAACTTAGCCATATTATTATTATTATTATTATTATTATTATTATTATTATTATTATTATTATTATTATTATCTCGTTATTGCATTACTCATTGTACCGTATTTAAATTAGATCGTGGTTTCCGTTTTTTTTTATTGTTTTTTGTTTTTTTTTGTTTATTATAATTATCTTCGAAATTTACGTTGCTCGCTTTTTTCTTTCTTTTCTACTTAATAACATTATCATCATTGGTATTGTCTCTTTTAGCATTCCTTTCGGCTTTTCTTTTAACTCCTTCTAACATCAAGCCTTTTGCTTCCGTTTCAACCTATCACTACAATCAAATATTAAGTGTAGTTTCTTTTCTTTCCGCCGAAATCCTTTTTATATAAACCTCAAATGACGTTTCGATTGCAGGCAGCGCACATCAGGAACTCACTAACAGGAAAATAAGGACGAAATGGGGCGTATCTAGATTACAACGCAGCGTTAGTCCCACACACATACACGCGCATCCGCATACATTCGCTCACACACACACACACACACACACACACACACACACACACACACACATATATATATATATATATATTCAGGAAAGGAGGTTTTATGATTTTGTGTTCCCTGGCATTTGTTTTTTATAAACAGTGCTCAATACAATAAATATTGTAGAGCATAATATAATCATATAATTATGAATTATATATAAATTAATATATATATATATATATATATATATATTTCGACAGGGAAATTTCTATGTTTCGAGATTGCTATTTCGTCATCAAGCAATGTTAGATGTTTGTTGTAAAAATTATTTACATTTGTCTCTGTAAATCCTTTTCACAACCAGCATCCAACATTGCTTGCTTACGATATTCTATTTCGAAACAGAAATTTCCGTGTCGCAATGTACTTTTTATTCATTATATATATATATGTGTGTGTGTGTGTGTGTGTGTGTGTGTGTGTGTGTGTGTGTGTGTGTTGTGTATTAAAGCAGCAGTCTCTCTTTTATGCAGGTTTAATTGAAAAATACATACAAGATATCAGTTATCATTAAGGTTTTAAAATAATTTTTCATGTTTTCATACGAGTTTTTTTTTATTTTTTAGAACTCAGATTATATAAGAATTTTTCAAAGGCTGTGTATTTTCGAGAGCTTTCGGATATACTTTTAGCTTTTAGCCAATATCAAGAATGAATTTTGTCTTACTTATAACTAAATATGCATAAACTTTATCTCTATCGAGTAATGTATATGTTATGTTCCGAACAAGTTAACCAAATCGACACCGTGTTTATAATTGATATTATTAAGTGTAGGATTTCTCTTTTCTCCATGAGTCAATAACAGAACAGTTTGGGTACTATAGCCTTGACTGGCAACCAGACTACTGCAGAAAGCAATAGCAACTTACTGCAGGATAATCTTCTGCCAATGATCGCCCAAGCGAGTATCACGTATGGCACTTAACTGACTGAATATAATAGTTGAAAATATGATTAAGGCTTCTATTGGGCATAAAGTGGGGGATCAGTTATATATTGTTATGAAGTAATAAATTGATCCCCCACTAATTATTACTTAATAACATAGTACATCTCTTCCCTATCTAGCTGTGAGTCAAATAACAGGACAGATTGGGTTGTATAGCCTTGGTCGGCAACCAGTCTACTGCAGAAAGCCATGGCAACCTACTGCAGGATAATCTTCTGTCCAGTCAGTCATGTCTCGAAAGAGACATGATCACCCAAAGCGTGTATCACGTATGGCATTTAACTTACTGTAAACTAAAAAGTATGGCACTTAACTTACTTAGTAAACTAAAAAGAACTTGACTACTGATCGCATGTCAGAGAACAACACAATACAACAATATGGCGTCGCCGATAGGATGGTTCAGTCAAATAGATGAACCAGAATTATTCGAGACTTGGATCCGGTGTTTTAAAGCCCAAGCTAGGGCTAAAAATTGAAAACCACCAAGCGAGAGGAGGAGAGAAACCTTATTTTGAGGACCCTACAAGTTATGTCTGGATGGGTCATCGGAGGCCACATTTTAAACAACCTAAGGTACGCAGATGATACAGTGCTGATAGCAAACACAGAAAAGAAACTATAAGACCTCCTACAGAAGTTAGCTGAAGAGAGTGACAACAAATAAACTGTAAGAAAACCGAATGCATGGTCACCAGTAAAAAGGGCAGCCCAATATGCCAAATACAGGTCGGGGATACTAGAATCAAGCAGGTACAAAACGTAAATATCTGGAAAGTGTTATAACAGAAGACGGAAAGACACGGAGATCCAAAGGCGAATTGGCATGGCGAAGGAAGCATTCCAGGAGCTGAGTAGAGTATTAAGAAACAGGACAATTTCGCTAGAAACAAAGACGAGAGTACTGGATTGCTATGTGATGTCAGTTCTTCAATATTGCAGTGAATACTGGACAATATCATCGAAAATGAAGAAATAACTTGAAGCAACAGAAATGTGGTTCTACATACGGGATATAAAGTGGGGGATCAATTCCATATTACAATCAATTTATAAACTGACCCCTCACTTTCTATGCATTTATATTCCTGAGATCCAAAAGCACAAGGATGCATTCCATGAGCTGAGTAAAGTATTAAGTTCTTCAATATGGTTCTTCAATATGGCAGTGAATGTTGGACAATATCATCAAAGATGAAGCAAAAACTTGAAGCAACCGAAATTTGGTTCTACAGAAGGATATTGCGAATATCATGGATCGAGCATGTGAGCAATGATGAGGTCTTTGAAATGATGGAAACAGAAAGAAAATTAATACTGAGCATCAGGAAGAGACAGCTGAAGTTCCTGGGACATGCAATGAGGAAGGAAGGTTTGGAGAACCTGATACTAACAGGCCAGATACAGGGAAAAAGACAGAGGAAAGCAACGGATAACATATTTAAAAGACCTAATCAGGTGGATGACGGAACTAGGGTTGCATGGAGAGCGCGTGCTAAAAGCCACCAGGGATAGGGAGACGTGGAAAGCCATGATCGCCTACGTCCTGAAGGACCAAGGTACATAGAAGAAGAATATATATGCCAACCGCTTATAAGAAATTATAATGTGGGTATAAAATGGGGTATCAATTTTATATTATAATCAATATATAAACTGATCCCTCATTTTGTGGCCATGCTAGTTACGTTTTTATTCTAGATTTCTGGGCTTGAGCTAGTGGATGACAGAACGGGGGTTGCGTGGTGTAACAGGAGAACGCGTGCTAAGAGCCACCAGGGATAGGGAGACGTGGAAAGCCATGATCGCCTTCGTCCTGAAGGGACAGGGCACATAGAAGGAAAAGGTATTATTCTATGCTTTGTGCTTTGAGGGATTATGCTTACCATTACAGCACTGTTTCTGGTTTCCCCGTTTTTTGACCGGCAAAAATACCGGGAAAGAAATGCACGTCAACAGTCGCCTCGTGAATCACTGAGTCGCTAATTAATCATTCGAATATAAATCATGAATGATTGATGCCTGTGTCGTCGAAAACAGTTTTAGTCATAAATTGCTGATCTCCGCTAATTTCTAAGGAAACATCACTTGATGATGGCCACTCTTTAAAGGTTAATCGATCGATATTATACAACCTTTAATATATAAATTATTTTTTCATTTGATTTATCTAAACTATGGCGACTATGTTAAATCAGATCAATTAAAGTTTAATATTTCTTCCATGCTCTCCCATTCAATTTTAATCTTCAAAAATTAATCGTTAACTAAAGTTTTCATAATTACACTTCTGTTGTTTTTGCTCCTTTATAATTTTTTTTCTGTTTTCTAATTCCTTCACGCTCAGTGAACAATTATGTTTTAGTGGCTTTATTGCCTTGCATAGGTAAATTCGGTTTTAAAAAATATGATTCAAAACCTAATACTACTACGGTTACGAGTTTCATCTTCATCTAAGGTAACACTTTGAGACCCCATTTCTTGTACGATAACAGATGTTAAGCAACGTCTTGCTTGATCTCTATGGAGATGGGTAACTACTCGGGTTTTTATTTTTTATTTTTTAATTGTAGTAGATAGCCTAAACTATCGCCCGGTTCACACTCCACCCACGTCTATTGAACAGGTGAAGAGGTTCATCCCTTGTTCCCTGTTTAGGATGTGGTTTCCGGCTTTCTCTTTTCCAATCTTTTCACTCTTACGTAGCCCCCTGCACATCAGTGGCGTTACCGCCTTGCTTGGGGTGATATGATTAAAAACAAATAAAAATAAAAATACCAAATGCTGTAAGCTTGGATGTTCGAATGTTATAGATGTCGGCCATATCAAGTAGAAACATCGGTTCACGCGCGATTCTCGAAGTTAAGCAATGTCGAAACTGGTCCGTACAGATGGGTGACCCTATAAAATATCAGGTGTCGTAAGCTTAAATTTTATATTCCTGTTTCTGGGGTAAAAATAACATTTAATATAAATTAAACCATGCCTCACATAATAAATCGGTGAAACATCACGAAAATAAATGGTAGTGCTAATTTCCAATGTTTCCTTATGGAGAAACAATCAGCATTCATTGACCGAGCACCCAATACTTTAACATTTATAAAATGTTTTTATTAAAATGATTCTCTCATTATTTACATGGCAAATCTTCATGCATTAGTTCCACCTGTTCAGAACTTTATAACTAAGAGTCATTATGACCTGTATACTTAGAGGAATCATCCTCATTCTCGCCGTGGTGTAATGGTTAGCAAGCTTGTCTTGCTAGAATCATTACAATTGAGTAGTGAGTTTGATCCACACTGGGTGCCCACACTTTTGACCTTGTGACACATTCAATCTGCGCTTAGAGAATCACCATCCTCATCCTCTTCGTATTTCATTGGTAGAAGGAAGTTTCATTCGGACAGCTTCTACCCAATAACCACTATTTTGGAGAACAGACTCCTGGGAGGATGCTTTCTCAATCGAGATCTTAACCCCTTCAGGTTTAGGGTCAACAGATATCTCTCCTACATATCCTAATAATATGTACCTTTACTTTCTTTCAGATTCATAGTCAAAACCCCGCTACTTTGAGTGGCCTTGGGCTTTGTATTGAATGAACAGCTACATGATGTGCATTGTGGTGCAGTTGATATAGGCTCGGAACGAGAAATCGGAGATCCGAGTTCGAATTCCAGTTGAATTTGTGGCATTCACTTCCGCGCAAATACCCTGTCGAGACAAGATCGTTCAAGCGCGTATCACGTATGGCAATTAACTGACTGACTGTAGGAAAATCTGCCCAGTCAGTCATGTCTCTTTCAGACATGATCGCCCAAACGTGTATCACGTATGGCACTTAACTGACTGACTGTAGGAAAATCTGCTCACTCAGTCATGTCTCTTTCGAGACATGATCGTCAAAGCGCGTATCACGTATGGCAATTAACTGACTGATATGATGTGTAGAATCTTCATGTCAAAGACTGGTCCGTCATTATCTGTATAAAACAACGTTTTGACATGAGAATTCTACACATCATATCAGTCAGTTCATTGCCATACGTAATACGCGCTTTGACGATCATGTCTCGAAAGAGACAGGGCAGATGTTCGTACAGTCAGTCAGTTAAGTGCCATACGTGATACACGCTTGGGCGATCATGTCTCGAAAGAGACATGACTGAGTGGGCAGATTTTCCTACAGTCAGTCAGTTAAGTACCATACGTAATACGTGCTTGGGTAATCATGTCTCGAAAGAGACATGACTGACTGGGCAGAAGATTATCCCGCCGTAGGTTGCCATTGCTTTCTGCGGTAGACTGGTTGCCGAACAAGGCTATAGAACCCAATCTGTCCTGCTATTTAACCCATAACTGGAAGGAATAGACGGATTAATACCTTTCCCAAGGGTATTTGCGCGTAAGTGAATACAATGGATAAAACTGGAATTCGAACTCGGCTCCCCGGCTTCTCGTTCCGAGCCGATATCCACTGTACCACAACGCACAGTAGGTCCGTTTCCTACAGTAGGTTGCCATTATTCTTGCAGTAGACTGATTGCCAATCTATCCTATTTAACCCATAGATAGAGGAATTAGAATTTTTTTAATCATTTCACCCCAAGCAAGGCATTCCACTGCCACTATAGCGCGGGTGTTTACATAGGGGAAGCTGCTGAGAGAGCGATTGGATATAGGAAATGTCAGAAGGAGGATGATAGACGGGTAAGGAGGTACATAGGAAGAGTGTTTGAGAGATTGGGTGCGTGTTAGTGTGTTAGGAGGTGTCTATTGACCTTACATTTAAACTCCTGGAGATTGTAGCTGTCGGGGAAGCAAGTATGCGGAAGGGAATTTCAAAGGCGGGAAGTGCTAGAAAAGAAGCTGTTGGAGTAGAAATTGCGGTTACATTTTATCGGTTTCACTCTAAAAGGGTGGGACCTAGTTGGTAATCTAGTATCTCGTGCAAATTCGTACCTCGGGGGCACCAGTGATCTAAGTTCAGCGGAGCAGAAGCCGTGAAAGTATTTATAGAAGAGGCACAGGGAAGCCACGTCACGACGGTGAGAGAGTGATGGATTAATACCTTTCCGAGCCGATATCCATTGCACTACAATGCTTATCGTGTAGCCGTCCTTTCAATCCAATGCTCAAGGCCGCTCAAGGTAGAGGGGTTTTGAATATGAAGCTAAAATGTTTGTAATTTGAAAAACAAATAAACGAAGTACTGGAATTTGGGCCAAATTACAAACATTAGCGTTATCATAAAATTTATAAAAACAAAAGCCCTTGATGACTCGAGTAGAGAGCCTCTGCCCACATTAACACACTCGAAGGACGTAGAAACAGGCTGGAAGGCCAGTGTGATTAATTATTTCGAGTGAGCTTCCAATGTGTTATCGAAATGTCAGACGGCTTTGAACTGAGTCAAACAGTCACAGCTCAATGCGATTGGGCCTCCATTTCCAGCTCAACACTTTCCGTTAAAACGGCGGCCCTTTATGACAGGATCGTCAAATAGGCACGAAGCTGACGGCCAAACTTCCGGTCGCTTACACCAGACACTTGTGTGATGATTATGTATTGGCTTGCATTAACGATTTGGCTCCGTTATTAGTGCGTATTGTTTGTACATCCCGCAGCGGTATGATCTTAATTGTCTGTTTTTGTTTTCATCTTAATTTGTCGGAGGAATTGGTTATTGCGTTTGTCGATTCGTCACTTTCGAAACCTTTTCAAATCTGAAATGTCAAACATGGTCCATTCACGTTTCTTTTCTACCATTTTATATTTCTTTCTCAACACACTTTCTTCTTTCTCTTCGTCTTTTTTTTTTTTTTTTTCTTATTCCGATTTTTCGAATTATTATTTTTCATATATATTTCTCATTGCTTCTTTCTTTTCAGCGGGAAATTTATTTCTCTTACCGCCAAAATGTATTTCTCTTACCGCCAAAATTTATTTCTCTTACCGCCAAAATTTATTCTTTCTTTGTTTTCGTCTATCTTTCCTTATTTATTTTTCTCTGTTAGTCTTTCTTCCATTTTTTTTCGTCTGTTTGTCTTTCTTTCTTTCTTTCTTTCTTTCTTTCCGTCTGTCTGTCTGTCTATCTGTTTTGTCTTCCTTTCCTTTTTCTTGTCAATCAGTTTTCCTGCCCTTCTTTCTTTTTGTCAATCTATCTTTCCTTCCTTCCGTTTGTCAGTTAGTTTGTTTTTCTTCCTTACTTCCTTTTCGTCTATCTGTTTGTCTTTCTTTTCTTCTTTTTGTCAATCTGTTTGTCTTTCTTTCATTCTTTTTGCCTGTTTGTCTTTCTTTCTTTCTTTCTTTTCGTGTATCTGTCTTTCTTCCTTTCTTTTGTCTGTTTTTCTTTCTTTCTTTCTGTCTATCTGTTTTGTCTTCCTTCCTTTTTCTTGTCAATCTGTCTTTCTTTCTTTCTTTCTTTCTTTCTTTTTGTCTGTTTGTCTTCCTTTCCTTCTTTTTGTATATCTGTTTGTCTTTCTTTCTTTCTTTCTTTCTTTCTTTTTGTCAATCTGTTTGTATTTCTACTTTTTTGACGATATATTTGTTTTTCTTTCCTCTCTTTTCGTCAGTTTCTCTTTCTTTCTTTCTTTCTTTTTGTCTGTTTGTATTTCTTTCTTCCTTTTTTATCTGTCTGATTGTCTTCCTGTCCTTCTTTTTCTCAATCTGTTTGTCTTTCTTTCTTTTGACGATGTATTTGTCTGTCTTTCTTTCTTTCTTTCTTTCTTTCTTTCTTTCTTTCTTTCTTGCTTGCTTGCTTGTGGTGAATCTGTTTGTCTTTTTTCTTTTTGTCTATCTGTTTGTCTTTTTTTTCTTCCTTTTCGTCTGTTTGTCTTTCTTTCTTTCTTTTTCTCTATCTGTCTTTCTTTCTTTTTGACTATGTGTTCGTCATTCTTTCCTTCTTTTGTCAATCTGTTTATCTTTCTTTCTTTCTTTTTGTCAATTTGTTTATCTTTCTTTCTTTATGACGATATTTTTGTCTTTTTTTCCTTCTTTTTGTCAATCTTTTTATCTTTCTTTCTTTCTTTCATTCTTTCGTTGTTCTTTCTTTCTTGATAAGAATGGAGGATGAAAATAGATTTCTTTTAAACATTTTCGTTAAATATGGTAGATTAAGAAAATTTTATTTTTTATTTCGTTTTTATCCAGCATACAAAGGGGTACAAAACTTTTCATAAGTTTTTTCATTATCCCATGCGGTTTGGTCAACTTCAAAGGGGTTTGTTTTGGTGTTGTTCATTTTCCTTCATTTTTTTTAATAATCATATCGCCCCAAGCAAGGCATTTTACTGCCACTGTTTTACAGGGGGTTACACAGGAAGAAAGTTATGAGAAAGAGTGACAGGTTATAGAGGGTGTCAGGAAGTGGGTAAGAGAAGGATGAATATATGGCCATACAGAGAGGGATCAGTTTATATATTGATTGTAATGTAGAATTGATTCCCCACATGTGAATTGATAATCCACATTATTATACTATAGAATTCTTTTTTTTAATAATCATATCGCCCCAAGCAAGGCATTTTACGGCCACTGTTTTGCAGGGGGTTACATAGGAGGAAATTTATGAGAAAGAGTGACAGGTTCTAGGGGGTGTCAGCAAGTGGGTAAGAGAAGGATGAGAATACTGATGAGAGTGGAGTGGATGGAGAAAGAAGCATGAGAGAGAGGATGCAGGTTTGTGAGATAGAAGATGATTTGATTTTACATTTAAGATTGTAGCTGTCAGGGAAGCAAGTAAATGGAAGAGAATTTCAAAAGCGGGAAGTGCGACAAAAGGAGCTAAGGGAGTAGAATTTGCGTTTACATTTTATTGGTTTCACAGTAAAAGGGTGGGACCTAGTTGCTAATCTTGTGGCTCCAGTAAATTTATATATAGAGGAACCAGTGAGCTAAGTTCATCGGAGCACAAACCATTAAAGTATTTGTAGAAGAGACACCGGGAAGCCACATTGCGCCGGTGAGAAAGTGACTGTATCTGAGCTGCCAAGTCGATATCGATCACATTACAGATTCTCCGTTGGATTTTGTCAAGGACCCCTAGGTGGATAGCAGGAACACCCGACCAGATATGGCAGCAGTATTCAATGCACAGGCGGATGCTAAGTCAAGACTGATCACATTACAGATTTTCCGTTGGATTTTGTCAAGGACCCCTAGGTGGATAGCAGGATCACCCGACCAGATATGGCAGCAGTATTCAATGCACGGGCGGAAGGTAGATTTTTATATGTTCAGGACAGATTCAGATGGAAAAAAAACTTCCTAGCCTTACACAGAGAACCGACTTTCTTAGCAGCAGATTTAGCTATGGATTCTATATAGTCATTCCACTTGAGGTCTGTTGTGAGAGTTAACCAGAGGAGGCGCATTGGTTTGCTATCAGGGAGACTAGCCTGATCCATGCTAATGGGGGGGGGGGTTAGGAACGATTGTCTGTGATGGTTAATAGATAGCAGCTTCGTTTTGGAAGCATTAAAATTTACGGGCCATTTGTTACCTCAGTCCGCAACGGATCGGAGGTCATTTTCAAGCTCGGCATCGAAGTTATCTACGCAAATACGAATATTGATTAAAAATAATGTTCAAACAAATATATTAAATATGTCATTTGTTAAATCCATTTCTTTAATCTCCAGAATTTTCCGTAATATATATATATATATATATATATATATATATATATATATATATATATATATATTGGTTAATTTCGTATGTAAACTTGAGGACGGTTTTGTAGTGGTACTAAATATATTATTTTCTAGGTTGACCATGTAGAAGTTGCTGAAGGTTGGACCCAGAACTGAGCCCATTGAAATACCGTCCCGTTGCACGTATATATTATTTATGTGATCATAAAATGGGACTTCGGTGGTACAGGTTAAAAGTAGATTTTTAGTATTTTAGGTTTAATTTTCAGTGAGGCAGAGAAATATTATTATATATATTTTTTATAATAATGTCAATGGTTTCTCTAACAGGAACATTAGTGAATAGATTTTCAACATCAAGTGATGCTATGGTTTCATTAGTAGGTTTTTCCGTTTTTATATATGTATAAATTCAAGAGATGATATAATGCTATATTTGTTAGGTATGTATGGTGTAATTAATTGCTTAAGAGTTTTAGTTAGTTGGTATATAGGAGTGGGTATTTTTTATATAATAAGGCGAAGGTGTGTTTTGATACAACCGTAAATGTATCTTGGTTTATAGTCCCCGATTATTTTGGTAGTTTTTATAATCATGTCAATGATTTCTCTAACAGGGACGTTAGTGAATAGATTTTCGACATCATGATTTCATTGTTAGGATTTTCAGTTTTTAATATTTGTATAAGTTCAAGAGATGATTTTTAATATTTGTATAAGAATATTATTTGATTAAAAAAATCAAGTGGAATGATTATATTTACTGCTAGGAAAGTTTGTTCACTGAGTCATGCCGGAGAATTTGTTTTCTGATCAAAATCCATTTTGCATATTTATAAATCTTCTATTCAGTCGGCGTTACATTGAATGCTGCTGCCAAATCTGATCTTGTGGTCCTATTATATTTATTTTGAGATCTTCCTTAAAATCCAAAGAAGGGTTTGTTAAATGATTCCTGGACAGGGTAGTACAAATTTAAATATAATTGAAAAAGGATTATCAATAACTGATCAGTACTAAATAAGAAAATGAGATTTCCAGAGATATGGAAAGGCAGGTGAAAACAACCTACCCCATTAAGATGATTGCTGATCAGATTAGCACAAATATGAACGTGATTGAAAGAGGGCAAATAATAATTGATCAGTACTAAATAATAACATGCCAAGATATCCAGAGAGATGAAAAAGCGTGCGAGAAAGATCTATCCAATCACATTAAATGAAAATCGTAGTTCAAATTTTCCTGTACATTAGTCGGACTAACAAGTAACTGATGATAGGCTAAGAGAAAACCGGTAGAAAATTACTAATAATAGCAACGAAAATGAAGACATATTTTTAATGCTTATCCTCTCTCTCTGTGAAATGCCAGTGATGACAGCGCATGTTAAGATTAATTCATTTAATTATTCAATTAGCGTACGTTGCCCCTATTTGTTTATATATATATATATATATATATATATATATATATATATATATATTGTTATATCTGCTGCTAGGAAAGTTTGTTCACTGAGTAATGCCGAATAATTTGTTTTCTGATCAAAATCCATCTTGCATACTTATAAATCTTCTATTCAGTCAGTGTTACATTGCTCGGGGTGATATGATTAAAAAAAAAATAAATGCATGGCAAGCAATAAGCAATCGGTACTGAATAAGAAAAATGCGATATGTCCCGAGGCATGAAAGGCGGGCTGAAACAATCTACCCAATCAGATTAATTCCTGGACAGGGTTTTACAGATTTAAACATAATGGAAAAAGGGCGAGAAATAACTGATCTGTACTAAATAAGAAGACGATATTTTCTGAGACATGGAAAAGCAGGTGAGACGAATCTACCCAATATATTATTTTCTAGGTTGGCCTTGTAGAAGTTGCTGAAGGTTGGACCCTGAACTGAGCCCATTGAAACACCGCCCCGTTGCACGTATATATTATTTCTGTGATCATAGAATGGGATTCGCTGGTACAGGTTAAAAGTAGTTTTTTTTAGTATTTTAGTATTTAATTTTCAGTGGGGGAAGAGAAATATTATTATATATATTTTTTATAATACTGTCAATGGTTTCTCTAACAGGAACATTAGTGAATAGATTTTCAATATCAATTGATGCTATGGTTTCATTAGTAGGTTTTTCCGTTTTTATATATGTATAAATTCAAGAGATGATATAATGCTATATTTGTTAGGTATGTATGGTGTAATTAATTGCTTAAGCGTTTTAGTTAGTTGGTATATAAAAATGGTTATTTGCTAAGGTACCTAAGTACTTTCAACTTCTCGGAAAGAGGTTGAAAGTACTTGGGTACCTTAAGAAATGAATGAAAATAACATCTGTCAACGTTACAACTCATTTCTGACATCTTTTGATCGTAATACGCGAAAGATAATTCGTGAGTATGAACGGAATTTATTAAAAATAAGCAAACATAGTGCCAACTTCTGATATATTCGCTAAAAAGTCTGCCTTCTTCTACCGAACGCTCGTAGCCCAGAGGTAGAATCGCCAATTCGGTCGGGTTTCAATCCTGGGTTAGGAAGCGATCGGAGTCTAACCGTGCTGGTGGGCTGTGATGCAGCGAAACAGATCTGTTTGCGGATGACTATAGTATATATATATATATATATATATATATATATATATATATATATAAACTAATTTATAAATGGAACTTTGTGTGTATCCGTTACCTATAGACTCCAAAACGGCTGAACTGATTTTCTTGAAAATTTACACAGTTGTACTATAAGCGTCTACCAGTGTTCTTAGCTAGGTTTTGTGTCGAGGTACCGCCGATAAATATCGAAAATCGATAATCAAAAAAATCAGGTTATAGAAGGGGTGGTCCGATTTTAATCAAATTTGATACACTCAAAGACAAAGACATAAGAAACGATATTCAGAAGTTTCAAGTTTCAGCTCTTACAATAGTGCAGAAAATTTGATATCGATACAAGGAAATCAAAATTTGACTTAAATCCATTCATTTTTCTTTCAGTCTACGATTTCGCTTTAACTGGAAACAACTATTGCATTTTAGTCTTTCTAGCCAACGTACAATGAGTCTGAGCTCCAGGCCCCTGTATTAGTTTTAAAGCTTTCATTACCCCCGAGCAACGCCGGGCTATACTGCTAGTATTTATATATATATATATATATATATATATATATATATATATATATGTTGTTAAATATAAGAGACAATGAATGTCTATTATGTTTAATCATGAGCCGTTCTAAACGTCGTACTTTTGGTTTAATTTCAGTTGAAAGTAAAGACAAAAATTCTCCAACATTTGAATAATTATTTATTGGTTTTCTTCTAAGCTTTCGGCTCACAAGAGCCATCTTCAGAGAGGTTGTTTAAACTGAAATATTATAAAATCCACCATCACCGACGATTTTATTTTGTGTTGACATAAAACTCCGCTTGGCAACGGCAATAGTTACCAAAAATAATAAACGCAGTTCTTAAGTTTGCGATGCGGTTTTATGACGTCACACCGCGTGATAGCGCGAAATGACAACAAAACCATGTAGTCAAATGCAATGTAATATGTTATTTCCTGTTTTAAAGTTGATTTTATTGAGAGTTGGTTGTTTTGATTTGATGTACATGGCCTCCAATATCTGCAGGTTCCTCTTACTGTGTGTATGAGTAAGGATCACCGTATTGTTG
Source organism: Ascarosepion bandense (assembly GCA_037127315.1). Lineage (NCBI taxonomy): Eukaryota > Metazoa > Mollusca > Cephalopoda > Sepiida > Sepiidae > Ascarosepion > Ascarosepion bandense. The sequence continues at coordinate 1,728,075 of JBBBDQ010002473.1, read as the reverse complement.
ACCAAAATCTGTCTGATATTACCTACATTTTTATGTTTTTCAAAGAAATGTTGTTTAATAGTACTCTGATCAGAAAGATGACATGTAAGTCTACGGGAGAGCGTGGTTGTAGTAAAACCAATATATGTACTGGGTTTTTGATTAGTATCAGAGATGCAATCTCTGAATGGGCATGTAAATTGGTACACTACATTGGTTTTTTGTAGAGAATTTAGTTTAGTGCTTGTTGGGTTATTATAGACTATGAGGTCAATTGTTTTAAACTTTTTATAATATATAATGAGTTTAATTTGATTCTTACTTTCCACTGGTTTAACATTTCTCCGTATTATGTTTTTGAGAGTTTTTTCATCTTGTTTATAATTATAAAGATGAAAAAACTCTCAAAAACATAATACGTAGAAATGTTAAACCAGTGGAAAGTAAGAATCAAATTAAACTCATTATATATTATAAAAAGTTTAAAACAATTGACCTCATTTCACTTTATGAATTATAGTGGACTATCTTCCCACAAGGCCAAATTCCGTTAACCTGCTACGGTATACAATTCCCCTTCACTATAACGGAATCCTACTACAACTAGAAAAAGAATAAATAAGATAAGATATACCCGCTATAATCTATTTGCCAGTCTAGTCAGTCAGTTAAGCGCCATACGTGAGACACGCTTTGGGCGATCATGTCTCGAAAGAGACATGACTGACTGGGCAGAAGATTAACCCACAATAGGTTGCCATTACGTTCTGTGGTAGACTGATTGTCAACCAAGTCTATAGAACCCAATCTATCCTGTTATTTGACTCATACCTAGAGGGGGAAGAGATGTATTATATTATTAAGTAGTAAATAGGCTTCTACTGGGCATAAAGTGTGGGGGTGTCAGTTATATATTGTTATGCAGTAATAAACTGATCCCCCACTTTATGCACAGTAGAAGCCTTAATCATATTTTCAACTATTATATTCAGTCAGTCAGTTAAATGCTATATGTGATACACGCTTTGGGCGATCATGTCTTAGAAAGAGACATGACTGACTAGGCAGAAAATTATCCTGCAGTAGGTTACCATTACTTTCTGCAGTAGACTGGTTGCCAGCCAAGGCTATAGAATCCAATCTGTTCTGTTGTTTGACTCATAGCTCGAGGGGAAGAGATGTATTATATTATTAAGTAGTAATTAGTGGGGGATCAGTTTATTACTTCTTAACAATATAAAACTGATCCCCCAATTTATGCCCAATAGAAGCCTTAGTCATGTTTTCAACTATTATATTTAGTCAGTCAGGTGCTATACGTTATACACGCTTTGGGCGATCATGTCTCGAAAGAAACATGACTGACTGGGCAGAAGATTAACCCACAGTAAGTTGCCATTACGTTCTGTTTTAGACTGATTGTCGACCAAGTCTATAGAACCCAATCTATCCTGATATTTGACTCTGGTTCCCACCCATTTACAGTTAGATCAACCAAATGCAGACGACAATTCTACTCTACCAGCTTATTTTCTCGCACTGCCCGCCTGTGGAATTCGTTTCCATATTCTTGCTTTACTGACAGCTACAACCTCCAGGAATTTAAATGCAATGTCAATGCCCATCTCTTAACTACTTGACTCCAGTTTTTTCTACATCACCCTGTATATCTTTTCCTATGTCTCTACCTTTGCAACTGTCATCACACCTGTATTCCCATCCTTCTCTTGCTTCTTTCTAAATGGTTCGTCTTCCTCTTCACTCTCTTCTACTTAATCTTTTTACTCTTATGTAATGTCATCACACCTGTATTCCCATCCTTCTCTTGCTCCTTTCTAATTGGTTCGTCTTTCTCTTCACTCTCTTCTACTTAAACTTTTTACTCTTATGTAATGTCATCACACCTGTATTCCCATCCTTCTCTTGCTCCTTTCTAACTGGTTCGTCTTCCTCTTCACTCTCTTCTACTTAATCTTTTTACTCTTATGTAATGTCATCACACCTGTATTCCCATCCTTCTCTTGCTCCTTTCTAACTCGTTCGTCTTCCTCTTCACTCTCTTCTACTTAATCTTTTTACTCTTATGTAATGTCATCACACCTGTATTCCCATCCTTCTCTTGCTCCTTTCTAACTGGTTCGTCTTCCTCTTCACTCTCTTCTACTTAATCTTTTTACTCTTATGTAATGTCATCACACCTGTATTCCCATCCTTCTCTTGCTCCTTTCTAACTGGTTCGTCTTCCTCTTCACTCTCTTCTACTTAATCTTTTTACTCTTATGTAATGTCATCGCACCTGTATTCCCATCCTTCTCTTGCTCATTTCTAACTGGTTCGTCTTTCTCTTCACTCTCTTCTACTTAATCTTTTTACTCTTATGTAATGTCATCACACCTGTATTCCCATCCTTCTCTTGCTCATTTCTAACTCGTTCGTCTTCCTCTTCAATCTCTTCTACTTAATCTTTTTACTCTTATGTAATGTCATCACACCTGTATTCCCATCGTTCTCTTGCTCCTTTCTAACTGGTTCGTCTTCCTTTTTCACTCTCTTCTACTTAATCTTTTTACTCTTATGTAATGTCATCGCACCTGTATTCCCATCCTTCTCTTGCTCCTTTCTAAATGGTTCGTCTTCCTTCACTCTCTTTCTACTTAATCTTTTTACTCTTCTGTAATGTCATCGCACCCATTTCATCCTTCTCTTGCTCCTTTCTAACTGGTTCGTCTTCCTCTTCACTCTCTCTACTTAATCTTTTTACTCTTATGTAATGTCATCACACCCGTATTCCCATCCTTCTTCACCTTTCTAATTGGTTCGCTCCTCTCTTCACTTTCTACTTAATCTTTTTACTCTTATGTAATGTCATCACACCTGTATTCCCATCCTTCTTTGCTCCTTTCTAACTCGTTCGTCTTCCTCTTCACTCTCTTCACTTAATCGTTTTACTTCATGTAATGTCATCACACCTGTATTCCCATCCTTCTCTTGCTCCTTTCTAACTGGTTCGTCTTCCTCTTCACTTCTTCTACTTAATCTTTTTTACTCTTATGTAGTGTCATCGCACCTGTATTCCCATCCTTCTCTTGTTCCTTTCTAATTGGTTCGTCTTCCTCTTCACTCTCTTTCTACTTAATCTTTTTACTCTTATGTAATGTCATCACACCTGTATTCCCATCCTTCTCTTGCTCCTTTCTAACTGGTTCGTCTTCCTCTTCACTCTCTTCATTTAATCTTTTTTTACTCTTATGTAATGTCATCACACCTGTATTCCATCCTCTTCTCTTGCTCCTTTCTAACTGGTTCGTCTTCCTCTTCACTCTCTTCTACTTAATCTTACCTTTATGTAATGTCATCGCACCCGTATTCCCATCCTCTCTTGCTCATTTCTAACTGGTTCGTCTTTCTCTTCACTCTCTTCTACTTAATCTTTTTACTCTTATGTAATGTCATCACACCTGTATTCCCATCCTTCTTTGCTCCTTTCTAACCTTGCTCCGTCTTCCTCTTCAATCTCTTCTACTTAATCTTTTTTACTCTTATGTAATGTCATCACACTCATTCTATCCTTCTCTTGCTCCTTTCTAACTGGTTCGTCTTCCTTTTCACTCTCTTCTACTTAACTTTACCTTATGTAATGTCATCGCACCTGTATTCCTCATCCTTCTCTTGCTCCTTTCTAAATGTTCGTCTTCCTCTTCACTCTCTTCTACTTAATCTTTTTTACTCTTATGTAATGTCATCGCACCTGTATTCCCATCCTTCTCTTGCTCCTTTCTAACTGGTTCGTCTTCCTATTCACTCTCTTCTACTTAATCTTTTTTACTCTTATGTAATGTCATCACACCTGTATTCCCATCCTTCTCTTGCTCCTTTCTAATTGGTTCGTCTTTCTCTTCACTCTCTTCTACTTAATCTTTTACTCTTATGCAATGTCATCACACCTGTATTCCCATCCTTCTCTTGCTCCTTTCTAACTGCCTCGTCTTCTCCTTTCACTCCCCTTCTACTTAATCTTTTTTTACTCTTATGTAATGTCATCACACCTGTATTCCCATCCTTCTCTTGCTCCTTTCTAACTGGTTCGTCTGCTCTTCACTCTCTTCTACTTAATCTTTTACTCTTATGTAGTGTCATCGCACCTGTATTCCCATCCTTCTCTTGCTCCTTTCTAATTGGTTCGTCTTCTCTTCACTCTCTTCTACTTAATCTTTTTACTCTTATGTAATGTCATCACACCTGTATTCCCATCCTTCTGCTCCTTTCTAACTCGTTCGTCTTCCTCTCTTCACTCTCTTCACTAATCTTTTTAATTTTTATGTAATGTCATCGCACCTGTATTCCCATCCTTCTCTTGCTCATTTCTAACTGGTTCGTTTTTCTCTTCACTCTCTTCACTTAATCTTTTTACTCTATGTAGTGTCATCGCACCCGTATTCCCATCCTTCACTTGCTCCTTTCTAAATGGTTTGTCTTCCTCTTCACTCTCTTTCTTGCTATAATCTTTTTACTCTGCAGAGTCATCACACCTGTATTCCATCCTTCTCTTGCTCCTTTCTAACTGGTCTGTCTTCCTCATCACTCTCTTCTACTTAATCTTTACTCTTATGGGTGTCATCACACCTGTATTCCATCCTTCTCTTGCTCCCTTCAACTGGTTCGTCTTCTCTCATCACTCTCTTCTACTTAATCATTTTTACTCTTATGTAGTGTCATTATACCTGTATTCCCATCATTCTCTCCTTTGCTCCTTTCTAACTGGTTCAGTTTTCCTTTCACTCTCTTCTACTTAATCTTTTACTCTTGAAGTGCAGTGTCATCACACCCGTATTCCCATCCTTTGCTCCTTTCTAATTGGTTCTGCCTTCCTCTTCACTCTCTTCTACTTAATCTTTTTACTCTTATGTAGAGTCATCACACCTGGTATTCCCATCCTTCTCATGCTCCTTTCTAACTGGTTCTCCTTCACTCTTTCACTAACTTTTAATCTTATGTAATGTCATCGCACCTGTTCTCATCTTCTTGCTCCTTTCTAAATGGTTCGTCTTCCTCTTCACTCTCTTCACTTTAATCTTTACTTCCTATGTAATGTCATCGCACCTGTATTCATCCTTCTCTTTGCTCCTTTCTAAATGGTTCGTCTTCTCTTCTACTCTCTTCTACTTAATCTTTTTTTACTCTTATGTAGAGTCATCACACCTGTATTCCCATCCTTCTCTTGCTCCTTTCTAACTGGTTCGTCTTTTTCTCTTCACTCTCTTCTCTACTTGACCTTTTTTACTCTTATGTAGTGTCATCACACCTGTATTCCCATCCTTCTTGCCCTTTCTAACTTGTTCGTCTTCCTCATCACTCTCTTCTACTTAATCTTTTTCTTTTACTCTTATGTAGTACTGAAGACTGTATTCTATCATTCTCTTAAAGTTCTTCTTCTAATTGGTTCGTCTTCCTCTTCACTCTCTACTTAATCTTTTTACTTCATGTAGTGTCATCGCACCTGTATTCCCATCCTTCTCTTGTTCTTCTCTAATTGGTTCTTCGTCTTCCTCTTCACTCTCTTCTACTTAATCTTTTTTTACTCTTATGTAATGTCATCACACCTGTATTCCCATCCTTCTTGTTCTTCTTTTTAACTGGTTCGTCTTCCTCTTCACTCTCTTCTTCTACTTAATCTTTTTACTCTTATGTCATCACACCTGTATTCCCATCCTTCTCTTGCTCCTTTCTAACTTGCTCTATTCTCTTCACTCTCTTCTACTAATTTTTTTACTTCTGTAATGTCATCGCACTGTATTCCCATCCTTCTCTTGCTCATTTCTAACTGGTTCGTTCTTCTCTTTCACTTCCTTTCTTACTTAATCTTTTACTCTTATGCAATGTCACACTCGTATTCCCATCCTTCTTTGCTCCTTTCTAATCGGTTCGTCTTCCTCTTCAATCTCTTCTACTTAATCTTTACTCTTATGGCACGTCATCACACCTGTATTCCCATCCTTCTCTTGCTCCTTTTAACTGGTTCGTCTTCCTTTTCACTCTCTTCTACTTAATTCTTTACTCTTACAATGTCATCGCACCTTATTCATCCTTCTCTTGCTCCTTTCTAAATGGTTCGTTCTCCTCTTCACTTCTACTTAATCTTTTGCATTTCCATGTAATGTCATCGCACCTGTATTCCCATCCTTCTCTTGCTCCTTTCTAACTGGTTCGTCTTCCTATTCACTCTCTTCTACTTAATCTTTTTACTCTGGTAATAATGTCATCACACCTGTATTCCCATCCTTCTCTTGCGTCTCTTTCTAATTGGTTCGTCTTTCTCTTCACTCTCTTCTACTTAATCTTTTACTCTTACAATGTCATCACACCTGTATTCCCATCCTTCTCTTGCTCCTTTCAACTTGTCTGTCTTCCTCTCTTCACTCCTCTCTACTTAATCTTTTTTGCCTATGTAACGTCATCACACCTTATTCCCATCCTTCTCTTGCTCCTTCTAACTGGTTCGTCTGCCTCTTCACTCTCTTCTACTCTAATCTTTTTACTTTATGTAGTGTCATCGCACCTGTATTCCCATCCTTCTCTTGCTCCTTTCTAATTGGTCTGCCTTCCTCTTCACTCTCTACTTAATCTTTTACTCTTATGTAATGTCATCACACCTGTATTCCCATCCTTCTCTTGTTCTTTTCTAACTCGTTCGTCTTCCTCTTCACTCTCTTCTACTTAATCTTTTTACTCTTATGTCGTCATCACACCTGTATTCCCATCCTTCTCTTGCTCCTTTCTAACTGGTTCGTCTTCCTCTTCACTTTCTACTTTAATCTTTTTACTCTTATGTAATGTCATCGCACCTGTATTCCCCATCCTCTGCTCATTTCTAACTGGTTCGTCTTTCTCTCACTCTCTTCTACTCTAATCTTTACTCTTATGTAGTGTCATCGCACCTGTATTCCCATCCTTCACTTGCTCCTTCTAAATGGTTTGTCTTCCTCTTCACTCTTCTACTTAATCTTTTTACTCTTGTAGAGTCATCACACCTGTATTCCATCCTCTTGTCTTTCTACCTATCTGTCTTCCTCATCACTCTCTTACTTAATCTTTACTCTGTGAAAATACTGACCGTATTCCCATCCTTCTCTTGCTCCCTTCTAACTGGTTCGTCTTCCTCATCACTCTCTTCTACTTAATCATTTACCTTATGTAGTGTCATTATACCTGTATTCCCATCATTCTCTTGCTCCTTTCTAACTGGTCTGTCTTTCTCTTCACTCTCTACTTAATCTTTTTACTCTTATGTAGTGTCATCACACCCTTATTCCCATCCTTCTCTTGCTCCTTTCTAATTGCCTGTCTTCCTCTTCACTCTCTTCTACTTAATCTTTTTACTCTTATGTAGAGTCATCACACCTGTATTCCCATCCTTCTCATGCTCCTTTCTAACTGGTTCGTCTTCCTCTTCACTCTCTTCTACTTAATTTTTACTCTGTGTTGTGTAATGTCATCGCACCTGTATTCCCATCCTTCTCTTGTTCTTTCTAAATGGTTCGTCTTCCTCTTCACTCTCTTCACTTTAATCTTTTTATTCTTATGTAATGTCATCGCACCTGTATTCCCATCCTTCTCTTGCTCCTTTCTAAATGGTTCGTCTCTCCTCTTCACTCTCTTCTACTTAATTCTTTTACCTTATGTAGAGTCATCACACCTGTATTCCCATCCTTCTTGCTCCTTTCAACTGGTTCACTTTTCTCTTCACTCTCTTCACTTAACTTTACTCTTAAGGGAGTGTCATCACACCTGTATTCCCATCCTTCTCTTGCTCCTTTCTAACTGGTTCGTCTTCCTCATCACTCTTTCTACTTAATCTTTTTTACTCTTACAGCGTCATCAATAATCATATCTACTACCCTTTGTTCTTCTAATTGGTTTCGTCTTCACTCTTCTACTTAATCTTTTTACTCTTATGTAGAGTCATCACACCCGTATTCCCATCCTTCTCTTGTTCTTTTCTAACTGGTTCGTCTTCCTCTTCACTCTCTTCTACTTAATCTTTTTACCTTTTTATGTAATATCTCACACCCGTATTCCCATCCTTCTCTTGCTCTTTTCAAATGGTTCGTCTTCCTCTTCACTCTCTTCACTTAATCTTTTTACTCTATGTAAATGCTGTCATCGCACCTGTACCTATCCTTCTCTTGCAGTCTCTTTCTAAATGGTTCGTCTTCCTTCACTCTCTTCTACTTAATCTTTTACCTTATGTAGAGTCATCACACCTGTATTCCCATCCTTCTCTTGCTCCTTTCTAAATGGTTCGTCTTCCTCATCACTCTCTTCTACTTAACTTTTTTACTTCATGTAGTGTCATCGCACCTGTATTCCCATCCTTCTCTTGCTCCTTTCTAACTGGTTCGTCTTTTTCTTCACTCTCTTCTACTTAATCTTTTTTACTCTTATGTAGTGTCATCGCACCTGTATTCCCATCCTTCTCTTGCTCCTTTCTAACTGGTTCGTCTTTTCTCTTCACTCTCTTCTACTTAATCTTTTTTACTCTTTATGAAAAGCCATTACACCTGTATTCCCATCCTTTCCTTGTCCTCTAACTTGTTCGTCTTCCTCTTCAATTTCTTCTACTTAATCGTTTTTACTCTTATGTAGTGTCATCGCACCTGTATTCCCATCCTTCTCTTGCTCCTTTTTCTAACTGTTCGTCTTTCTCTCACTCTCTTCTACTTAATCTTTACTCTGTAGTCATCGCACCTGTATTCCCATCCTTCTCTTGCTCCTTTCTAACTGGTTCGTCTTCCTCTTCACTCTCTTCTTCTACTTAATCTTTTTACTCTATGTAGTGTCATCGCACCTGTATTCCCATCCTTCTCTCACCTTTCTAACTGGTTCGTCTTCCTCTTCTACTCTCTTCTACTTAATCTTTTACTCTTATGTAGAGTCATCACACCTGTATTCCCATCCCCTTGCTCCTTAACTGGTTCGTCTTCCTCTTCACTTTCTACTTAATCTTTTTACTCTTATGTAGTGTCATCGCACCTGTATTCCCATCCTTCTCTTGCTCCTTTTTAACTGGTTCGTCTTCCTCTTTCACTCTCTTCTACTTAATCTTTGTCTATGAGTCATCACACCTGCATTCCCATCCTTCTCTTGCTCCTTTCTAACTGGTTCGTCTTCCTCTTCACCTTCATTTAATCTTTTTACTCTTATGTAATGTCATCGCACCTGTATTCCCATCCTTGTCTTGCTCCTTTCTAATTGGTTCGTCTTCCTCACTCTCTTCTACTTAATCTTTTCCTCTTATGTGTGTCATCACACCTGTATTCCCATCCTTCTCTTGCTCCTTCTAACTGGTTCGTCTTCCTTCACTCTCTTCTACTTAATCTTTTACTCTGCGTAATGTCATCGTTCCGTATTCTATCCTTGTCTTGCTCCTTTCTCAAATGGTTCGTCTTCCTCTTCACTCTCTTCTACTTTAATCTTTTTACTTCTTATGTAATGTCATCGCACCTGTATTCCCATCCTTCTCTTGTTCCTTTTTCTCTAAATGGTTCGTCTTCCTCTTCACTTTTCTACTTAATCTTTTTTTACTCTTATGTAGAGTCATCACACCTGTATTCCCATCCTTCTCTTTGCTCTCTAACTGGTTCGTCTTTTCTCTTCACTCTCTTCTACTTAATCTTTTTTACTCTGTAGTGTCATCACACCTGTATTCCCATCCTTCTCTTTGCTCCTTTCTAACTGGTTCGTCTTCCTCATCACTCTCTTCTACTGACTCTACTTGCGTAGCGTCATCACACCTGTATTCCCATCATTCTCTTGTTCTCTAATTGGTTCGTCTTCCTCACTCTCTACTTAATCTTTTTACTCTTATGTAGAGTCATCACACCTGTATTCCCATCCTTCTCTTGCTCCTTTCTAACTGGTTCTGTCCTCTTCTCTCACTCTTCTACGCACCTTACTCTTATGTAATGTCATCGCACCTGTATTCCCATCCTTGTTCTGTTCTTTTCTAATTGTCTGTCTTCCCCTTCTTGCTCCTTCTTTCCTACTTAATCTTTTCCTTAAGTAGTGGTCATCACACCTGTATTCCCATCCTTCTCTTGCTCCTTTCTACTGGTTCGTCTTCCTCTTCACTCTCTTCACTTAATCTTTTTACTCTTATGTAATGTCATCGCACCTGTATTCCCATCCTTGTCTTGCTCCTTTCTAAATGGTTCGTCTTCCTCTTCACTCTCTTCATCCCATCTTACTCTTATAAACTCTTCTGCCCCCACCAGCCATCCCCTGCTCCTTCCAGTCATCTGCCCTCCTCTTCACTCTCACTAACTTTTACTCTATGAGTCATCACACCTGTATTCCCATCCTTCTTCGTTCTTTCTAACTGGTTTGCCTTCCTCTTCACTCTCTTTCACTTAATCTTTTACTCTTATAATATCCTCACACCTGTATTCCCATCCTTCTCTGCTCCTTTCTAAATGGTTCGTCTTCCTCTTCAATTCTCTACCACCTTTACTCTTATGTAATGTCATCGCACCTGTATTCCCATCCTTCTCTTGCTCCTTTCAAATGGTTCGTCTTCCTCTTCACTCTCTTCTACTTAATCTTTTTACTCTTATGTAGAGTCATCACACCTGGCTCCCCATCCTTCTGTTCTCTTCAAATGGTTCGTCTTCCTACTCTACTCTCTTCTACTTTAATCCTTTTACCTTATGTAGTGTCATCGCACCTATTCCTCATCCTTCTTGCTCCTTTCTAACTGGCTCAATTTTTCTCTTCAATTCTCTTCTACTTAATCTTTTACTCTTATAGTGTCATCGCACCTGTATTCCCATCCTTCTCTTGTTCTTCTAACTGTCTGTCTTTCTCTCACTCCTCTACTTAATCTTTACTCTTATGTAGTGTCATTACACCGTATTCCCATCCTTCTCTTGTTCTTCTCTAACTGGTTCGTCTTCCTCTTCACTCTCTTCTACTTAATCTTTTTTACTCTTATGTAGTGTCACTGCACCTGTATTCCCATCCTTCTTTGCTCCTTCTAACTGGTTCGTCTTCTTTCTCTTCACTCTCTTCACTTAATCTTTTTTACTCTATGTAGTGTCATCGCAATTCCGTATTCATCCCTTGCTCCTTTCAACTGGTTCGTCTTCCTCTTCACTCTCTTCTACTAATCTTTACTCTTGCGTAGTGTCATCGCACCTGTATCTTGTATCCTTCTCTCGCTCCTTTCTAACTGGTCTGTCTTCCTCTTCAATTCTCTTCTACTTAATCTTTTGCCTCCATGTAGAGTCATCACACCCGTATTCCATCCTTCTTGCTCCTTTTCAACTGGTTCGTCTTCCTCTTCACTCTCTTCTACTTAATCTTTACCTTTATGTAGTGTCATCGCACCTGTATTCCCATCCTTCTCTTGTTCTTTTTAACTGGTTCGTCTTCCTCTTCACTCTCTTCTACTTAATCTTTTACTCTTATGTAGAGTCACTCACACCTGTATTCCCATCCTTCTCTTGCTCCTTTCTAACTGGTTCGTCTTCCTCTTCACTCTCTTCTACTTAATCTTTTTACTCTTGGCGTAATGTCATCGCACCTGTATTCCCATCCTTGTCTTGCTCCTTTCTAATTGGTTCGTCTTCCTTCACTCTCTTCTACTTAATCTTTTTCTCTTATGTAGTGTCATCACACCTGTATTCCATCCTTCTCTTGCTCCCTCTTTCTAACTGGCTCGTCTTCCCTTCACTCTCTCATTTAATCTTTACTCTTATGTAATGTCATCGCACCCTGTATTCCCATCCTTGTCTTGCTCCTTTCTAATTGGTTCGTTTCCTTCACTCTCTTCTACTTAATCTTTACTCTTATGTAGTGTCATCGCACCTGTATTCCCATCCTTCTCTTGCCTCCTTTTTAACTGGTTCGTCTTCTCCTCTTCACTCTCTTCTACTTAATCTTTTTACTCTTATGAGTCATCACACCTGTATTCCCATCCTTCTCTTGCCTCTAACTGGCCTGTCTTCCTCTTCACTCTCTTCTACTTAATCTTTTACTTTATGTAATGTCATCGCACCTGTATTCCCATCCTGTCTTGCTCCTTTCTAATTGGTTCATCTTCCTCTTCACTCTCTACTTCAATTTTTCCTCTTATGTAGTGTCATCAACCTTATTCCATCCTTCTCTTGCTCCTTTCTAACTGGTTGTCTTCCTCTTCACTTCTTCACTTAATCTTTGCATTTTATGTAATGTCATCGCACCTGTATTCCCATCCTTGTCTTGCTCCTTTCTAATTGGTTCGTCTTCCTCTTCACTCTCTTCTACTTAATCTTTTTACTCTTATGTAGTGTCATCACACCTGTATTCCCATCCTTCTCTTGCTCCTTTCTAACTGGTCTACCTCTCTTCACTTCTTCTACTAATCTTTTACTCTTATGTAGTGTCATCGCACCTGTATTCCCTTCCCTTCTTTGCTCCTTTCTAACTGGTTCGTCTTCCTCTTCACTCTCCTATCTAATCTTTTTACTGCTATAATAATAATAATGATTTTATTATCAATTTATAAAAACTAAGTATTTCTAGTGGTCATGAATTTTTGCAAGTATTTGTATTAAAATACTGTTGATATTATGCATCCCTGTATTTTGTTTTTCCGTTGTTTTTCTTTCTTTCTTTTTGCCAATGGATTTGTTCTTTTGTTTTGTTTTTTTTTATTGTTTTTTTTTACATCGACGGAGTAATTGTCGGAAATGTCAAAAGCAATTATGGAGGTTTTTAACGATAAGTCATCAATTGCGTCAGTCATTGATGGAATTTTCTCTCTCTCTCTATTTGTCTGTCTTCAGGGGAGGGGTGCGCATCAAGTAGTTCATTTGATGACTCTTAAAAGGGCCCTAGTGCAATTCAAATCAGTTGCACACCGGGGAAAGTGTTACCGGACATGAAGAGAAAAACATTGTAACGTTGGTCGCAGCAGGTGGTGGACACTGATCACCGTTTAATGGAATATATTCGCTATTGGCAATTCTTTCTCGCCTCTCATTCGTATTATTATGTTTTTTATTTCCCCCCTGCAGTGAGAGACAATCTCACTTCTGTTCACGTTCGTTCGTTCGTTCGTTTGTTCGTTCGTTCTTTCCTTCGTTCCTTCCTTCGTTCCTTCCTTCCTTCCTTCATTTTTCGGTTTTTGTTCTTTTTATTGGTCTTGCTTTTCTTTCGATCGGTTTTGTTTTGTTGTTTTGTTCTTTTTATTCATCTTTCTTTCTTTCCCGCTTTGTACGTACCTATCAAACTTTCTTCTTCTCCTCCTCCTCCCCTATTTCTTCTCCTCCTCTTTCTCCTCCTTCTATTTCTTTTCTTCTTCCTCCTCCCCCTCCTCCTCCTCCTCTTCTTCTTCTATTTCTTTTCCTCCTCCTCCTTCTTCTTTGTTTCTTTTCCTCCTCCTTCTTCTATTTCTTTTCCTCTTCCTCCTCCTTTCTTTTCCTCCTCTTTCTCCTCCTTTTCCTTCTCCTATATTTTCTCCTATTACTTCTTCTTCTATTTATTCCCCTCCTCCTTATTATTCTTCTTCTTTTCCTCCTCCTCTTCCTCTTTCTCCTTCTTCTATTTCTTTTCCTTCTCCTTCTTCTCCTTCTTTTTCTTCTATTTCTTTTCCTCCTCTTTCTTCTACTTCTATTTTTCTTGCTTCTTCTTCTTCTTCTTCTTTTTTACTCTTCCTCCTTCTCCTTCTCCTATAATTTCTCCTCCTCCCTCTTCTTCTATTTATTCTTCTCCTCCTCCTTATTCTTCTTCTTTTCCTCGTCCTCCTCCTATTTCTTTTTCTCCTCCTTCTTCTCCTCATCCTTCTTCTTCCCACGAATCACTCTGTAGAACCGACTCACAATAAGATGTTTCTCTGATCACTACAATCTTCACCTTTTCAAAACTAGGGTTAACCGTTATTATCTACTCCGATCCGCAAAAATAGCCTCCTAACGTAGTCCCCAACCTCCAGTGGCTCTCAGGCCTTGTAAACGGCGAGTCTGACTGTTTCTTTAATAAAATAAATATTCTCCTCCTCCTTCTTCTTATTCTTCTTCTTTTTCTTATTCATATTCTCATTCTTCTTCTTCTCCTCATTTTTCCTTTTTTTTCCCGCAAACCACTTCTCTGTGGAACCGACTCCCAAGAGCATGCTTTCTCGATCAGTATAATGTTAACCTGTTCAAGGCTAGAGTTAACCGATATCGTTCACTCCTAACCGCAGAAATTGCCTCCTAACGAAAAACCACTACCTCGAGGGGCTCTCTAGTGTTAACTTTATTGTAAAAAAAAATGTTTTTTCTTTTTCATTTTTATCACTTTTTTATTTCTTCATTTTCTCTTCATAATTTTATTTTAATTCCTACGACAGCTTTTCTTTTCAAATTTTAAGGAAATTCCTTTTGCACTTGAATTTCTTTTGTTTTTAGACACATCTTTTATTTTCCTGTCTTCTTTCTTTCTATGTACCGAACAATCATTCACTTTTTCTTTTTATGTATAACTATCAGGCGTTTTCTTTCTTTCGTTCTTTCTTTCTTTCTTTCTTTCTTTCTTTCTTTCTTTTCTCTTCTTTTTTTTAGTTGTCCGTCAATCCTTCTTCTTGCTTTTTTTTTTCTTTCCTTCTTTTTAGGCATTTACATACCCCTCCTCCTCCTCCTCCTTATTTTTCTTTCTTTCCTTCTTTTTTCTTTCTTTCTTTCTTTTTTCTTTCTTTCTTTTTTCTCTTCCTTTTTTTAGTTGTCTGTCAATCCTTCTTCTTCCTTTATATTTTTCTTTCTTTCTTTCTTTTTAGGTATTTACATCCTCCTCCTCCCTCTCCTCCATTTTCTTTCTTTCTTTCTTTCTTTCTTTCTTTTTAGTAGTCCGTCAATTCTTTTTCTTGCTTTTTTAATTTTCTTTCTTTTTAGGTATTTACATTCTCCTCCTCCTGCTTTCTTTCTTTCTTTCTTTCTATTTTCTCTTTTTTTCGGTCAATCATTTTTCTTCTCCGTTTTCAATATTTCTGTTTTTCTTTCTTTCTCATTAGGTATCTTATTTTTTAATTATTTCATTCATTTTTCTTTCATTTTTTTTAATTATCCGTCAATTGTTCTTTTTCCTTCCTTCTCTTTTCTTTCATTTTTCTGTCTTTCATTTTGGGTACCTATCAATAGTTCATTTTTTTTCTTTCTTTCTTTCTTTTCTCTTCTTTTTTTTAGTTGTCCATCAATCTTTCTTCTTGCTTATTTTAATTTTTTCTTTCTTTCTTTTTAGATATTTACATCCTCCTCCTCCTCTTCCTTCACCTTTCTTTCTTTCTTTCTTTCTTTCTTTCTCTTCATTTTTTCGTTGTCTATCAAACCTTCTTCTTGCTTCTCTGTTTTTCTTTTTCTTTCTTCTTCTTAAATATTTAAATCTTCTTCCTCCTCCTTTTTCTTCTTCTTTCTTTCTTTCTTTCTTTCTTTCTGTTTTAAGTATCTTTCAATCTCTTTTTCTTCTCTTTCTTTCCCTCTTTTATCTAATCAAAATTTCTTTTGTTTTATTAGTTCCTTCATTTTTTCTTTTATTCGCCTCGATAAAAAATTCTTCTTCTTCTTTCGTTCTTTCTCATCGAGTTAATTACCCTGACGTTCTTCCTATGAATTATTTCTCTCCTTTATCCTCTTCATCATTATTATTTCGCATTTATCGATACTACTCCATAATTAAATGACAATGGCCTTATCAGCCATAAATTGATACATCAACTGCCGCTTTTTCATCTCGTTACTAACTTCAGTGATAATAATCGTAATACCCGTAACAAAGATGTCGGACATATTGAGATTTGAAAAAGAAATCACTCGACCGGCGGTTGAGTGCGAGGGAAAATATACTCGCCCCCAAATCATTTTCCTCGATCGACTCCATTTTGTAAATAGTCGCCTTACGTAAACATACCGTAAATCCCTGACGGAAAATAAAATTTAAATTTTAATTAAAAATTTCGAACGTATTAGATAGGATTTAAAAAATGTTAAAAAATAATAACAACAAAATTTGATCTTTCCTTTTAATAATAGCATAAACATTTTTATAAAAAAAACTTTTTTTTATTAGGTTTGAGCCGTTTTAACATCATTATATGCTAGTTTTTTTGTTTGTTTGTTTTTTTTTTCTTTGCAATTGAGTGGAGGTACCTCGAGAAATCGGAGAGCCGAGTTCGAATTCCAATTGAATTCGTTGCAATCATATACGCGCAAATACCCTTGGGAAATATATTAATCCGTCTCTTCCTTCCAGTTATAGACAAATAACAGGACAGATTGGGTTCTATAGCCTTGGTTGGTAACCAGTCTACCGCAGAAAGCAATGGCAACCTACTGCGGGATAATCTTCTGCCCAGTCAGTCAAGTCTCTTAAGAGACATAATCACCCAAGAGTGTATCACTTAACTGACTGATTGAATATAATAGTTGAAACCATGATTAAGGTTTTTACTGAGCATAAAGTGGGGGATCAGTTTTGTATCATGAAGTAATAAACTGATCCACCACTAATTACTACTTAATAATATAATACATCTCTCCCCACTCTAGCTATGAGTCAAATAACAGGACAAATTGGGTTCTATAGTCTTGTCTGGCAACCATTCTGTCGCAGAAAGCAATGGCAACCTACTGCGGGATAATCTTCTGTCCAGTCAGTCATGTCTCTTTCGAGACATGATCGCCCAAAGTGTGTATCACGTATGACACTTAACTGACTGAATGAATATAATAGTTGGAAAGATGATTAAGGCTTCTACTGGTCATAAAGTGGGGGATCAGTTTATTACTTCATAACAATAGGAAACCGATCCCCCACTAATTACTACTTAATAATATAACACATCTTTTCCGCCTCTAGCTACGAGTCAAATAACAGGACAGATTGGGTTCTATAGCCTTGGTTGGCAACCAGTCTACCGCAGAAAGCAATGGCAACCTACTGTGGGATAATCTTCTGCCCAGTCAGTCAAGTCTCTTTCGAGACATGATCGTCCAAGCGTGTATCACGTATGGCACTTAACTGACTGACCTAACTAGTTTCTTTCTTCTGTTTGACTACAACCTCCATTTCATAGATGATTAAAAAAAATAACAAATCTGATATTCTCAAAGATTTTCTTTAAAAAAATTACTTACTTGTAAAATTTGTTTTTCGATGCGTAGTTGAAAGATGTATGCGTAATTTTCTTTTCTTTCTTTCAAATGTTCTTTTTTACTTTTCGTAAACGGGAAGGAACTATAGATGTTGAGTCAAGGACAATATTGTTCCAAATGAGTTTGTGTATTGATATTATGCTTTTATAAACCATAGTAATAACAAAATTACAATATATATATATATATATTGTACCACAACTCAAAACTATACTCCACCCACGTCTATTGAACAGGTGAAGTGGCTCATCCCTTGTTTCCTGTTTAGGATGCGGTTTCCAGTTTTCTCTTTTCCAATATTCTCACTTTTTTTTTCAATTGGAGTAGATGGACTAAACTATCGCCCGGTTCACACTCCACCCATGTCTATTGAACAGGTGAAGAGGCTCATCCCTTGTTTCCTGTTTAGGATGCGGTTCCCGGTTTTCTCTTTTTCAATCTTTTCACTCCTATGTAGCCCCCTGCACATCAGTGGCTTTACCGCCTTGTTCGTGGTGATATGATTAAAAAAAAAAACTATTTACGCTCTCACACCCTGATTGAGCTCTCTGGAAGAATGGTAGACTTTGAAAAACAGTAGCTACTCTGGCATCTACACATCGTTCATTCAGCAATGAATTAGAACACCCTCAGTTATTGAGCGTGTATAATGATAATATACACGCTAAAAAAAGTCTTGCGCCTTCTACCGAGCGCCCGTAGCTCAGAGAAAGAATGGCCGACTGACGCCAATTGAGTCGGGTTTCAATCCTGGGTAAAAAGAAATCGGATGTCTAACCGTACTGAGCTATGGGCGCTCGGTAGAAGAAGGCAGAATTTTTAGCGTGTATATTATCATTATACACGCCCAATAGCAGAGAGTGTTCTAATTCATTGCTGAATGAACGATATATAAATATATATATATATATATATATATAGAGAGAGAGAGAGAGAAGACTTTTTTTTAGATACTACAATTTCAATGGATAATACATATTTTATTTGTATTAAAATTATGATTTACAATTTATTTTTTGCAGTAAATATATCCCATTATATTTAAAACTAAATTTCAATGTTAAATTTTCCATTTCATGTTTTTCTAAGAAAGCAGACGATTCGCTATACACGCTACGTTGATATTTGATGTTAACATTTATTTCTCTTTATGCTGTTTGTTTTCTTTTTATCTCTATTTCTTTTCTTCTTTTCTCTTCTTTCCATTTATCTATCGTCTACTTTTTCTTTATTCTTTCTTTTTTTTTTCTATCATTGGGGTTCTTTTTAAATGAGCGAGTAATTTTTTGTAAATTACCGTTACAAATGTCTATTCTAAATATGAACATGTGTGTAAAAAAATTTTAGGTGGGTATATTTTGAAAATCAACTGTTGTATCATTTGGGTCTGACGAGCCGCAATGAGATCATTGTGCAGTGAAATATGTATTACCCATTGAAATTGTAGTATATCAAAAACTGTTCTAAATTACATTACTCTGTTAAATTAAATAAATGAATTTAACATTGAGTACTTTTGAGTTCGTCTCTATCGGAATTTACTTGGATAATATAGCAAGTGTTCTACGCTATATATATATATATATATATATATATATATATATATATATATATATATATATATATATATATATATATATATATATATATATCGTATCATCCCGAGCAAGGCGGTAACGCCACTGATGTGCAGGGTGCTACGTAATAGTGAAAAGATTGGAAAAGAGAAAGCCGGAAACCACATCCTAAACAGGGAACAAGGGATGAGCCTCTTAACCTGTTCAATAGACGTGGGTGGAGTGTGAACCGGGCGATAGATAGATCTATCTACTCCAATTGAAAAAAAAAGTGAGAAGATTGGCAAAGGGAAAGCCGGAAACCACATCCTGAACAGGGAGCAAGGGATGAGCCTCTTCACCTGTTCAATAGACGTGGGTGGAGTGCGAACCTAGCGATAGATATATATATATATATTCAAAAACTATTCCGTCAACCCTTTCAAATATTATGAAATGATATTATTGGTATCGTTAAGAATAATAATTTGGACTTGTCATATCCAAAACGATAGAAAATTAGTACGTACAAAATGAAGATATTATTATTATCGTTAGAATTAATAGAAAAAGCTGTCAATTCAATTCTTCTAATGAAAATACAACCCCTAAATTTATTATATCATGTACGTCACAATGGACAACTAAAAGTTCAGGTCAAGGTCATGTTATTGCTCGAGATAAAAATACAGACTCCAGTGATAACTAACACTGTAAATCTAACCCACTAACCCCGATGTTTTTTTTCCTGTCCTACCATGATCCTTTTTGTCTGAATAAATCTAACCCATTGTTTGCTGAGAGGAATTTGGTCTGAGGAGCGGTCTGTAAGAGCTTCGCGAAATAAACTATTACCAATGGATTTATAAAAATATACAACTTATTTTCATTTCACTATAAACTGCGTCTAGAAATTATATGCAAGTCATGAATTAGTATAAAGAGTTGCGTCTTTAATGTTAAAAGTTCTATTATGATGTTGTTTAGACTTAGATATGTAGTGATAAAAAAACTATTGCTTTTGGTTGGAAAAAAAATTTACTAAATTAACAAAACAGACTAATTTGACTGTCAGTAGTTTATTTGCAACTATTTATTTTGATACTTTTACATTATTATACCTTGTAAAACTAATGTGACATATTTTCTTGATTGTTCGACGATCCCTTTTCAAATCCTTAGAAATTTAAAGCGAAGACTTTCCTCATTTTTTTTTATCATATAGTTCTTTTCATTCATTGTTAGTTCTTTTTTACGAGCCATATTACTAAATTCTAGTTCTTGCAAATAATCTCTTGACACTGCAAATTGCTATAATTACTGACAAAATACTAAATATTAATCTGAAATTGAAAATTTGGACTGAACAGTACAAGTTATTTCATTGGATAACACATATCTATAAGACAATACATCTATATATACTAGCAGTATAGCCCGGCGTTGCTCGGGTGTAATGAAAGCTTTAAAACTAATCCATGGTCCTGGAGCTCAGACTCTTTGGACGTTGGCACGAAAGACTAAAAAGCAATAGTTGAAAGAAAAATGAATGGATGTAAGTCAAATTTTGATTTCCTGCTATCTATATCAAATAAGTTTTTTTCCTCGTAAACTGAATTTTGAAGGCTAAATAAGTCCTCTGAGTAAATGGTATCATGACTGAGACTAAGAACTACAATTATACCTACTTAGAGCCAAACCCGAAGCAAAAACTAAAATAAAAGGGCTGAAAAAAAAAATCCAGACATACAGGCAGATAAACAGACACACACACAAACATCTTACCTTATATATTTTTTTATGTCTTTGTCTATGAGTGTATCAAATTTGATTAAAATCGGACCACTCCTTCTGTTATTTTTTCGATTATCGATTTTCGATATTTATCGGGGGTACCTCGACACAGAACCTAGCTAAGAACACTAGCAGACGCTAATAGTACAACTGTGTAAGTTTTCAAGAAAATCGGTTCAGCCGTTTCGGAGTCTATATGTAACGGACACACACACACAGACAAAGTTCGATTTATAAATAAGTTTAGATATATATATATATATATGTATATATATATATATATATATATATATATATTTCTCCCGCTGTTAAATTTATTTTCTATGGCTTATTTTTGTGATATTTGACCTGTTTATTTTGGTGTTTATACCCTCTTAGTTTTAAATTTAATTTTTTAATAATTGATGGAAAATTGAAATTCCTTTAAATAAGTTTATCCCTTCTTATTAGTAAATAATGAGATTATTTCATATAATAACGTTCCATTCTTAAATCTATTTTATTACAAATGTTGTGTTTTATTTTCAACTTAAGTGAGAATTAACATATTTATTTTGGTATTAATTCAATCATATATTTTAATTAATTTAAATTTCCCAAAAATTAATCTAAAATTTAATTTCCTTAGAATAGTTGTCTTATTTGTTCTTCTTAGACATAATTTATATAACATAATTTAATGATGTTATATACTAACTTCCCGTTCTTAAATTCATTTTCATTCTTGGTTAAATTGTAACCTAAGTTATATTACTAATTTACTTTGATATTAACATTATTCGATTAGTCATGTTATTCCAGTCAGTCATGTCTCTTTCGAGACTTGATCACCCAAGCGTGTATCATGAATGACACCTAACAGACTGACTGAATATAACAGTTGAAAATATAATTAAGTCTTCTACTGGACATAAAGTGGGGGACCAGTTTTATATTGTTATGAAGTAATAAACTGATCTCCCATTAATTACTACTTAATAATATAATACATCTCTTCTCCCTCTAGCTACGAGTTAAGTAACAGGACAGATTGGGTTCTGTAGCCTTGGTTGGCAACCAGTCTACCGCAGAAAGCAATGACAACCTACTGTGAGGATAATCTTCTGCCCAGTCAGTCATGTCTGTTTCTAGATATGATCACCGAATCATGTATCAGAAATGGCATACTGAAGAGACAAAGGATTATTGGTAACTGTTCGTTTTAGGTGCCGACGACTTTTCCTCCTTCAAATTTATCCAAAATAGCATTATTTCTGTGCAAATGTATATGCTGAACTCAAATCAACAATTAGTTATTGAAGAAACTTAACTTTTTTGCTTTGAAAGGCCATAAAAAAAACGAACTATATCTTGCACTTTTTCTCTCCCGTAACTCTCACGAAGTCATGTAATTAACTGCAGAATGACGTTCCACGTAGGCAGCAATTTTCTATCAAATTTTGGTCGACTTCCTTCCTTTACTGAACGTCAGGCGATGTACCTCCTGTCATGAAAGTAATAAGCGTAGAAATACAATAGCGCATTACTTTCATTACCGGAAGTACATCGCCGGAAGTATTAGTAAATGAAGAAAAATCGACCAAAAATCTGCCAAAATTCGTTCACATACGCAGTACGTTATTCTGCAGTTAATTTCATGACTTCGTAAGAGTTACGGGAAAGAAAAAGTGCAAGATAGAGTTCGTTTATTTTATGGACATTTAGATAAAAAAGCTAAGTTTCTTCAATAACTAACATTGATTAGTTTAGCATATACATTTGTACAGAGATAATGCTATTTTGGATGAATTTGCAGGGGAAAAGCGTCGGGACTTACAATGAAAATTTACCCATTATTCGTGAGACTTTATGACGGGTCTTGTCCAGGCCGTTATTTTTTCTAACCTGTTTCTTTCTTATATATATATTTTTTTTCATTTCTTTAATTTTATTTTGAATTTATTTCATTGCATCTGTTTCCGCTTCCATGACCAAAGTAGCAAAGGTACAAGTTCCGAAAGCAAGAATCTGCCATACTTTTCCATTTCCTTTTTCTATTCAACACCCCCACTTATGTTTTTTACACAAACACAAACAAATTTCTTCTTCTCCTTCTATGTGCCCTGTCCTTTCAGGACATAGGCGATCCTGGTTTTCTACACCTCCCTATCCCTGGTGGCTCTGAGCACACCTTCTCCTGTTACACCATGCAACCCTCGTTCCATCATCCACCTGATTAGGCCCTTCAAATATGTTATCCGTTGCTTTCCCCTGTCTCTTTTCCCCTCTATCTGGCCTGTTAGTATTAGGTTCTCCAAGCCCTCCTTCCTCATTGCATGTCCCAGGAACTTTAGCTGTCTCTTCCTGATGCTCAGTATTAATTTCCTTTTCGTTTTAGTCCTTTCCAAAACCTCATCATTGCTCACATGTTCGATCCATGAAATTCGCAGCATCCTTCTGTAGAACCACATTTCAGTTGCTTCAAGTTTTTCCTTCATCTTTGATGGTATTGTCCAGTATTCTTTGCCATATTGAAGGACGGACATCACGTAGCAATCCAGTACTCTCTTCCTAGTTTCTAGCGAAATTGTCCTGTTTCTTAATACTTTACTCAGCTTCTGGAATGCTTTCTTCGCCATGCCAATTCGCCTTCGGATCTCTGTGTCGCACTTTCCGTCTTCTGTTATAACGCTTCCCAGTTATTTAAATTTTTTGTACCTGCTTGATTCTGGTATCCCCGACCTGTATTTGACATTTTGGGCTGCTCTTTTTACTGATGACCATGCATTCAGTTTTCGTGCAGTTTCTTTCTTGTCCTTTCTTGTTACTTTATTCTGCTACCTTCTGTAGGAGGTCTTGTCGTTTCATTTATTTACCCTATAATGATTTGTTATCGCTGATGAGACGGGTGTTAAATTCACTCGTTGAAATGGCCATCGGAATTTGAATTTTTTAAGGCAAAAAATTGGCTCTATAAATAAATGTAATTACATTGAGCCCTCTGACTGAATCAAATTTAATACTTAATATTAATAAAATTCACTATTTACATTATTCGGATTATTGTTCTCATCTTTGTTGCCATGTTGAAAGGGGATCATTGGTCGCTTATAGATGAAGTTAAAATAATAGATAGAGAACGCCACTGAAAATTAAAGTAAACTTAAGGAAATATGCTAGGCTAGCCGACCAAGCATAGAGATTAAAAAAAATATGGGAACCAGTAATATGAAGTGCCAGAGAAAATCATTAGTGCAATTTGAGTTCTGGTAAAAAATACTAGAGAAAACCATTAACATCAAAAAATTACAATATGAAAAAAAATGGTTATTGAACATTAAGTTTATAAGTCCCAGAAATTCAGTTGTTGTTGTCCTTAAGGACACATAGCCCAGTGGATATAGACGTTGGTTAGTTTCTGTGACCTGACCCAAAGTATCGTGAGTTCACTACCACAAAAGTAACTTAGAGGGTTAAAAGGAGATAACTCAGGACTACCAAAAGTGGATTCACACAAGAAATGGGAATGATATACCCCAGTGATTTTAATAAAGGTTTCGGTTTGAAATTCCTAGCACCTGAAGAAGGAGCGTACAACGGCCAAAACGTCGTGCAAATGGCAACAAAAATGAGGTTTTATTAATAATATATTATTAATTAAATATTTGTTTCAGCGTGATATGCAGTACGTGGTGCGCCAGAAAATATGCTAGCGTAGAAATTTAGCATTCATTTTTTAAATTTTTTTTTTATTGTGAAACAGGATTTGAAGTTTTGGCCTTGGTGAACCATGCCTAAAAATTTCAACCACGTAGTCCGTCCCAGAATTTTAGTTTATCTTTAGTTTAACATTTTTCTGCAACAGTTGGATGGAGTTCATTTCAAATGCAGCGCTTTTTTAGTCACATCTTTTGTTTTGCTAATGAGTTTTAAAATGTCATGAAACGAAAGAATTGAACGCCTTTTCATGAGGTTAAAAACCGATACAAAAAGCAGATGAAATTTCTAGTTATTGCCAACATTCGCAGAAGTCGGGCGCCATTTTACTGGACCGGTAATGTCTTTAATACATAAAGATGAATGCAATAAATGAGTGATTGTTTTGAAATGAATACCGAATGAATTAGATCGTTCCTTAATCGCTCGCGACTCTGCAAAAGACAGAGGCGAAATCTACTGACATCTGCTTCAACACTTGCATAAAAATGTTTTCATAGCAACGGGAAACCTGGGGCAAACGCAGACGTCGATGGTGGAACTAACAGAAAGAAAAATGGTAAAACATCTATATATATATATATATATATATATATATAGATAGATAGATAGATAGATAGATAGATAGATAGATAGATAGATAGATTGGCAAATAGATCCCACCCTTTTACAGTTAAACAGATAAGATGTAACTGTAAATTCTACTCCAACAGCTTCTTTTTTCGCGCTTCCCTTCCACAAGACTGCTTTCCCGATAGCTACAATCTCCAGGTGTTTAAATGTAGGGTCAATAGACACCTCCTATCACACTAACTCCCAATTATTCTTAGAACACTCTCATTTACCCAACCCTCATTCTCGGTATCCTTACCCGCCTATCACCCACCCTCTGACATTTCCTATATTTAACCATTCTCGGTATCCCTACCCGCGTATCACCCACCCTCTGATATTTCCTATATTTAATCATCCTTTCTCCACTCTATGTAGCCCCCTGCGCAGTAGTAGTTTAGTAGTTTTTCCTATATATATATATGTATGTATTGATTGATTGTTTAATACTTAGTTTTTGCTCATAATTATGTTACACCAGTGCACATTTGTATTAAAATTTATTCAATACAATTATATTGTAGAACTTTTGAATATTTTCAATTTTTAAACGAGTTATTACGCTACCTAGGTTTCTACAATGAGTGGCGATTTTTAATAACTCTTATTAAAAATCGCATGAAGACACCACTCATGGTAGAAACCTAGGTAGCGTAATAACTTGTTTAAAACTGAAATATATATATATATATATATATATATATTAACGAAGATTAACGAAATGATTTTTAAACAACCTACAAATTTGAAATGATTTGTTTGAACATTATTTTTGATCGATACTCGTATTTAAATAGATATTCTGTTTATAATCAAACAGAATTATATATTTATTTCTACAAGCCTGTTTATTTACGAGGATTTTTTGTTACGAAAATGTGTAAATCCTGCCGGATGGCACACATTTTCGTAACAAAAATTTATCGTAAATAATCAGGCCGGTAGAAATAAATATATAATAGTGTTTGATTATAAACAGAATATCTACTTAAATACGAGTATCGATCCTAAATTAATGTTAAAAAAATCGTTTCATATATATATATATATATATATATATATATATATATATATATATAACCCGGTGTTGCCCGGGTGTAATAAAAGCTTTAAAACTAATCCATGGTCCTGGAGCTCAGACTCTTTGGACGTTGGCACGAAAGACTAAAAAGCAATAGTTGTTTCCAGTTAAAGCGAAATCGTAAACTGAAAGAAAAATGAATGAATGTAAGTCAAATTTTGATTTCCTGGTATCGATATCAAATAAGTTTTTTTCGTCGTAAACTGAATTTTGAAGACTAAATAAGTCCTCTGAGTAAATGGTATCATGGCTGAGACTAAGAACTACAATTATACCTACTTAGAGCCAAACCCGAAGCAAAAACTAAAATAATAGGGCTGAAAAAAATACAAACATACAGGCAGATAAACAGACACACACACTGACGTCTTGCTTTATATATATATATATATATATATATATATATATATATATATATATATATATATATGTATATATAGTACCCTAACAGCAACGATTTATTAAACCGTAGAGACGAATTAGCAGTAATATGCAAACATCACAAATATTTCTCGCTAAAATTTAACTAAACAAAAAAAAAACCCAACCACGAAACCCCCTCTAAAAACACAAAAAATACACACAATTAACCCTATAAATAAACAGAAAAAAAGACAAACCCTATAAATAAATAGAAAAAAAAGACAAACCCTATAAATAAACAGAAAAAAAAAGACAAACCCTATAAATAAATAGAAAAAAAAGACAAACCCTATAAATAAACAGAAAAAAAAGACAAACCCAATAAATAAATAGAAAAAAAAAAGACAAACCCTATAAATAAACAGAAAAAAAAGACAAACCCTATACAATACCAACAAAAATAATGCAGATAAATAAAGTAGTAGTTAAATAAATAAAAATATCGACACGATAAAAAACAAAAAAATAAAAAAACAAAAAAAGCACACACCCTAATATAAAATAACATAAATTAAATTAAGAAACCAACCCCAAAACAAAACAACACCTACCCACCCCTAAACCAAATAACAACACGCAAGGGGCCAGCAGCCTAAGCACTCACAAGATAAATAGATTAACCTATCCTGAACTCAGCCATAAAAAAACACTTAACCCTAAGACCTTAAAAAAGGTCAACAGAACTCAAAATACAGACCAACCCCTCCAACACCAAAAAAAAAAAAAAAAAAAAAAATCCAACACAAATAAACGGGCTTTTCAACTAGAAAATTCTCATTTCTAAAAAATCACCTGAAGATGAAGCCAACAACACAATGGGCTGGCTTCCAAACGTGAAAATTTTTGTGTAGTGATTCTATGAATTTATAAAAACATTGTAACAACCATTACAGTATATATATACATATATATATATATATATATATATATATATATATATATATATATCGATTTTCTGCACTATTGTAAGAACTGCAACCTTGAAACTTCTGAATATCGTTTTTTTATGTCTTTTTCTATGAGTGTATCAAATTTGATTATAATCGGACCACTCCTTCTATTACCTGATTTTTTCGATTTTCGATATTTATCGGTGGTACCTGGACACAAAACCTAGCTAAGAACACTTGTAGACGCTTATATTACAACTGTGTAAATTTCCAAGAAAATCGGTTCAGCCGTTTCGGAGTCTATAGGTAACGGATACACACACACACACACACACACAGAGTTCCATTTATAAATAAGTTTATATATATATATATATATATATATATATATATATATATATATATATATATAGAATTAGTAAAGAACAAGTAGGAAAAAAGTATCTTTAATCTAACATGTTTCACTTTTAACAAGTTTCTTCAGGGATTTATTAAAGACTAATGATTTTAAAAATCCAAGAGACAGTATGTTGACTGAGGTATAGCTTCATTGGTCAGATACGTGTCATGTGTGATAAAGAAATTGATGAATATTAAATGTAGAAGAAAAAACTTGTCTGTTTAAGTGTGAATGCCAACGCTTAGTAAAAACATTAGATATCTATTATGAATGTAAGTATTTGTAAGCGAAAAATATGCGTGTGTACGAACAGATTTTATCAAAAATAAGCAGACACAATGTTTGCAATTTCCTTAATCTGACATGCCAAAAAGAAAATTTGCTGCCTAAATACACAAATATATATAATTATATTAATATAATTTATAATTAATATAGTATAAATATATTAATTGATATCTGTGTATATATTAATGTTGTTTCTATACACAATTTGATTTTCTTGTTTTATAACCCCTTTTATAACTTATACTGGGCTATCTACTAACGAGGCCAAATTCAGCTAATCTGTTTCAGCATACAAATACGTTTCACTAGAACGGATAACGCACTATAAACTGGTGACCCCGAAGTGATTTAAACACACACACACACACACACACACACACACACACACACACACACACACACACACACACACACACATATATATATATATATATATATATATATATATATTCTAAACATATACTGTTAAATATAAGAAACAATGGGTGTCTATTATGTTTAATC
The DNA here is from genome assembly GCA_037127315.1 of Ascarosepion bandense. Taxonomy (NCBI): domain Eukaryota; kingdom Metazoa; phylum Mollusca; class Cephalopoda; order Sepiida; family Sepiidae; genus Ascarosepion; species Ascarosepion bandense. The sequence continues at coordinate 1,699,690 of JBBBDQ010002473.1, read as the reverse complement.
ATAAGCCATTCTAAACGTCGTATTTTGGCTTTAATTTCAGTTGAAAATAAAGACAAAAATTCTCCAACATTTGGATAATTTTTTATTAATTTGGTTCTAAGCTTTCGGCTCACATGAGCCATCTTCAGAGAGGTTATTAAGACGGTAACACAATATTAAACCCACTATATTAAAAACACTATTATTAGCATGTACCACACAAGTACCCTTTCACGATCCCTTAGGCAATATTTATACTCAAATAGATGGTATTTCCATGGGATCTTCTATAGGTTCCCTCTTTTCTAATTGTTATAAAAGGCAAATTTAGAAAATAAAATAATTAATGACAACAATAAACCCTCTATATATGTCAGATGCATAGATGGCATCTTCGTTTTAGCTAAGAATATCGATCCAATTACACATCTTAAAAACAAATTTGAAAGTCACTCCGTCCTCAAATTTACATTAGAACTTAATATTAATAACAAAATCCCATTCCTTGATGTATTTATTGATTCTAGCACACATAGATTTATTACTTCTCTATATAGGAAACCAACTAGCATAAATTCGTGTCTTCTTAATTATAATAGTGAATGCCCTCAACGATATAAGTTAGCTATTATGAGAAAAATAATTCAACGCACACAAATGATATATCCTTCGAAATCCACATTCTATAAAGAATTCCACAACATGAAACAAACACTTGTTAACAATGGATTTCCTAACTCCGTTATTGATTAACAAATTAAAATGTATCTTAATAAACTTAACAATACCTCTATCAATATTGATTATATCAATAATAATAGTGTACGTCAAAATAAACATAAAACTATTAACTTATACTATTGCAACCAAATGCATAATAATTACAAACATGATGAAACAACACTCAAAAACATAATATGTAGAAATGTTAAACCAATAAATAATAATAATCAAATTAAGCTCATCATGTATTATAAAAAATTTAAAACAATTGACCTCGTAGTCTCTAATAACCCTACAACCACACAACTAAATCCTCCATAGAAAACCAATGTAGTGTATCAATTTACATACCTATTCGGAGATTGTATCTAAGATACTAATAATAAACCTACTACATATACTAGTTTTACTACAACCAAGCTCTCCCATAGACTTACCTGTCACCTTTCTGATCAGAGTTCAATTAAAAAACATTTCTTAGCCATGTAGATAATATTAGATAGATTTTATTCAATAATACAATAATACTCACACATACGCACAGTAAAAAGAACCTTCAGATATTGAAGGCCATCTACATTAAAACAGAGCAACCCACACTCAATAAAATCGCATTTCAATTTAGTCACAAAACATTACATTAAATTTAGACATATGGTTCTGTTGTTAACATTTCAGTCTCACATGCAGTGTGATGTCATAGAACCGCATTACAAATTTACAACCTGCATTTGCTACTCTGTGACTGTTATCATCGCATAGCAATATAAGATAACATAATGTGATGACAGTTGCAGAGGTGGAGAGAAAGGAAAGGATATACAGGGCGGTGAAGAAAGAACTAGAGTCAAGTGGTTAAGAGATGAGTATTGACATTGCATTTAAATTCCTGGTGGTTGTAACCGTCAGGAAAGCAAGAATATGGAAGCGAGTTCCACAGGCAGGAAGTGCGAGAAAAGAAGCTAAAGGAGCAGATTTGTCGTCTGCATTTGGTTAATCTAACTGTGAATGGGTGGAACCCAGTTGCCAATCTGGTTGCATGAGTAAACACCTGTTGCAGAGGCACCAGTGACTTAAGTTCATTGGAGCAGAAGCCATGAAAGTATTTATAGAACAGACAAAGGGAGGCCACATCTCATCGGTGGGGAAGTGGCTGTAGTTGAGCCGCCAAGTCGGTACGTATCACAATACTGATTCTCCTTTGGCTTTTTAATTTCATTAGCCTCAAGGCCCCCAAAAGATCATAAACCCACCCTGGTAGAAGTCTCAGCTTTTAAAACCAGATTATTTTATCTGACTGATGTTGACCCTGGTTGATTAATTCTGCTTCATTGATTTTTGAAGTTTCCTTCCTTAATTTCAATTTCCAAAGAACTGGAAGATAACAGTATTCAGATGGAGAAGGATCTTAACCAATACATGTACAACTTGCGAATAGAGGCTGAAGTGAAGATTGTGGAAATGGTAAGTGAGATTTCAATTATTCAAAGACACGTTTGGTTAATGACTGATGTGGAAGGTGGGGGGTCTTAAGAACTCTTTAAGCGCTACTGAGTAGGACTCCTTATAACAGTCACTGAGATCAATAAAAATATCATTATGAGAAGAGTGTTGGTGTCATGTTACCTATAGTGGCGTTGAAGCTTAAAAAACAGTGGATTTACCCAGGCTAAGAAGATTAATGATAATCTATTATGCCGCCATTCAGATGGTATTTTTGGAGCCTTTTATATTCAGTATCAGATGAGAACTTCTAAATTTTCAAACATTTTAGTAAAATTTTCTCTTTCTGAAACTCAAGTCTATATTATATATATATATACATATATATATATATATATATATATATAGTGTATCGAAGCAGCAGATAATAATAATAGTGTACATCAAAATAAATATAACACTATTAACTTATACTATTGCAACCAAATGCATAATAATTACAAACATGATGAAACAACACTCAAAAACATAATAGGTAGAAATGTTAAACTAATAAATAATAATCAAATTAAGCTCATCATGTATGATAAAAAAATTAAAAAAAACTCTACAACCACACAACTAAATCCTCTACATAAAATCAATGTAGTGTATCAATTTACATGCCCGTTCAGAGGTTGTATCTCCTGTACCAATAATAAACCCACTACATATATTGGTTTTACTACAGCCACGCTCTCCCGTAGACTTAACTATCATCTTTTGGATGAGAGTTTAATTAAACATGATTTCTTAGAAAAACATAGTCATCTAGGTAATATTAAGCAAAGTTTAGTCGATAACACAATAATACACTCATACACACAGGAAAAAGTACCTTCAGATATTGGAGGCCATCAACATTAAATCAAAACAACCTACACTTAAAAAAATCCCATTCCAATCTGGTCACAACGCATTACATTGCATTTAGACATGGTTCTGTTAGCATTTCGGTTTCTCGCGCGGTGTGACGTCATAGAACCGCATTACAAATTTACGAACTACGTCTGCTATTCGGTGACAATTATCGTTGCTTAGCAATATTTTGGCTAAAGTTAAAATCATCTTTGATAGTGGACGTTTTTATGTTAACATCCCACTAGTCTCTTTGAAGATGGCTCATATGAGCCGAAAGCTTAGAACCAGCATAATCAAAAAAATATCTAAATTTGGCCAATTTTTGTCTTTATTTTCACCTAAAATTAAAGCCAAAATACGATGTTTAGAACGGCTCGTGATTGAACATGATAGACATCCATTTTCTGTTATATTTAACAGTATATGTCTAGAATATATATATATATATATATATATATATATATATATATATATATATATATAAAACAAAAGAATCACGAAAGACATTAACTAGTTTTTATTTATTAGGTATTAAATCACATTTTATATGTACATTACTAAGATCAAATTTCCAAACATTTAGCACTAATGGCCTTGGGGAAAGACATGAATACATTTTACCCTGTGTTCTATCCTATCGACAAAAATCGATCCCTTAGCACGCAAAGAAAACAGTCGGAAGGAAAACGCTTAGGAAAACCACTTTCCCGTAATTATGTCACCGTCACGAAACAGTTACAGTTCAAAGCTATAACACTTATTGTCAATCATGACAGCTGTCTATCATATATATATATATATATATATATATATATATATATATATATATATAAAGAGAGAGAAAGAAAGAATTATCTATGGCTATATGTGCAGTTATGCTTTGAAGTAAGCCTAACAAAGAGCGTGTTCAACAATCCTGTCATATTAGATTCGATTTCCTTTGAAAACGCTGACTCATTTTGGACGCCATCTTGACGCGTCACTGTGTCTGGTCATCAATGGTCAAGTTCTACGCCTTTGTCAATTCCTTAGTGGTCAAGTTGGCCTTTAAATAGGCTCAAAGATAATAAATGGCCATTTAAGCTTTAATAGTAACATCAAGATGGCAGAGAAAAGGAGTTGGTATAAATTTGCTATGGCTTCGACGCGTGTATTATAAACTGCTTAAATAACATAAACACAGATCTAATATATATGTGTATGTTTATGTGTATGTATGTGTGTGTGTGTGTGTGTGCGCACGCGGGTGTTATTAGTTTTATATGATTTATTTTATTTATTTGCAGATTATTCAGGGGCAGAAAACCTTTTTACCGCCACTGATTCGCTCAAAAAAAAAAAAAATACAGCATAGCATGATGTTAAAAGACCCCAAACTTAATAAAACAAAGTTTTATCGTCAAAGTTGTTATGCTATTATTAAGAGAAAAAAATCAAAGAATTTTTTAACTATTTTTTAAATTGTTTCATTCTTTCGAACACGTTCTAAATTTGGTTAAAAATCTTGTTGCTTTTTATTCGTCGGCGAGTGGCCAGATATCTACCAGAGTTATAGGTACAGCCACTCATTTTCGATAACTAAGTTTCAAAAAAAGAATTCTTGAAACTTTTATTTTAGTTTTAATTAAAAGCTAAATGATTAAATTTATTATTTCCATTATGCAAAATACTCTGGTGTATTTCAAACAGAAATTATATTCATTGGAATCTTAAATTTTTCAATTTTTTTTAATCTTTAAAATTTTCGGCCATTTTTAAGCGATCAACACATTTGTAGCAAAATTCTCGGTTTTAAAAATTTTACAAAAATATAATCTACATCTGTGACACATTATTTTTGAAAAATTAGAAAATTTAATGTAAAATTAATCGGATTTACACAAAGTATTGCTCATTTATAGCATGACATTTAGAATAGAACTATTTCTTAAACACAGAGTTCAACTTTATGAGCTTCCCACTGTATGTTGACAGATTTGACAGATGTGTGATAAGTATAAGGTGATCACAAGTGATACAATTGTACCATTTTTCCCTGTAAATGTATGGATTTATCTCTTCTCCTTAAACGGTTGGTTAGTTAATAGGATTTGTATGATTCAATTATTTTCTCTCAAAAATTCTTACAATTTAAAACATTTTTTGGCTTTAAATAAATTGCAAAAAACAGATCTAAACTTATATAATAAATGGAACTTTGTCTGTGTGTGTGTGTATGTGTGTGTGTGTATGTGTGTGTGTGTATGTCCGTTACCTATACACTCCGAAACGGCTGAACTGATTTTCTTGAAAATTGACACAGTTGTACTATAACTGTCTGCGGGTGTTCTTAGCTAGGTTTTGTGTCGAGGTACCCCTGATAAATATCGAAATTCGATAATCGAAAAAATCGGGTTATAGAAGGAGTGGTCCGATTTTAATCAAATTTGATACACTCATAGACAAATACATAAGAAAAGATATTCAGAAGTTTCAAGGTTGCAGTTCTTACAATAATGCAGTAAATCGATAATATATATATATATATATATATATATATATATATATATATATATATATATGTATGAAAGGCAAGATGTTTGTGTGTGTGTGTGTCTGTTTATCTGCCTGTATGTCTGTATTTATTCAGCTCATTTATTTTAGTTTTTGCTTCGGGTTTGGCTCTAAGTAGGTATAATTGTAGTTCTTAGTCTCAGCCATGATACCATTTACTCAGAGGACTTATTTGGCCTTCAAAATTCAGTTTACGACGAAAAAACTTATTTGATATCGATACCAGGAAATCAAAATTTGACTTACATCCATTCATTTTTCTTTCGGTCTACGGTTTTGCTTTAACTGGAAACAGCTATTGCATTTTAGTTTTTTGTGCCAATGTCCAAAGAGTCTGAGCTCCAGGACCATGGATTAGTTTTAAAGCTTTCATTACACCAGAGCAATGTCGGGCTATACTGCTAGACGGTTCACACTCCACCCACGTCTATTGAACAGGTGAAGAGGCTCATCCCTTGTTTCCAGTTTAGGATGCGGTTTCCGGTTTTCTCTTTTCCAATCTTTACACTCCTATGTAGCCCCCTGCGCATCAGTGGCGTTACCGCCTTGCTCGGGGTGATATGATAAAAAAAAAACTTATAAAACAAAACAATTAATCTTACTCTTCTACATATACATTATATACGTACGTGTTTTGCGTGTGTGTGTCTGTGTGTGTCTGTGTGTGTCTGTGTTTTGTGTAGAGAGGGAGAGTCTTTGTTTAATTATTGTTGAGGGGTCTCCCCTTTTTCTATGATAATGGACTTGACTTGAGTATACATATACTCCTGCCATAGAGAGATACGTCAGACAACGCATCCGATCCGTTAAAGGACAGTAAGAGTACCGTAAGAGAACAGTGACTGATCCGTAAGTTACCGAACGATACTGACGTTTCACAGAGAATACCGCGTCAGTAGTCATAGTCGCTCTGAGCTCCACTCAGCCAGGACAGTATTACACAGCACCCGTCAGTTTCGACGTGGACATCCTAATTCTAGCACGGCTTTACTTCAAAATTTGTATATACATATTCTAACTAATCGTATTCCTGGATTACTAACCTGCGTTCAAGTTTGTATATTTACGTTTAATATAACCTATTTTTCTATCTCAAATATCTGGTTTGTTGTTCATTATTTTGTGTGGTTCCTCACCCGGAATCCACAACAATTATATATATAATTATATTTATATATGTATATTTTTTATAATCATATCGCTCCAAGCAAGGCAGTCTATTGCCACTGATGCTCTGGGGCTACATAGGAGGAAAGTTATGAGAAAGAGTGACAGGTTACAGGGCGTGTCAGGAAGTGGTCAAGAGAAGCATTAAGATATTGAGAGTGGAGTGGAGAAAGAAAGGAGCATGAGAGATAGGATGCAAGTTAGCAAAATAGGATATGAGTAACGACTTTACACTTAAACTCCTGGAGATTGTAGCTGTCGGGGAAGCAAGTAAACGGAAGAGAATTCCACAGGCGGGAAGTGCGAAAAAAGAAGCTAATGGAGTAGAATTTGCGTTTACATTTTATTGGTTTCACAGTAAAAGGTGGGACTTAGTTGCTAATCTTGTGGCTCGAGCAAATTCATTTAATTCAATTTAGGGGGAACCAGAGAGTTAAATTCATCGGAGTAATAGCCGTGAAAGTATTTGTAGAAGAGACACAGGGAAACCACGTTGCGCCGGTGAGAAAGTTACTGTATCTGAGCTGCTAAGTCGGTGTCGATCACATTACAGATTCTCAGGTGGATTTTGTCAAGGACCCCTAAGTTGATAGCAGGGGCACCTGACCAGAAATGGCAGCAATATTCAATGACGGATGGTAGATTTGTATATGTGCAGGATTGTTTGAGACGGAAAAATTTCCTGGCCCTACAAAGAAAACCGACCTTCTTAGCAGCGGATTTAGCTATGGATTCGATATAATCGTTCCACTTGAGGTCTGTTGTGAGAGTTAACCCGAGGAGACGCAGTGTTTTCCTCTCAGGGAGACTAGCCTGATCCATGCTAATGGCGGGTAGGAGCGATTGCCTGTAATGGTTAATAGATAGCAGCTTCGTTTTGGAAGCATTAAAATTAGCGAGCCATTTCTTACCACAGTCCGCCACGGATTGGAGGTCCTTTTCAAACTCAGCAGCGTGATACATACATATATATATGAACAGACTGAGATAGATAGATAGATAGATAGATAGATAGATAGATAGATCTAAACTTATTTATAATTTGAACTTTGTCTGTGTGTGTGTGTGTCTGTGTGTGTGTGTTCGTTACCTATAGACTCCGAAACGGCTCAACAGATTTTCTTGAAAATTTACAGAGTTGTACTATAAGCAGAAAATCGATAATATATATATATATATATATATATATATATATATATATATATATATATATCAAAGGCAAGATGTTTGTGTGTGTGTCTGTTTGTCTGTATGTTTATATTTTTTCAGCCCTTTTATTTTACTTTTTGCTTCGGGTTTGGCTCTAAGTAGGTATAATTGTAGTTCTTAGTCTCAGCTATGATACCATTTACTCAGAGGACTTATTTAGCCTTCAAAATTCAGTTTACGACGAAAAAACTTATTTGATATCGATACCAGGAAATCAAAATTTGACTTACATCCATTCATTTTTCTTTCGGTCAACGGTTTCGCTTTTACTGGAAACAACTATTGCTTTTTAGTCTTTCGTGCCAACGTCCAAAGAGTCTGAGCTCCAGGATCATGGATTAGTTTTAAAGCTTGCATTACACCAGAGCTACACCCGGCTATACTGCTAGTAGATAGATAGATAGATAGATAGATAGATAGATAGATAGATAGATAGATAGATAGATTTTTAAATTTAAGAAACAGTCATAAATTTTCATTAACTGAAATGTTTCGGTAAATTATGGAAGATACTAAGTGACTTAGTTTTATATTTTCATTTTTTTTTTTAATCGTATCATCCCGAGCAAGGCGGTAACACCACTGATGTGCAGAGGGCTACGTAATAGTGAAAAGATTAGAAAAGAGAAAACCGGAAACCACATCCTAAACAAGGAACAAGGTATGAGCCTCTTAACCTGTTCAATAGACGTGGGTGGAGTGTGAACCGGGCGATAGATAGATCTATCTACTCCAATTGAAAAAAAAAAAAAAAAAAAACAAAGTGAGAAGATTAAAAACGTAAGTGAATAAATGATATTGTTGATTTTTTTGTGATACTGAAATTACTTTAGTTTGATTAAATGTATTTTTTTAAATTTTTTTTTAATCATATCACCCCAAGCAAGGCGATAATGCCACTGATGCGCAGGGGGCTACGTAAGGGTAAAAAGATTGGAAAAGAGAAAGCCGGAAACCACATCCTAAACAGGAAACAAGGGATGAGCCTCTTAACCTGTTCAATAGACGTGGGTGGAGTGTGAACCGGGCGATAGATAGATCTATCTACTCCAATTGAAAAAAAATGAAACCAAAGTGAGAAGATTGGAAAAGAGAAAGCCGGAAACCACATCCTAAACAGGAAACAAGGGATGAGCCTCTTAACCTGTTCAATAGATGTGGGTGGAGTGTGGAATTATAAATATATTAAATAACAGTTGGTTATGAATTTAACCGTTTTGTTAGAATATCTCATCTCAGAAATATAGACAACTTTCGAAAAATCTGGCTTGGTTATGTATTTCTTGACATATGTAAAGTATTGATGATAATGCTTTCAGTATCAGCCGTTACAGGTTCCTGAGAACCTGTAAACGCTGTCCAGTCGTTCGTATTTAATATTTTGCATATAACCCTTAATGGTACTTAGTCGCACCCGACTGTCCACAAACTTGAGCGGTGACAATGTTAATCACAATCGGAACACATGATATATGATTTTGATTTGTAGACATATAAGCCTAGCGTCAAAAATCCAAGCGAAGCGAATATGATTTTGTCAACGCCCAGCAACTTCCCTGCCCTTGTGACGCGACATGAAAGCATTTGGATTAACGATATCCTTTGATGCTAGACTTTCAAAGATGCTTGATTTGATATTTTTCAACTGATCCTATCGAAATGGAAATAAATTAATCTGCAAATAGTTCCTTATTCTTCGGTGCATAATTCTTGCGTATTTTCCTTCCGTCAAGAATGAGGCAAAGGGAAAACAAGCAGAAATTGAAAGTAGATCAACTCCTACTCATAAATCTTTCAGGGAGACTCTCCAAGAAGATTACATTTGAAGATGCTTATTGTTTCCGGTTCTCGACAGTCAGTCAATTGCCATACGTGATACACACTTTGGGCGATCATGTCTCGAAAGAGACATGACTGACTTGGGCAGCAGTTGATCCCGGCATTGCTTTCTACGGTAGACTGGTTGCCAGCCAAGGCTTTAGAACCCAAAGTGTTGTGTAATTTGACTCATAGATAGAGGGGGAAGAGATGTATTATATTATTAAGAAGTAATTAGTGGGGGATCAGTTTATTATTTTATAACAAGATAAAACTGATCCCCCATTTTATGCCCAGTACAAGCCATAATCATGTTTAGAACTATTATATTCAGTCAGTCAGTTAAGTGCCATACTTGTTACACGCTTTGGGCGATCATTTTTTTGTTTTTAATCATATCACCCCAAGCAAGGCGATAACGCCACTGATGCGCAGGGGGCTACGTAAGGGTAAAAAGAATGGAAAAGAGAAAGCCAGAAACCACATTCTAAACAGGAACAAGGGATGAGCCTCTTCACCTGCTCAATAGATGTGGGTGGAGTGTGAACCGGGCGATAGATTAGTCCATCTACTCCAACTGAAAAAAAAATAAAAAAAGAAAAGAGTGAAAAGATTGGAAAAGAGAAAACCGGAAACCGCATCCTAAACAGGAAACAAGGGATGAGCCTCTTCACCTGTTCAATAGATGTGGGTGGAGTGTGAACCGGGCGATAGTTTAGTCTCGAAAGAGACATGACTGACTTGCCCACCAAGGCTATAGAACTTGCCCACCAAGGCTATAGAACCTAATCTGTCTTGTTATTTGACTCATAGCTAGAGGGGGAAGAAATGTATTATATTATTGCTTTGAGCGATCATGTCTCGAACGAGACATGACTGACTAGGCAGAAGTTTATCCCGCAATAGTTTTCTGCGGTAGACTTGTTGTCCACCAAGGCTATAGAACCCAATATGTCCTGTTATTTGACTCATAGCTAGAGGGGAAGAAATGTATTATATTATTGAGACTGGTTGCCAGCCAAGGCTATAGAACCCAATATGTCCTGTTATTTGACTCATAGCTAGAGGGGAAGAAATGTATTATACTATTTAGTAGTAATTAGTGGAAGATCAGTTTATTACGTTATAACAATATAAAACTGATCCCCCATTTTATGCCCAGTAGAAGCCTTAATCATGTTTTCAACTACTATATTCAGTCAGTCAGTTAAATGTCATACGTAATACATGCTTGGGTAATCATGTCTCGAAAGAGACATGACTGACTGGGCAGAAGTTTATCTCGCAGTAGGTTGCTATTGCTTTCTGCGGTAGACTGTTTGCTAGCCAAGGCTATAGAACCCAGTCTGTCTTATTTTTAACCCATAACTGGAGGGAAGAGACGGTTTAAACTCTTTTCCCAAGAGTATTTGTGCGTAAGTGAATGCAAGGAATTCAACTGAAATTCGAACTCGGTTCCCTGTTTTGTAGTTCCGAGTCAATATCCACTGCACCAAAAAAGCATATCCGGCTCTCGACACAATGCCATTACGGGGTTGATTTTTGTTATATCCAGTCTCGATCTATACCTAGATGCCAAGCAGGATCGATCCTTGACCGTCATTTGGATATCCTCGGTGGCGCGAAGAGGGTAAATACGCTGCATGTGTAACCGTCGGTATCCCCATATGAAAAGATGTCTGTCCCCAGCCTGCACTCGATTGATAAAATTGGATAATAAAAAAGGGCACCGTCTAGAGAATGAAACACTCTCGAGGCGCAAATACATTTCAGTTGCTGATTACAGTTTCTGGGTTCATAAAGATTATGCTACCCGCAGAGAAAGTGTGGTGAGAGAGAGAGGGGGGAGAAGGAGGGAGCGGGAGATAATGAATAGAATAAGATAGATAGATAGATAGATAGATAGATAGATAGATAGATAGATATGAACAGACTGAGATAGATAGATAGATAGATAGATATGAACAGACTGAGATAGATAGATAGATAGATAGATAGATAGATAGATAGATAGATAGATAGAATAGAACTGAGATAGATAGATAGATAGATAGATAGATAGATAGATAGATAGATAGATAGATATGAACAGACTGAGATAGATAGATAGATAGATAGATAGATAGATATGAACAGACTGAGATAGATAGATAGATAGATAGATAGATAGATAGATAGATAGATATGAACAGACTGAGATAGATAGATAGATAGATAGATAGATAGATAGATAGATAGATATGAACAGACTGAGATAGATAGATAGATAGATAGATAGATAGATAGATAGATATGATATGAACAGACTGAGATAGATAGATAGATAGATAGATAGATAGATAGATAGATAGATAGATATAGAACAGACTAGAGATAGATAGATAGATAGATAGATAGATAGATAGATAGATAGATAGATAGATAGATAGATAGATAGATATTTGTGTGTGTCTGTTTATCTGTCTGTGTGTCCTTTGTACAGATCCACAGTTTTTATCCGATTCTCGCCAAACTTCACGCAAGTGTTCTTTAGGCTTGAGTCTGAGCTCCAGAACCATGGATTGGTTTTGGAGCTTTCATTACACCCGAGCAACGCCGGGCTATACTGTTAGTTGGTAATTTTTCAGAGATCATGAATAGCAAAAATGAAATAAGTTGTTTTGGCATCGGGACGAATCATTCTCATTGGTTCGAAATGAAAGGCAAGCTTATTACTTTTTTTTATTTCGATTGATTTAAAACAACATTTTATCGAAATCTATAATATCAGACATTCTGAACAAGATAACTGATTGATTTGTTCTTTACAGCTTATCAACCCTTTATTGGTTATCTAAAGCCGAAATATAGTTTGCATGGTTAATTTTATTTTTTGCGAGTGAATATCACTTTAAAACTTTTTTTTTAAGATAACAATGTTTTTTTTCAGATACAATCATACTATTTACATCATAGCAGGAGGTAAAAAATGGTTTCACACGATTCCCTACTATAAATACTTTCACGGCTTCTGCTCCGATGAACTTAGATCACTGGTGCCACCTAAGTATGAATTAACAACTAGGTTCTACCTATTTACAGTGAAACAGATAAGATGCAACCGCAATTTCTACTCCAACAGCTTCTTTTCTCGCACTTCCCGCCTGTGGAATACCCTTCCGTATCCGTGCTTTTCCGACAGCTACAATCTCCAGGAGTTTAAATGTAAGGTCAATAGACACCTCCTAACACACTAACACGCACCCATTCTCTCAAACACTCTTCCCATCCACGCAACCCTCATCCTCTGTGTCCTTACCCGTCTATCATCCTCATTCTGACATTTCTTAGCACTTTCCCCTATGTAACCCCCTAACCACTCTTTCGCATCACTTTCCCCTATGTAACCCCCTAACCACTCTTTCACATCACTTTCCCCAATGTAACCCCCTAACCACTCTTTCACATCACTTTCCCCAACGTAACCCCCTAACCACTCTTTCGCATCACTTTCCCCTATGTAACCCCCCAATCACTCTTTCTCATCACTTTTCCCAATGTAACCCCCTGCGCAACAGTGGCAGTGAAATGCCTTGCTTGGGGTGAAATGATTAAAAAAAAAAAAGATAGATAGATAGATAGATAGATAGATAGATAGATAGATAGATAGATAGAAACAGACTGAGAAAGAAAGAAAGAAAGAAAGAAAGAAAGAAAGAAAGAAGATATGAAGAGTATCAGTTAGATGTGGACAGATTGAGATAAATATAGATATAATTGGATATTATTATCGTGAGATAGATAGATAGATAGATAGATAGATAGATAGATAGATAGATAGATAGATAGATAATGAAGAGGCCTGGATAGATAGATAGATAGATAGATAGATAGATAGATAGATAGATAGATAGATAGATAGATAATGAAGAGGCCTGGATGGATAGATAGATAGATAGATAGATAGATAGATAGATAGATAGATAGATAGATAGATAGATATGAATAGGCTGAGATAGATAGATAGATATGAATAGGCTGAGATAGATAGATAGATAGATAGATAGATAGATAGATAGATAGATAGATAGATAGATAGATATGAAAAGGCTGAGATAGATAGATAGATAGATAGATAGATAGATAGATAGATAGATAGATAGATAGATAATGAAGAGGCCTGGATAGATAGATAGATAGATAGATAGATAGATAGATAGATAGATAGATATGAATAGGCTGAGATAGATAGATAGATAGATAGATAGATAGATAGATAGATAGATAGATAGATAGATAGATAGATAATGAAGAGGCCTGGATAGATAGATAGATAGATAGATAGATAGATAGATAGATAGATAGATAGATAGATAGATAGATATGAATAGGCTGAGATAGATAGATATGAATAGGCTGAGATAGATAGATAGATAGATAGATAGATAGATAGATAGATAGATAGATAGATAATGAAGAGGCCTGGATAGATAGATAGATAGATAGATAGATAGATAGATAGATAGATAGATAGATATGAAAAGGCTGAGATAGATAGATAGAGAGATAGATAGATAGATAGATAGATAGATAGATAGATAGATAGATAGAATAAAGACAACCTACTACGGGAAAATCTTCTGAACAATCAGTTATGTCTCTTTCGATACATGATCACCCACGCGTGCATTGAATACTGCTGCCACATCTGGTCGAGTGCCCCTGCTATTCTCCTCGGAGTTCTTGACAAAATACAACGGCGAACTTGCAATGTGATCGATCCCGAACTGGTAGCTCAGTTGCAGTCACTTTCTGGCCGGTTTCTCTGTGCCTCTTCTACAAGTACTTTCACGGCTTCAGCTCCGACGAGCTTAGCTCACTGGTGTCCCATGAATTTACTTGAGCTACTAGATTAGCATCTAGGTCACACCATTTTACAGTGAGACCAATAAAATGTAAGCGCAACTTCTACTCCGACAACTTCTTTTCTCGCACTTCCCGCCTGTAGAATTCCCTTAAAAATGCTTGCTTCCCCCAAGAATTTAAATGTAAGGTCAATTGCCATCTCCTATCTCACTGACTCGCATCGTTTACCTCGTTCTTTTCTCCGTCCACTCTACTCTCATCACACCAGTATTCTCACCCTTCTCTTACCCATTGTCTAACACCCCATGTAACTTGTTCCTCTTTCTCATCGGTTTCCTTCAATGTAACTCCCTGCACACCAGTGGCAGTGAAACTGCTTTGCTTGGGGTGAAATGATTATAAAAAAAGAAACGAAAATCATTTGTGTTTATTCAATGTTTGTTCGAATTTGCCAAGAATTGATTCTGCATCCAATTCATCTATCAATTCCTTTTTAATGGGTGAGCATGTTGCTACATATATAATACCAAATTCTCACCAGAGAGCAGATTTCTTAAACTTTTCTTTATGATTATCATACAGGACCTGTAGTCAACCACTCCGGCCTTCATTATAAAGTGTTTATTTACCCAGGCAACATCTCCTGCCTCCCATAAGCATGGACCAAGCGAGTCTCCCCGAAAGCAATACTCTACGCCTCCTCTGCCTTACCCTCTCCTCTGATCTCAAGTGGAACCACTACACTGAGTCAATAGCTAAATCCACTGCTAGGAAGGTTGGGTCACTGTGTCGGGCCAAGAAGTTTTTCCCACCTGAAACCATCCTGCATATATACAAATCAACCATTCGTCCGTGCATGGCGTACTGCTGACATATATGGTCAGGTGCCTCCACTGTTCATCTCCATGTTCTTGACAGGCTCCAAAGGAGAATCAGTAATGTGACAGGTACCGACTTGGCTGTTCGACTACAGCCACTTTCCCACCGACGAGAAGTAACTTCCCTTTGTCTGTTCTATAAATACTTCCATGGCTTCTGCTCCAACGCGCTTGACTCACTGGTGCCTCCGCAACAGGTGTTTACTCGTGCAACCAGACTGGCAACTGGGTCTTACCCATTCACAGTTAGATCAACCAAATGCAGATGACAATTCTACTCCTGCAGCTTCTTTTTCCGCACTTCCTGCCTGCAGACCTCGCTCCCTAATTCTTGCTTTCCTGACGGCTACAACCTCCAGGAATTTAAATGCAAGGTCAATACTCATCTCTTAACTACTTGACCCTACTTCTTTCCACACTGTCCTGTAGATCATTTCCTTTCTCTCCACCATCGCAACTGTCATCACCCCTGTATTCCCATCCTTCTCTTGCTCCTTTACACTCGAGCCGCTGGTCAAAATTTACCCAGCCCCAGCATACGCGGTAACTGTCTTGTCTTAATCTTGTCTTAGATCAGAAGTTCCCAACTTCTGTGTCGCGACCCTCGGAGTGTCGCGAAGCCTTAGCAGTGGGGTCGCCACGCCTTGGCAGGGGAGCGTGTAGCCTTGTTATAAGTAGCTTGGGATAACATTTATTTGTATTTCATCAATTACGATTTTCATGATCTTACATTTTTTTTTTTTGTTTAGGTACAAAGTGATAGTTATGACAAACGTTTTGAAGGTTGTTTTTTCTAAGCCTTAAAAAAATAATGCATATATTGTCCTTATATCTGTCTTGTGTGTCTTCCTCTTCTATATACCTCTTCTTTTCAGAACTATCCAAATTCAGCAAGCGAGAACTGAACCGTTCCCTTGCCAAATCTCTTTAAATGATGTCTTAAAATTTCTCCAATATTATAGAAATCAAAAATGAATGCTTCCCAAATAATTATATCTTTGGTGTTCATATTTGTAATTATTTAATTGAATTAAAAGAAACCAAATTCAGGTTGGACCAATGTGCTTTTTTTTTTTTTCAATCGTATCACCCCGAGCAAGGCGGTAACGCCACTGATGCGCAGGGGACTACGTAATAGTGAAAAGATTGGAAAACAGAAAGCCGGAAACCACATCCTAAAAAGGGATGATCCTCTTAACCTGTTCAATAGACGTGGGTGGAGTGTGAACCGGGCGATAGATTTGGTAATAGATAATTACAGAATTTAAAAATATTTTTAGATGTTTCTTTCACTCTCCTTCACAGAAAATAAAAAGAAAATTAAATTGCTGATAGTAAGCCCTAAGCAGGGGGTCGCATGAGTTTCAAACTTTTAGGTAAGGGGTCGCGAGGGACAAAAGGTTGGGAACTACTGAGCTATGGGTTAAATAACAGGACAGATTGGGTTCTATAGCCTTAGTTAGTAACCAGTCTACCGCAGAAAGTAATGGCAAACCTCTTCTTCTATGTGCCGTGTCCCTTCAGGACGTAGGCGATCATGGTTCTTCACGTCTCCCTATCCCCTATCTCCCTATGATGATGATGATGATGAGGTGCAAAGTGATAGTTATGACAAACGTTTCGAAGGTTGTTATTTTTAAGCCTTAAGAAAAATAATGCATATATTACCCTTATATCTGTCTTTTGTGTCTTCCTCTTCTATATACCTCTTCTTTTCAGAACTATCCAACTTCGGCAAGCGAGAACTGAACCGTTCCCTTGCCAAATCTCTTTAAAAGACATCTTGAAATTTCTCCGATCTTATAGAAATCACAAATGAATGCATTCCAAATAGTTATATCTTTAAATTTTATGGTGTTCATTGTTCTAATTATTTAATTGAATAGAAATAAACCAAATAAATTTTGTATAAAGAATATTTACAAAATTTTCTTTTGGCCTAAAAAATGAAAATGGCCAAAAAAAAAGGGGTTTCATTTTAATTACAAGCAAACCAGAAATAATAAAAAAAATTATATTAAATTATTTAATTTTGTAATTTCATACTAATTTTATTTGTACATATTTAAGATTTAAAAAAAAATTAAGATGCTGATAGTAAGCCCTAAGTAGGGGGTCGCATAAGTTTCAAACTTTTAGGTAAGGGGGTCGCGAGTGCCAAAAGGTTGGGAACCACTGTCTTAGATGATCATAGGTTGTTTAGCAGGGTGTTCCCTAACTAACCTTCATACCGCCAAGTGGCGGCTGAGTATTTTGATGAGGGTAAATGCTGATTTTCTAAGCACTGCTTAGATGTGGTACATATTAAGCACCCAGTGAGGATCGATCTCACTACTCAGTTGTAATAGATTCTAGCGAGACAAGCTCACTAACCATTACACTACATTGAGGTACTCAAGGATATATCACAAAGAGGCAGATGTCTGGACTTGAACTTCTAGCAAAGCGTCCACTCACAACATTATCCGCGAAGGCTTCACTTATTCGGCAAATTGACTTGAATGCGGACAGTCAATCAAGTGCAAAAATCAATGTTAATAGTTAAAGTAGGCGATGATGTTGATGTTAAAGTAGGCGATGATGTTGATGTGCGTTGTGGTGCAGTAGATATTGGCTCGGAACGAGAAATCGGAGAGCCGAGTTCGAATTCCATTTTAATTTATTACATTCACTTACGCACAAATACCCTTGGGAAAGGTTTTAATCCGTCTATTCCTTCCAGTTATGGATTAAAACAACAGGACAAATTGGCTTCTATAGCCTTGGTTGGCAACCAGTCTACCGCAGAAAGCAATGGCAATCTACTGTGGGATAATCTTCTGCCCAGTCAGTCATATATCTTTCGAGACATGATCGCCCAAGCGTGTATCACGTATGGCACTTAACTGACTGAGGCGATGACGTAAACAAAACAAGATTTTATCAAAAATTTCGAACGTGTTTGAAAAGATTAAAAAATAATTGAAAAATACTTTGGTCTTTCATCTTAATAATAACGTGAACATTTTGACGATAAATCTTTATTTTCGTTAAGTTTGTGGTCTTTTTCATGACGCTATGTTGTTTTTCCCGCGAATTACTGGAGGTATTTAGTTAATATCTATCTCTGTATCTTTCTATAGAGACTTGTTAACCGCTCATAACTGTCGATAGCGAATTGAGTCATTCACCCACACACATACACACACGCGCGCATATATATATATATAAATCTATCTAAATCTAAACTTATTTATAAATGGAACTTTGTCTCTGTGTGCGTGTGTGTATGTGTTTGTGTGCGTGTCAGTTACCTATAGACTCCGAAAAAGCTGAACCGATTTTCTTGAAAATTTACACAGCTGTACTATAAGAGTCTGCGAGTGTTCTTAGCTAGGTGTTGTGTCGAGGTACCCCCGATAAATATCGATAATCGATAATCGAAAAAATAGGGTTATAGAAGGAGTGGTCCGATTTTAATCAAATTTGATACTCTCATAGACAAAGCCATAAAAAACGATATTCAGAAGTTTCAAGGTTGCAGTTCAGATGGTTATACTAGGGTTATAGTGCAGAAAATCAATAATATATATATATATATATATATATATATATATATATATATATATATAAAACGCAAAATATTTGTGTGTGTCTGTTTATCTGTCTGTATATCCTTTATACAAATCCACAATTTTTATCCGTTTCTCACTAAACTTCACACGAATATTCTTCAGGCTGAGTCTGAGCTCCAGGACCATGGATTAGTTTTAAAGCTTCCATTACACCCGAGCAACGCCGGGCTATACTGCAAGTATATATATATATATCCATCCGAGTGAATACAGAACGAAGTAAGAATGCTTACAATGTCCAAAACATTAATTTAAAACAGTGCACGATATATAATATATGGAGCTGTGAATATTTATTATAAATTATGTTTTAGAACATTGGCTAGGAACGAGAAACCGGGGAGCCGAGTTCGAATTCCAGTTGAATCCATTGTATTCATTTACGAGCAAATACCCTTGGGAAAGGTATTAATCCGTCTCTTCCTTCCAGTTATTGGTTAAATAACAGGACAGATTGGGTTCTATAGCCTTGGTAGGCAACCAGTCTATCGCAGAAAGCAATGGCAACCTACTGCGGGATAATTTTCTGCCCATTCAGTCATGTCTCTTTCGAGACATGATCGCCCAAGCGTGTATCACGTATGACACTTAACTGACTGACATAATTACATGATGAGACATTCAATGTCGAAACAATCGTACCTTTGTAGCGGATATATATATAGAATAACATATAAAATAATTATGTACATATTCTAAAATATATATAATTTACTCAATTCTCATGCTTGCTAGTTTCAGCAGTCTGACGACTGGGATTAGGAAGTGGGTAAATGAAAACGGATGGGGCAAAGATTAAAGATTGTACGGGATAACCCCTCAAATTTGCTCACTTATCTCTTTATCTGACTGGCGCGGTACAAGACCACCGACAAAAGATGATTTCAAATAAAATCAAGAGTCGGATATTTAAAGAGAATTAGATATATCAGGAACATAAAGGCCATCGTCTGGAATATGCCCGACTCAGTTGATATATACCGTCGTAATTGCTTTAACAAAAAAGAAATCTCCAAGCACCCAACAGCTCTCCAGTCTGCCGATGGTTGAAAGCAAGCGAACATTCTTACTGAACCTCGCCTTTCTTTACAGAGATGGGAAAAGACATCCGCTTTTTACATCACCCGAGGTCTCGCATGACGTTGCATACGGCATCTGGAAACCACTGACAATACTTATTCAATGCGAAGCAACTAAAATGACTTTTAGCCTATGTACCCCGTATAAGGATGTGGGTTATGGTGCAGTGGATATCGGCTCAGAACGAGAAATCGGGGAGCCGATTTCGAATTCCAGTGGAATTCATTGCATCCACT
The DNA here is from genome assembly GCA_037127315.1 of Ascarosepion bandense. Lineage (NCBI taxonomy): Eukaryota > Metazoa > Mollusca > Cephalopoda > Sepiida > Sepiidae > Ascarosepion > Ascarosepion bandense. Next base: position 1,679,245 of record JBBBDQ010002473.1, on the reverse strand, counting down.
TACGCGCAAATACCCTTGGGAAAGGTATTAATCCGTCTCTTCCTTCCAGTTATGGGTTAAATAACAGGACAGATTGGGTTCTATAGCCTTGGCTGGCAACCAGTCTACTGCAGAAAGCAATGGCAACCTACTGAGGGATAATCTTCTGCCCAGTCAGTCATGTTATTTTTGAGACATGAACGCCCAAGCGTGTTTCACGTATGGCACTTAACTGACTGACCCCGTATAAGATTAAATATAAGGCCGAATCTTTACCAAAATATTAGAAGTGGCGGTCTGGATCTAAAAACATTAGTTGCTAAGTGCAAGGCCGGTGCAAGAGTCACATGCTCTCACCTACGAATCTATGAAACTGTCCCCTCACTCTGCTATGTCAATTTCGAAAATGTTAATCAGTTAAGTGCCATACGTAATACACGGTATGGCGATCATGTCTCTTTCGAGTCATGAGTGACTGGGCAGAAGCTTTTCCCGCAGTAGGTTGCCATTTTTTCTGTTGTAAACTAGTTTCCGACCAAGTCTATAGAATTAAATCTGTCTTGCTATTCAACCCATAGCTGTAGGGAAAACAGATAAATACATTTCCCAAGAGTATTTGAGGGTAAGTGATAGCAACGAATTCAAATCTCATTTAATTCTCGTTTGAGACGATATTAATTGCACCACAAAGCACATTCAAAGTATCTTAAAAGCAGTCGTTTGTAATCATTCGTGATTGTGCAAATCTGATATGATATATATATATTCTGCGTCCAATTCATCTGCCAATCTTACTTCAGTGGATGAGAATTTGGTAGCAGATTAAGAGATCATTCCAAAGCAGAATAGAGAATTGCATGCTGTTCACTATATTAAAAGCAGTCCACAAGAGATGTCATGTGGAATGACTACATCGAATCCATAGCTAAATCTGCTTCTAGGGAATGTCGGTTCACTGTAGCTTTGTCCTAATGAAAAGACCTCTTTCGTCAGTTTTTCTGAGCGTTTGGACTTGATAGCCTTTTATAATTGCCTCGGAAAGTTAGCTTAGTACTCTCCATTGATGGTATGACCGTGTTGAAGCTAGTAAAACATTCCTTTTTGCCTCGCAAAAAAGCCAGAGACATCACCTTCCATGCAGATAAAACGAACTTGAGCTCCTTTGGACAGTGTCAGGAGAGGCGTTTCCATTGCATAGATTGACTCTTTATCACTGGCTCAAAATGATGAACCCAAACATCAAGGAACCTAGCCTGAAACTGTTGTGGATTCCGAGTGAGGAACCGCACAAAATAATGAACAACAAACAGATATTTGAGATAGGAAAATAGGTTATATTAAACGTAAAGATACAGCTGAAACACAGGTTAGTAATCCAGGAATACGATTAGTAAGGAATATATATATACAAGTCTTTGAAGTGAAGCCGTTCTGGAAATAGTATATCCGTGTAATTTTATTTTGGCTCAGTGGAGCTCAGAGCTACTGTGACTACTGACTCGGTATACTCTGTGTAACTTCCGGACCTCTTACGGTACTCGTACTCTAAATCTACGATGTCTTACTATGGCAGGATTATATGCATACTCAAGTCGAGTCCCAGATATTTCTCTGATGAGGATCAAGCGTCAGAAGGTGTATCACACACTGAGCAGAAAACTTCATCACCTTTATAAAAGCTTCGTCACAGATAGAGAGGCAGAACATTGGTATTTTCAGTTTTGTCTGGATTGATTCTCATTGGTCAGTCATGTATCACGTACACCGTGATAAATTTTTCATTTTCGGTCATCATTTTTCAATTAAATGATAAACTGACCTTAAGAATGTTTAAGCAATATCTTAAAAGATAATTAAATTATCTTCTTTGTTTATTTAACATTAGCTTCATACCATTACAAGTGGGCTCATGGCGTCAAAAATAATTGAAACTCCTGAACGAGACAGGAAGAAATGGCAACTACTGCGGGATAATCTTCTGCCTACACAGTCATGTCATTTTCAAGACATGATCGCGCAAAGCGTGTATCACGTATGGCACTTAACTGACTGACTGAATATAATAGTTGAAAACATGATTAAGGCTTCTGCTGGGCATAAAGTGGGGGGGTCAGTTTTATATTGCTATAAAGTAATAAACTGATCCCCCACTAATTACTACTTAATAATATAATACGTCTATTCCCCCTCTAGCTATGAGTCAAATAACAGGATAGATTTGGTTCTGTAGCCTTGGCAGGCAACAAGTCTACCACACAAAGCAATGGCAACCTAGTTCGAGATAATGTTCTACCTAGTCATTCATGTCTCTTTCGAGACATGATCACCCAATGCGTGTATCACGTATGGCACTTAACTGATTGACTGAATATAATAGTTAAAAACATGATTAAGGCTCCTGCTGGGCATAAAGTGGGGGATCAGTTTTATATTATTATGAAGTAATAAACTGATCCCCCACTAATTACTACTTAATAATATAATACATCTATTCACTCTCTAGCTATGAGTCAAATAACAGGACATATTGGGTTCTATAGCTATGCTCGGCAACCAGTGTGCCTCAGAAAGTAATGGCTACCTACTGCAGGATAATCTTCTGCCCAGTCAGTCATGTCTTTTTCGAGACATGATCGCCCAAGCGTGTATCGCGTATGGCACTACGGCTAAAATTTAATTATTAAGTAAAGAAAGCCGAGAAATGTGAATGCAAAATTAAACAATGAATCATTTAGACAAAAATATAAAATATTCTTTAAAACAAAATGTACGTTTTGCCTGTTTGCTTTCAGTTAATTTTTGCCTGTTTGCTTTCAGTTAATTTTTGCTTGTTTGCTTTCAGTTAATTTTTGCCTGTTTACTTTCAGGTAATTTTTGCCTGTTTGCTTTCAGTTAATTTTTGCCTGTTTGCTTTCAGTTAATTTTTGCCTGTTTGCTTTCAGTTAATTTTTGCTTGTTTGCTTTCGGGTAATTTTTGCCTGTTTGCTTTCAGTTAATTTTTGCCTGTTTGCTTTCAGTTAATTTTTGCCTGTTTGCTTTCAGTTAATTTTTGCCTGTTTGCTTTCAGTTAATTTTTGCTTGTTTGCTTTCAGGTAATTTTTGCCTGTTTGCTTTCAGTTAATTTTTGCCTGTTTGCTTTCAGTTAATTTTTGCTTGTTTGCTTTCAGTTAATTTTTGCCTGTTTGCTTTCAGTTAATTTTTGCCTGTTTACCTTCAGTTAATTTTTGCCTGTTTGCTTTCAGTTAATTTTCATACAAAAATAAGTTAAAATATACGACGACAAAACCTGCATTTTTTATTAACAACCTAATAAAATAAAAAAAAATTATTGTTGGTAGCATTTGGTAAAACTAGTATGAATTCCTCCGTCCTGAATACTTTTTTATATAAAAACTAGTGGGCCCATACCGTCTAAAATGACGGCAAAATATTTATATCGATATGACGTCTAAAATGACAGCAACATATATATTAATGAAACTACTATTGAGGACCTTACATTAAAACCTAAGAAAAATATAATCCAAACTTCTGAGTTTAACAGGAGAGAAATATATATATATATATATATATATATATATATATATATATATATATATATATATATCGAATAATGGAATAGGGTTGTTCTAACGAGAGTAATTAGTATAAAATAAAGTGTGAGAAGCCGTGAACGTTTTCTTTAAAATATATATTTATTGGTTGGTATTCATACAAGTTATGGAGTATTAATTTGTCATGATTTGCGCTACACGTGTTTCGAGTCTAAAATTAACTCTCTTCAGGCGAACAAACCCAAACGTAAAACAACGAATTTGTTCGCCTGAAGAGAGTCAATTTTAGACTCGAAACCGTGTAGCGCAAACCATGACAAATTAATACTCCATAACTTGTATGAATACCAAACAATAAATATATATTTTAAAGAAAACGTTCACGGCTTCTCACACTTTTTATTATATATATATATATATATATATATATATATATATATATATATATATATATATATATAGCAAGAAAAAATGGAGTAAATTACACAGTTCATATCATTTACTTTTTTAAAATAGTGCTCAATACAAAGTAGAGCCTTATTATATCAGTGCGTTGTGGTACAGTGAATATCGGCTCGGAACGAGAAACCGGGGAGCCGAGTTCGAATTCCAGTTGAATCCATTGTATTCACTTACGCGCAAATGCCCTTGGGAAAGGTATTAATCCGTCTCTTCCTTCCAGTTATGGGTTAAATAGCAGGACAGATTGGGCTCTATAGCCTTGGTCGGCAACCAGTCTACCGCAGAAAGCAATGTCAACCTACTGCGGGATAATACTCTGCCCAGCCAGTCATGTCTCTTTCGAGACATGATCGCCCAAGCGTGTATCACGTATGGCACATAACTGACTGACTGATTAAATATAATAGTTCAAAACATGATTAAGGCTTCTACTAGACATTAAGTGGGGGGTCAGTTTTATATAGTTATGCAGTAATAAACTGATCACCCACTAATTACTACTTAATAGTATAAGACATCTCTTCCCTCTCTAAATCTTCCCCCTCTAACTATGAGTCAAATAGCAGGACAGATTGGGTTCTATAGCCTTTCGAGACATGATCGCTCAAAGCATGTATCACGTATGACCCTTAACTGACAGATCTGGATAAAAGGAATGAATAGCAGGACAGATTGGGTTCTATAGCCTTGGTCGGCAACCAGTCTACCGCAGAAAGCAATGGCAACCTACTGCGGGATAATGTTCTGCCCAGTCAGTCATGTCTCTTTCGAGACATGATCGCCCAAAGCGTGTATCACATATGGCACTCAACTGACTGACTGAAGATAATAGTTGAAAACATGATTAAGACTACTGGGCATAAAGTGGGGGATCAGTTTTATATTGTTATCAAGTAATAAATTGATCACCCACTAATTAATACTTGATAATGTAATACATCTCTTCCCCTTCTATCTATGAGTCAAATAACAGGACAGATTAGGTTCTATAGCCTTAGTTGGCAATCAGTCGACCGCAGAAAGTAATGGCAACCTACTGCGGGATAATATTCTGCCCAGTCAGTCATGTCTCTTTCGAGACATGATCGCCCAAGCGTGTATCACGTACGGCACTTAACTGACTGATTATCATTAAACCATGTAACATTGCTACACAAAAGCATTACGACAGAAGGTTAAGTTATTCTGGTTGGGATTGTCGTGCTCCAAAAATGTTTTTATTGAAATCACTTACAATAAAATCATATGCATATATCTATATATATGCATATATGCATATATAGAGCGGTCTTTGTCGTAATAGATAGGATCCGTCAAAGAAAACTAAAATTTGGATGAAAAGGGGGATCTAAATACGATTTGAAAGAGGGGTGTAGCTCAAATTTAGGGATTAACTCATAATTGAATATGGCAAAATCTAAAGACGTTTTACTGCTTCTACGTTATGCGTCGATAAGGTTGACGCTGCTCTCAAAGATGAAGGAAAAACTTGAAGCAGCTGAAATGTGGTTCTACAGAAGGATGCTGGGGATATAATGGACCGAGCATGTGAGCAATGATGAGGCGTTGGAAAGAATAAAAACGAAAAGGAAATTAATATTGAGCATCAAGAAGAAACAACTGAAGTTCCTGGGACATGAAATGAAGAAGGAGAGTTTGGAGAATCTGATACTAACTGGCCAGATAGAGAGAAAAAGAGACAGAGGAAAGCAGGGGATAACATATTTGAAGGACCTGATCAGGTGGATGACGGGACGAGGGTTGCGTGGTGTAACAGGAAAAAACGTGCTAAGAGCCACCAAGGATAGAGAGATGTGGAAGGCCATGATCGCCTACGTTCTGAAAGAACAGGGCACATAGAAGATATATGCCAACTCATAAGAAATGATAATGTGGGTATAAAATAGAGGATCAAGTTTATATTATAATCAATATACAAACTGATCCCTCATTTTGTGACCACGTTTGTTTCTATACATTTATCTTCTAGATTTATGGGGTTCAGATAGTGGATGACAGAAGGAGGGTTGCATAGAATAAGAGGGGAAAGCGTGCTAAGAGCCACCAGGGATAGGGAGACATGAGAAGCCATGATCGCCTACGTCCTGAAGGGACAGGGCACATAAAAGAATATATATGCCAACTGTTTATAAGAACTTATAATGTGAATATAAAATGGGGGATCAATTGTATATAATAATCAATATATAAACTGATCCCTCACTTTGTGGCCATGCTAGTTTCTATACATTTATATTCTAGATTTATGGGCTTGAGCTAGTGGATGACAGAGCGGGGTTTGGGTGGTGTATCAGGAGAAGGCGTGCTAAGAGCCACCAGGGATAGGGAGACGTGGAAAGCCATGATCGCCTACGTCCTGAAAGAACAGGGCACATAGAAGAAGATATATGCCAACTGTTTATTAGAAATTATGATGTGGGTATAAAATGGGGGATCAATTCTATATTATAATCAATATATAAATTGACCCCTCATTTTGTGACCATTTTTGTATCTATACATTTAACTTCTAGATTTATGGGCTTGAGATAGTGGATGACAAAACGAGGGTTGCATAGAGTAAAATGAGAAAACGTGCTAAGAGCCACCAGGGATAGGGAGACATGAAAAGCCATGATCGCCTACGTCCTGAAGGGACAGGGCACAAAGAAGAAGAAGAAGAAATGAAACATTTTCAACGAGGCAGTAGTCGATGGTAGAAAAATGTCAGTAAAAGGAAGAAAAGAGGGGAAATGACAAACACTGTCAAAAGAAGAAACAAAATTTTCAAAAATGAAGGAAAGATAACAAAAGGAGAAAACATGGATGATAAATTTGTTGCTTTTATCACCCCCCTCTCTCTCTCTCTCTCTCTCTCTATATATATATATATATATATATATATATGTGTGTGTGTGTGTGTGTGTGTGTGTGTGTGTGTGTAATTCCCTCCTGTCCTTTTGATTATTGTTATATATATATATATATATATATATATATATATATATATATTGATACATAACTATACAATTATATACATAATTATATACATGCAATTGATACATAACTATATAATTATATTAAGCTCTATAATACTCATTATATTGAGCACTGTTTATAATAAAATAAATGCCAGAGCACTCAAAATATAAAAAAACCTTGTGTCCTCTTCACTTGGAATTATATATATATATATATATATATATATATATATATATATATAAAACAATAATCAAAAGGACAGGAGGGAATTACACACACACACACACACACATATATATATACACATATATATATATATTTAAAAAGATTTTATATATATATATATATATATATATATATAAGACTGATTTTTAAGACTGATTTTTATCTTCAAGCTGGCTTTTCCTAAACAGGTGGGAAAAAGATTATATATATATATATATATATATATATATAATCTTATATATATATATATATATATATATATATAATCTTTTTCCCACCTGTTTAGGAAAAGCCAGCTTGAAGATAAAAATCAGTCTTGTCACTCGAACAAGTAGATGTTATTTTACACTGAGAAAATGATTTGCTAACTTGAACTGCGTGTACCCGACTGGGTAGGGCCGGTGTCACATTTTAAACTAATTATGGTTTAACCTACGAGTTGAAAGAGGAAAGAAGAAAAGGCGGGAAGCGAAACTCATCCCTCTGATTTGATTTTTGATTTTTTTTTCTTCCTTTTTTTTTTTTTGAATGAGGTTGGTTCGGCTCGGAACGAGAAATCGGAGAACCGAGTTCGAATTCTAGTTGAATTCGTTGCATTCACTTACGCGCAAATACCCTTGGGAAAGTTATTAATCCGTCTCTTCCCTCCAGTTATGGGTTAAATGGCAGGACAGATTGAGTTTTATAGCCTTGGCCAGCAACCAGTCTACCGCAGAAAGCAATGGCAACCTCATCATTTATCCATCACACCCAGATGGTACATAGGGCAGCAACTTTTTTATTGCTGTTTCTGTAACAAATTGTTTTCTTTTTTGTTTTTTTGTTTTTTTTACGGGGCAGGGTTGTTAGCCCTGCGCTCAACACCCAAACCTGGAGGACCGGTGGACCATTCTTGGTCCTTACGTATACAGCACCTGCTATTCCCAAATGGTCACCCATTTAAGAATGGTGGTGTTACTTGATTACTTTAAATGATCTGCTTTGATTTATTTATGTTTATCTAGGCACATCCACTCATTTTCGATACCTTCGTCTCGGATGTGCGTTGTGGTAGAACTGAACGACAAATCGGGGAGCCGAGTTCGAATTCCAATAAATTCCTTGCATTCACTTACGCACAAATATCCTTGGGAAAGGTTTTAATCTGTCTCTTCCCTCCAGTTATGGGTCAAATAATAGGACAGATTGGGTTGTATAGCCAGTCTAACACAGCAATGGCAACCTACTGCAGGATAATGTTCTGCCCAGTCAGTCATGTCTCTTTCAAGACATGATCACTCAGAGCGTGTATCACGTATGCCACTTAACTGACTGAAGTCTTAAATTGAAATTTTTAAAATAAAAGTTTTCTGAAAGCTTTAATTTTAGCTTTAATTGTACTATAAGCGTCTGCAAGTGTTCTTAGCTAGGTTTTGTGTCGAGGTACCCCCGATAAATATCAAAATCGATAATCGAAAAAAATCGGGTTATAGATGTAGTGGTCCGATTTTAATCAAATTTGAAACACTCATAGACAAATACATAAGAAACGATATTCAGAAGTTTCAAAGTCGCAGTTCTTACAATAGTGCAGATAATTGATAATATATATATAGAAGGCAAGATGTGTGTGTGTGTGTGTGTGTGTGTGTGTGTGTGTGTGTGTGTGTGTGTGTGTGTGTGTGTGTGTGTGTGTTTATCTGCCTGTATTTTTTTCAGCCTTTTTATTTTAGTTTTTGCTTCGGGTTTGGCTTTAAGTAGTTCTTAGTCTCAGTCATGATACCATTTACTCAGAGGACTTATTTAGCCTTCAAAATTCAGTTTACGACGAAAAAAACTTATCTGATATCGATACCAGGAAATCAAAATTTGACTTACATCCATTCATTTTTCTTTCAGTCTACGGTTTCACTATAACTGGAAACAACTATTGTTTTTTAGTCTTTCGTGCCAACGTCCAAAGAGTCTGAGCTCTCGGACCGTGGATTAGTTTTAAAGCTTTCATTACACCCGAGCAACGCCGGGCTATACTGCTGTATATATATAGTAATACCTTGCCACTAGATACCTTACTCAGACAAAATAATCTTCTTCAAAATTAAATTAATAACAATGTTTCATCCCCAAAATAAAAAATGAATATTATATTAACAAAATAAAAAATAGCCATATTGAACAGGTGAAGAGGCTCATCCCTTGTTTCGTGTTTAGGATGCTGTTTCCGGTTTTCTCTTTTCCAATCTTTTCACTCCTATGTAGCCCCCTGCACACCAGTGGCGTTACCGCCTTGCTCGGGGTGATATGATTCAATACTAAAATGTTGCTCTAAACACAATATAACTAAGAATACTACAATCATTCAACCCAAATTCTAAACTTCCTAAGCTTCCTATCCAATGTACTCATAGATAGTAGTCAAATAAAAATTGTCTACCCATTTAAAATATCTAAGGTCCCACTATGTAGTTTAGCTAGACAAAATTAAAAAGTGACCTGTCCGGATCTAAGCCATCCTGCTCCCGCTTCTAACACAAATGTGTATCTCTATGGTTAAAAGCTACTGATGGACTAGTTTAGACACACCAAATTCCAATTCCCTACAACCATCACACATTCTCAAAAATAATTACATCTCACATCTCACATTCTCAAAAATAATTCGTTTTCACCATTTATTTTTAGTTCCACATATTACCCGAAGAGGAGCGGTGCAGCTCCGAAACATGAAATTTTTTGTGTAGTGATACTATGCTTTTATAAACCATTGTAACAACTATTACAATACACTATATATATATATATATATATATATATATATATATATATCCCTCCTGTCACGCTCGGTGGTGGGGGGATTAATTTGTCAATCTTTTTTTGTCTTAACGTACTCAATAGCTGACACATCAATATACATATTGCTGTCATTTTAGACGGCATATCGACATAAATATTTTGCCGTCATGTGCCAACTCGTTAGTGAATAAATTTTTGGTTCTAGCACAGGGGTTTAGGTCTTTAATGGGGTTGATGGCTGCACTCGTTGCAGGGATATCACCTTGTCAACATCAGGATAGAAATTACTGAGAAGTAGTCTTTAGTCAGTCAGTTAAGTGCTACACGTAATACACGCTTAGGCGATCATGTCTCGAAAGAGACATGACTGACTGTGAGGAACATTATCCCGCAGTAGGTTGCCATTACTTTCTGCAGTAGACTGTTTGCCAGCCAGGGCTATACAACCCAATCTGTCCTGTTATTTGACTCATAGCTAGAGGGGGAAGAGATGTATTATATTATCAAGTAGTAATTAGTGGGGGATCAGTTTATTACTTAATAGCAATATAACACTGATCCCCCACTTTATGCCAAGTAGAAGCCTTAATCATGTTTTCAACTATTATATTCAGTCAGTCAGTTAAGTGTCATACGTGATACACGCACTGGGCGATCATGTCTTGAAAGAGACATGACTGACTGTGAGGAAGATTATCCCGCAGTAGGTTGCCATTATTTTCTGCGGTAGACTGGTTGCAGTCAAGGCTATAGAACCCAATCTGTCCTGTTATTTAACCCATAACTAGAGGGAATAGACGGATTAATACCTTTCCCAAGAATTTTTGTGCGAAAGTGAATGCAAGGAATTCAACTGGAAGTCGAACTCGACTCTCTGATTTTTCGTTCAGAGCCAATAACCACTGCACCAAAACTTAGATCTCCAAATTTAGGAATCATCATTCCGTTTCTTTGTTTGGAAGTAAATTGACTATAAATTACTATTAAATATCGAGTAAAACAAGAATGAAGACTAATGCCTTCTTGCCGTCTCTTAAAACCCTTTTTTTCCCCCTAACCGCTCCCCTTTTTCCCCCTAACCGCTCCCCTTTTTCCCCCTAACCGCTCCCCTTTTTCCTCACTGCTTCCTAGAATCTTATCAACGCCCTCAGGGGTAGGTTGAACACGAGGACTCCTGTAAAAAACGTAGGACGATATGACATGTTATTTTCCCATCGTCACGGATGATATATCCTAGCCAGAGAATGTCAAGCCGTTCCTAAATTTGAACAGGGGGGTGGGCTGGACCCTTACAAGAAAGTGAGTATTTCTGATCACTGTGATTCGTGTCTAATACTACGAACACTTCAACTTGTTTCATTTCCTGTGCCGAATTGGAATCCGCACTGTTAACGACCTCAATATGTTTGAGAACATAAATAGGAAGGCCACGTCACCTTCACTTTATAGCCTGCCTAAGGAGTGTGCTCAAATAACTGGTGTACTGTGTACCATCATATAATAATTCTGCTTGTTCCTTCCTTAGTTACTTACTTCCTTCGTCAGTTCCGCCACTGAAGAAAGATAACATTTACTCTCTATACTAGCTTTTCCTTCTCCTCTATCTTTTTACTCTCCTCAGCCTTTCTCTCACCTTTGCCAAACGGAAGGGTAGTAAAGATTGAGAGAGTAGAAGGAGAGAGCCTATAGCATTACCGTAGCAGTAGCAGCTTAAGCTGGTGGTGGTAGCAATAATTGTGTGTATGTATATGTGTGTGTACTGTACAATATAGTAAAAATAGGTAGGTTTGTTGTCATATCCCACGACCTAAATAACAAAATTCGTGGCCTCTACACCCTTGGTCATTGCTCAGTTGTTTTTTTCTGTTTGCAATGGACATATGAGCCATGATTTTGCAGTAATAAAAAAAAACATTTTCTCTCTCGAAATCTCTCACAAAATAGCGTACAGTAAAACGCCGCTTAATATAATATAAGATTACAGTAGAGTAGCTTCTATGGACATTACTTTTATAGATAATAAAATTACACTCTGTGTTATCGTTATTTTATTATCCAATACCTTTATGTTTGAAGACGTGACTATCATTTGTAGTATGGCAAAATAAATTTTTTCCAGGAAATCATGATTATCCTACCGTGGAAATTCCAAGGGTTCCGCTAGTAATATAATATTTCTTTGAAATAATTTCACCCCATACAAGGTAAAAACGCCAGTAATGAGCAAAGGGTTACTATGTGTGAAAGAATAAGTAAAACGGGAAACATTATTTAAGGAGTAATCAAGAAGTCAGTTAAGTGCCATACATGAAACACGCTTGGGCGATCATGTCTCGAAAGAGACATGACTGACTGGGCAGAAGATTATCCGGCAGTCGGTTGCCATTGCTTTCTGCGGTAGACTGGTTGCCAGCTAAGGCTATAGAACCAAATCTGTCCAGTTATTTGACTCATAGCTAGAGGGGGAAAAGGTGTATTATATTATTAAGTAGAAATTAGTGGGGGTCAGTTTATTACTTCATAACAATATTTAATTGGAGTAGATAGATCTATCTATCGCCCGGTTCACACACCACCCACATATATTGAACAGGTTAAGAGGCTCATCCCTCGTTCCCTGTTTAGGATGTGGTTTCCGGCTTTCTCTTTTCCAATCTTTTCTCTATTCTCTTTTCCCTGTACATCAGTGGCGTTACCGCCTTGCTCGGGGTGATACTATTAAAATAAATAAATAAATATAACTGATCCCCCACTTTATGCCCAGCAGAAGCCTTAATCATGTTTTTAACTATGATATTCAGTCAGTGAGTTAAGTGCCATACGTGATACACGCTTGGTCGATCATGTCTCTAAAGAGACATGATTGACTGGGCAGAAGATTATCCCGCAGTAGGTTGCCATTGCTTTCTGCGGTAGACTAGTTGCCAGCCAAGTCTATAGAACCCAATCTGTCCTGCTATTTGACTCATAGCTAGAGGGGAAAGAAATGTATTATATTATTATGTATTAATTAGTGGGGGATCGGTTTCCTATTGTTATCAAGTAATAAACTGATCCCCCACTTTATGACCATTAGAAACCTTAATCATTATTCCAACTATTATATTCAGTCAATCAGTTAAGTGCCATACGTGATTCACGCTTGGGCGATCATGTCTCTAAAGAGACATGATTGACTGGGCGGAAGATTATCCCGCAGTAGGTTGCCATTGCTTTCTGCGGTAGACTAGTTGCCAGCCAAGGCTATAGAACCCAATCTGTCCTGTTATTTAACTCATAACTGGAAGCAAGAGACGGACTAATACCTTTCCCAAAGATATTTGCGCGTAAGTGAATGCAATGAATTCAACTGGAATCAAGAAGACCGTAACTATTGACATCGCATTTACATTTTTAAAGATCAAAGTTGGCTGGAAGGTATAGAGCCGGAAAAAAATTTCCACAAGCGAAAAATGCGAAAAAACACATGGAACATACGGTTACACCTAGTCAATTCAATTGTCAATTTTCTAGACCTAACGGACAATCTAGTACTGCACTTAAATTCATGAAATCTAGGTAACATAGTGAAGAGTTCATATATATAGCATGGATGTAATTAAGTATATAGGTGTAAACACACAGGTACACACAGATATACAAATAATTATCAGGAGTTAGTCGAATAGTGCTCAATGTAAAATAAGAGGCCTATGTTGCAACTCCGACTGACACATAAATCTATCGAATTTCGATCCCGGGCAGAAGCAAGTGGATGTCTAGCCACACTGTAAGCTGTGATACAGCGAAACAAGCTTGTATGTGAATGGCGAATATACATATATATATATTATCTTACGTTTAAAGCACAACTCGGTGTTTCATGCACTATACAATCATCATGCACATGCACCTGATTATTGCGTAGTGCATGAAACTCCGAGTTGTACTTTAGACGCAGTATAATATATATATATATATATATATATATATATATATATATATATATATATATATATATATAAATTAAAAAAGGATTAATTCAATGATGTTGAATGATCATTTCGATATGAAGATCCCCACGGGGGATAACACATCACCTCAGCAACAGAAAAATCCTTTGCTCTATAATATTTTATTACATGGAGCTCTCTTCCTGTATCATTTTTTTAATATTAAAATAAAATTTTTAATATTAATTAGGATCGGGGTTTTTGAATTTACCTTCCTGCTTTTTTCGCTTGGATTAAAGTATCTGAATTAATATATATATATATATATATATATATATATATATATATATATATATATATTATCCTGCGTCTCTCTCTCTCTCTCCGTCTCTCTCTCTCTCGATATATATATAGTGTATCGAGGCAGCAGATAATTTTCTAAACATACACTGTTAAATATAAGAGACAATGAATGTCTATTATGTTTAATCATGAGCCGTTCTAAACATCGTATTTTGGCTTTAATTTCAGGTGAAAATAAAGACAAAAATTCTCCAACATTTGGATAATGTATTATTATGTTGATTCTAAGCTTTCGGCTCACATTCATTGTCTCATATATTTAACAGTATATATATATATATGTGCGTGTGGGGGGGGGGGGTTAAAAACCAAATTAATTTTTTGGTTAAGGTTTACTTAGCGGATATAGAAAACATCTGGACAATTTTACGGATTTTATAACCAGAAAGGAAAACACTTATACGAACACAATAAAAATGAAATAAAAAGTTTAATCGCAGTACCTTCTTGGTCGTATTTAAGGAAACTTGTATAAAAGAGGGTTTGCTGTGCAAATAGACCATTATTTTTTTTTTTGTGTGTGTGTGTGTGTGTGTGTGTGTGTGTGTGTGTGTGTGTGTGCGTGTGTGTGAAAAATATTGTATATAAAACCAATATTTTTCACGCGATGACTTGTGCCTTCTAGCTAAACCTTGCCTAACCATCGATGGCTCCTCAAAAGGAGCCGTTGATGAGGTTTTGTTGTTATTAAGTAAGAACTATATTTACGGATCTGAAATGAAAGTCCAACGCTCCACACTATTTTAAAAAGGATTTTGAATTTTTATGTGTGTATAGACGTGCCGATTTTTGTAAATACGGCCTTCCATATACGGCATTAAGAGAAAATAACAGCATTAACTAATCCATGGTCCTGGAACTCAGACTCTTTGGACGTTGGCACGAAAGACTAAAAAGCAATAGTTGTTTCCAGTTAAGGCGAAACCGTAGACTGAAAGAAAAATGAATGGATGTAAGTCAAATTCATGGTATCGATATCAAATTTTCTGCACTCTTGTAAGAACTGCAACCTTGAAACTTCTGAATATCGTTTCTTATGTCTTTGTCTATGAGCGTATCAAATTTGATTAAAATCGGACCACTCCTTCTATAACGCGATTTTTTCGATTATCTATTTTCGATATTTATCGGGGGTACCTCGACACAAAACCTAGCTAAGAACACTCGCAGAAGCTTATAGTACAACTGTGTAAATTTTCAAGAAAATTGGTTCAACCATTTCGGAGTCTATAGGTAACGGACACACACACACACACACACACACACACACACACACACACACACACACACAGACAAAGTTCCATTTATCAATAAGCTTAGATAAGCAATCTCGTTATACGGAAGTATTTTTGATAGATAACCTATCAACAAAAAAATTATAACGTTTTCATCCATGGACATAATTCTTGTAATTTTAAAAACTGCGCGTTCAAAAAATCCTCATCACGTGAGCGTTCAAAAAAAACCACCGTTACGTGAGCGTTCTTAAAAAGAAATGGTAAACGGTAAAATCAGCTATTGTAATACGCCTGAAAGCGCCACATGGTAGAAACCTAGGTCGCGTAATAATTCGTTTACAAGTAAAAATATTGAAAAGTTCTACAATATAATTGTATTAAACACTTTTTAATACAAATGTGCACTGGTTTAATTTTATTATGACCCAAAACTAAGTAATTAAACAGTCAATATATATATATATATATATATATATATATATATATATATATATATATATATATATATATACTGTGTTCAATTTATGCACCCCCCCCCCACATACACACACACAGAGGCACACATAAAAACAAAACAAAGAATAAATAAAATGGAGTCATTACTAATAAAAAAGAGAAATCCTCCACTTAGTAATGACAATTATGAACACGGCAACAATGTGCTTACCGTGTTCAGAATAGAACATACATATGACCCTATATACATAAACTTAGCACATATTTAGTTACCAGTAAAACAAAATTCATTCTCGATAATGGCTAAAAGTACAACCGAAAGCGCTCGACGAAAAACAAACCTTCGGACAATTCTTATATAATTTAAATTCTGAAAAGGAAAAAAGAATACAGGAAACATATAAAAATCTTAATGATAAAACCTTGTTTGTCATTTTCAACGAAACCTGCATAAAAGAGGCATTGCTGCCTAAATACACAATATACACTAGCGGCCATAATTATTGAGCCAACCCAGTGTTTTAAAAAATTATGTATTTAATATTATTTTTTAGTATTTATTGCCAAGTGAATAATTGTAAATGAAAATAAAATGGTTCTTTTCTTAATACTGCACAATAACATGTGCATCAAATGAATTTATAAAGATTTAATAATTACCTATATTGCAGTTTCATCAATAAAAGTATGAAGAAAATTTAGGGTGATTCGGACGAGTTCAGCTTTGCTTCTTTGCCTTGTAGAATTTTGCAAAATAAAAAATAATAAAAGAACCATTCTGTTTTTCATTTTCATTTCATAAATACTAAAAATAGTATAAAATACATCATTTCTTTAAAAAAAAACTGGGATGGCCTAATAATTCTGTCCGGTTGTGTATATATTATCACATTTAAATTCAATATTCTACATTTAGAGAATGACCATTTCTACTGGTCCTTTGACACCCTGCTTCGTCAGCTGTCTAAGTGGTGTCATGAAAAACCTCTTGTGTGACCGGAAGTAAATGTTTGTTTAGAAAAAGGAAAGAGACAAAAATTAGTGGAACATGTGTATGTTAGATCAGTTATAATATTTAATCCAATGAGATTATTTATCAAATCTTTTCCTGAATGCATTACCGCTTCATATATATATATATATATATATATATATATATATATAATTATTGTCATCCGCAGACAGATCTGTTTCGCTGTATCACAGCTCATCAGTACGGTTAAACTCCGATTGCTCCCTAACTCAGGCTCGAAAACCGACCGAATAGGTGTCTGTTTATCTGCCTGTATGTCTGTATTTTTTCAGCACTTTTATTTTAGTTTTTGCTTCGGGTTTGGCTCTATGTAGGTATAATTGTAGTTCTTAGTCTCAGCCATGATACCATTTACTCAGAGGACTTATTTAGCCTTCAAAATTCAGTTTAAGACCAAAAAAAACTTATTTGATATCGATATATATATACTGTTAAATATAAGAAACAATGAATGTCTATTACATTTAATCATGATCAATTCTAAACCGTATTTTGGCTTTAATTTCAGTTCAAAATAAAGACAAAAATTCTCCAACATTTGGTTCTAAGACTTCGATATTTAATATTGGAGGTCATCTACATTAAATCCAAACAACCCACACTTCATAAAATCATGTTTACATCTGGTCATAACACATTACATTGCATTTAAATATATAGTTCTGTTAGCATTTCTTTCTCTCACGCGGTGTGATGTCATAGAACCGCATTACAAATTTGCTATTTTTGGTAATTGTTGCCGTTGTTTAGCGGAGTTTTATGTCAACACAAAATAAAATCGTCGCTGATGGTGGATGCTGTTGTGTTACCGTCCATATAACCTCTCTGAAGATGGCTCATGTGAGCCGAAAGCTTATATATATATATATATATATATATATATATATATATACTTCCACGTTTTAACGGTCGATATAGGTAACTATATTTGCACGGCCGACTAAATATAAGTTTCTTGAGCTTCATAAATTAGTAAATAATAAACGACTACATTCTAAATTAATCAGATAAATGCTTTCCCAGTTCGATCTTCGAAATGCCATCAAGATACGGAATGGTTTGCCAGAGATGACTTCATCATTCGGAAATTGCTTCCTGTTTCGACATTACCCTGAAAAGTGAAAGGTTATCCCGTACAATTTTTAATCTTCGCTTCTTTCGTTTTCATTTCTCTCTTCCGAATCCCAATAGTCAGACTGCCGAGACTGGCAAACATGAGAATTGAGTAATTCATATATATATATATATATATATATATATATATATATATATATATCAGAATGACTAAATCCGCTCTCGGCAGCTATGAGCGGTTAACAAATCTCCATAGAGAGATATAGAGATAGATATTAAACGATATACATAAATAGATAAATATGAACAGACTCAGGTTTTATATATATATATATATATATTGTCATCCACAGACAGATCTGTTTCGCTGTATCACAGCTCATCAGTACGGTTAGACTCCGATTGCTTAGACTCCAGGATTGAAACCCAACAGAATTGGCGTCAGTCGGCGATTCTACCTCTGGGCTATGGGCGCTCGGTAAAAGAAGGCAGACTTTTTAGCATGTATATTGTCATTATACCCGGCCTAATAATTATGGCCAGGAGTATATATATATATATATACTCCTGTCCATAATTATTAGGCCAGCCCCAGTTTTTTTTTAAAATGATGTATTTCCTACTATTTTTAGTATTTATTGCCAAGAGGATAATTCTAAATGAAAACAGAATGGTTCTTTTGTTATTATTACTTAGCAAAATTTTACAAGGCAGCCAGGAAGCCTTTGCTTCGGCCAGCCAATAAGAAGAAGAGACTAACATGGGGAAGAGAGCACAAAACTGTGCAGTATTAACAAAAAATTTAGAATTATTCACTTGGCAATCAATATTAAAAATAGTATGAAATACATAATTTCTTTTAAAAAACTGGGGTGACCTAATAATTATGGCTTCTAGTGTGTGTGTATATATATATATATATATATATATATATATATATATATATATATGAAAGTATCAAGCCGAATACAATTAGGCATGTTAAAAACAAAGTAACCGGGTTCGTTCGTTCTTCAAGCCTCATCTTGAGATTAACTTAAATTATAATAAATTATGTCGTGAATGATGGAAAGGGAAGAAACAGGATAAAAAAGAAATTAAGAATAAAAAAATAAAATTATGTGAAAAAAAAAAGAAGTTCGAGAAGATAATGATAGCAAGTCCCAGCAAGCATTCAGGCTGTTTACAGAAAGGTTTGCGGGGGAGACTAGAATGGGGAAGAAAGCACAAAAACTGGACACCAGAACAGTTAGATCATTTGACGCACATGTTATTGTGCAGTATTAACAAAAGAACCATTCTATTTTCATTTAGAATTATTCACTTGGCAATAAATATTAAAAATAGTATGAAATACATAATTTCTTTTAAAAAACTGGAGTGGCCTAATAATTATGGCTGGTAGTATATATATGAGAATGACTCAATCCGCTCTCGGCAGCTATGAGCGGTTAACAAGTCTCCATAGTGAGATATAGAGATAGATATTAAACGATATAGATAAATAGATAAATATGAATAGACTCAGGTTTTATATATATATATATATATATATATATATATATATATATATATATAGTCATCCACAGACAATTTTTTCTGTTTACAGAAAGGTTTGCGGGACCTGATATACGAAGACTCCGGCACTCTTAAATGAAGTAAAGTGTGTGACCGGGACACGATTGTGAATTAGTCAACACTAAAATCAATAACACCTTCTATTATTTATAAGGTGCTCGCATATAGAGGAACCATAGGTATTCGGGACAGGTTCATTAAAAGCCAAAGTATGATTCCTGATCTTACTAGGAACCGTGCTGTTCAATCCTCATATCTAAATGCTGAGTATTTCTCCCTATATAGTTGACACCGCAACGACATTTGTACTGATAAATTACAGAATTTACATGATCACACACACACACACACACACACACACACACACACATATATATATATATATATATATATATATATATATATATATATATATTATTTTTCTTTAATCCGAAATGGAAAAAGCAGGAAGGTAAATTCAAAGAGCCAGATCCTAATTAATATTAAAACATTTTAATATTAAAAAATGATACAGGAGGGGAGCTCAGTGTACTTAAAATTACAGAGCCAATGTAAATTAAGGTAAATTTTCAAAATTCAAAATGTTGAATGAACATTTCAACATGAAATCCCTAAGAGAGAATTCGCGTCTCCTCGGCAACACAGTTCTAAATCAAAATGAAGAAAAATAGGGTTAAGAAAGAGGAAAAAACAAATAACGGCTAAGATTTGAGAAATATACGTCACAAAGAATTTTTTTCCAAAAAGTCAGTCTATTTTGGGTTTTTACTTTGTATTCTTCAATACGGCTGTGAATGCTGGACAATATCATCGAAAATGAGGACAAAGCTGGAAGCGGCCGAAATGGGGTTCTACAGAAGGATGCTACGGTTATCGTGGACTGAGCATACAAGCAACGACGAGGTGTTAGAAAGAATGGCAACAAAAAGGAAATTGATGCTGAGCATCAGGAAGAGACATGCAATGAGGAAGGAAGTTCCTGGGACATGCAATGAGGAAGGAAGGCTTGGAGAACCTGATACTGACTGGACAGATAGAAGGAAGGAGAGACAGAGGAAGGCAGCGGATAACATATTTGCAGGGACTGATCAGGTGGATGACGGAACGGGGTTTGCCAGGAGCAACAGGAGCAAACATACTAAGAGCCACAAGGAGTAGGGAGACGTGGAGAGCCATGATCGCCTAAGTCCTGAAAGGACAGGGCACATAGAAGAAAAAGAAGAAGAAGAAGAAGAAGTGAAGAGATGGGAGATTGGCATGTCTCGCTTAATAGACGGAGAGAGTTAAGGAAATGGGAGGTCGTTAAATTGAGGATTGGATGAAACAGAACAGAAAGGTAAGGGGCGGAATATAAAAAGAGTGAATAGAGAAAAAATAAAAGAGGGGAAAAAGAAAAAAAAAAGAAAAAGAATAGAATATCAAATATCAAATAGAAAACGCTCGATACGTGTCAAATACGTTTAACTTTAAATGTTTAAAAGGGTTAAAGATTTGGAAACTTATTTTGAAAGTATATTTTGGGTAAAGCTAAAATTAGAAATTAAAAATAAGATTTAAAAAAATTTAATTAAGTTAATCTAATAAAAGATATTTATACGTATAGACGAACTAACACTTAAAGAAAATTATAAAGTTAAAAATTATTAAAAAGATATATGCTAGTAAAGGAAAAAAGGGGTTTAGTAAAGGAATCAATATTTTATAAAGATATATATATATATATATATATATATATATATATATATATATATACAAGGTGTCCATAAAGTTCGTGCATACTTTAAAATATTTATAAATTCATTGTATTTGCGATAGAAATAATTTGTGAAAAGTATTAAAAAAAAAGTAAATCTCTATTTTTAAAGTTTTATTGAAATTTTATTTAAGTTTCCACATGTCCTCCATCATTAGCAATACAAAGGGTAATATGATTTTACTAATAATATTTTCTTACTTACCTAAAAGTTGTTGCAAATTGTGGTAAAGAAATTATGGTAAATAATTATTCAATAACTATACTTAAAACTAGGTACGTTAAATTTTATAACGTTTTTTTACAGATTATTGCTATCACAAATACAACTAAAACTATACCGTTTTTAAAGTGCACACGGACTTTAAGAACACCTTGTATATAGATATATATATATATAACAGTATATATATATATATATATATCGTACCTTTGTAGCCGATATATATAGAATGATTATGTCAGTCAGTTAAGTGCCATACGTGATACACGCTTGGGCGATCATGTCTCGAGAGAGACATGACTGACTGGGCAGAAGATTATCCCGCAGTAGGTTGCCATTGCTTTCTGCGGTAGACTGGTTGCCGACCAAGGCTATAGAACCCAATCTGTCCTGTTATTTAACCCATAACTGGAAGGAAGATACGGATTAATACCTTTTCCAAGGGTATTTGCGCGTAAGTGAATACAATGGATTCAGCTAGAATTCGATCTCGGCTCCCCGGTTTCTCGTTCCGAGCCGATATCCACTGTACCACAACGCACATTATGTACATGTTCTAAAATATAATTTATAATAAATATTCACAGCTCTATATATTATATGTCGAGCACTGTTTTAAATTAATGTTTTGGACGTTGTAAGAAATCTTTCTTCCTTCTGTATTCACTCGGATATATATATATATATATATATATATATATAGTTTAGTGCATGTAAAAATTATCATCTACTACAAAGTGAACATAATTAAACATAACCAACATTCATTGTCTCTTATATTTAACAGTATATATGTAGAAAAAAATATATATATACATAGAACCGCATTACAAAATTACGAACTGCGTCTGTCATTTGGTAACTGTTATCATCGCATAACAATGTTTAATGTCAACACAAGATAATGTCATCTTTGATGGTGGATGTCTTTATGTTAACGTCCCTGTAACCTCTTTGAAGATGGCTTATGTGAATCGAGAGCTTTGAACCAGCATAATAAAAAAATATCCAATTGTTGGACAATTTTATCTTTATTTTCACATGAAATTAAAGCCAAAATACGATGTTTAGAACGGCTTATGATTAAACATAATAGACATTCATTGACTGTTATATTTAACAATATATGTTTAGAAAATTATCTACTGAATATATACATATATATACATATACGTGTATATGTGTGTGTATTATGAGGCGTGCGTCTGTGTGCGTGTTAGCGCACGCGTCAGCCGGAAATACAAGCAGTGACATGGAGATTGCAAGTTTATTTTAATCTGGGAAAAGTTTACAGATATTGGGTAACTGGTAAGAAATTACTCACGGTGCATAAGGCCAGGCCCCAAAACATGTGCCAAAACAGGTGCGCGCCTGGAACTATTTTTAACGTGTCCATATTTCGACTTATCGGTATACGGTCTTCTTCGTCATGTGCAGTGTCCCTTGAAGACGTCGGTGATTATGGACTTCCACTTGAGTCTATCCTTTGTCGCTCTTAAATTGTTTTCATGGTATCTCTCCCAAACCCCGGTTCGCCATCCATCTGTTCAATCCCATCATATATGTCAAGCGCTGCTTTCCCCTGGTTTCTTTCCCTCTAACCGTCCTGCAAGTATTAGATTTTCCAAACCCTCCTTCCTCACTGCGTGCCCAAGAAACTTCAGCTGTCTCTCTCTCTCTCTCTCTCTCTCTCTCTCTCTCTCTCTCTCTCTGATGCTAAGTATGAGTTTTCTTCTCGTTTGCATCCTCTCCAACATCTTGTCGTTGATCACGTGCTCGGTCCATGGAATCCACAGCATCCTTCTGTAGAACTATATTTCTGTTGCTTCGAGCCTCTCCTTCATCCTTAAAGAGATTGTCATATATCAGGGGTTGTGGCGAATCTTCGTCCCCAAGTTGTTGTGGCCTGTTTGGGCCCAGAAGAAAGACACGGAAACAAGAAGGTCGGTTCAAACAGTGCATTAGAATAACAGAAGAGTGTTAGTAGAATATCTATCGATTTATCTATCTATCTATCTATCTATCTATCTATATATATATAAATATATATATATATATATATATATATATATATATATATATATAGCTATAGATATAAAACAGTTGAAACCTAACCTGAACAAAATTAACTACGAAATCTCCACAAACATTCTCAAATGCCTATAATAGATAACAGAAGCGATTGGTTATCCCAATGGCTTACCATACTTAATACTTTTCGCCCCCACTCTCGTGTGGTCATGTGAGACGCCACAAGCTTTAGTGCTATTATCGCTTCCAGCATGCACGCACGTGTTCGCCATTCCTCCACACAAACAAAATGACGACTACTACTATCGTACGCCCGCGAACTGCTCGTTACAACCAACACTATTGTCATCTTTGGTAATGGCTAATGTAAGCCGAAAACTCAGAAAGGATTAAATAAAAACATATATCAATATTGTGATTTTCTTTCCTCTTTCAACGATAATGCGATTAAGCTTATCAGACGATATGAAAAAAAAATTACATAAAATAAATCGATAAAACTTGTCTATATTATTTAATGAAATATGCATCAATGAAAAAATGTTGTCAAAATGCACACACAGACACACACACACACACACACACACACAGACAGACACACACACAGACACACACACACACAGACACACAGAGACACACACACACAGACACTCACACAGACACACACACACACAGACGCACACACACAGACACACAGACACACACACAGACACACAGACACACACACACACACATAGATATATATAAGTGGTTGAAACTAATATTCTACAGTTTAATATTTACCTTTTATGAAAGGTACTCAATACAGATGTATAGCATATATATATATATATATATATATATATATATATATATATATATACCATTTTTAAACCAGTTACGCTACCCAGGTTTCTATCATGAGTTGTGTTTTTAGGCGATTTTTAATAAATAGTTATAAATAATTTATTAAAGATTTTTAATAATAGTTATTAAAAATCGCCTGAAGAAACCACTCATGGTAGAAACCTGGGTAGCGAAATAACTGGTTTAAAAATGGAAAATATTCAAAAATTCTACAATATATTTGTATCGAACACTTTTTAATACAAACGTGTATTGCTCTAAGCCTATTATGACCAAAAACTAAGTATTAAATAATCAATATATATATATATATATTTGTTTTCCATGTCGACAATTTGTAAAAATATACTCAGTTTTTGTATTCTTTCATTTGCTGTATATATTTGGAAAACAAAAACACATATATACACCAAATGAAAGAATACAAAAACTGAGTATATTTTTACATATATATATATATATATATATATATATATATATATATATATACTAAAGAAAATAGTACAACTGTTTAATGTTATAATTTAAATGTAATTTAATTTGGCCTATAACTGTTTAGGATTTTAGTTCTACACACACACGCAGAAAGAAAGAAAAATACTGGATTTTAAAATTAAATACACAGAAGTTAGGGTTAAATAGGAACTTAGGTGTTTTGAATCTTTACAAATATTTCAATAGCTAAACATTTTTTAGATACAATTAAAAAAATGTTATCTAAAACAAACGTTATAAGTATTATTAAAGATAGGTTTACGTTTACAAATATTTTTCAAAAATCTGTCGCATTCTTCGTCACGTGATGTAAACAATCTCTCTCCACGGACGCCCTCGTGAAATACGTTTCTAATTTAAATTTTAAAATCATTTGTTTCTGATGAAGGACCGAGGACGGTCTGAAATATAAAATATAATAATAGAAATAAACAAATACTGTCAAAAAAATATATTTTTAAACTTAAAACTTTTTAGCAGTTTTCCTATACATATTAAGACAGTATACGTGGATCATGACTATGTTATATATATATATATATATATATTTTTAATCATATCACCCCGAGCAAGACGGTAACGCCACTGATGCGCAGGGGGCTACGTAAGGGTAAAAAGAATGGAAAAGAGAAAGCCGGAAACCACGTCCTAAACAGGAAACAAGGGATGAGCCTCTTCACCTGTTCAATATATGTGGGTGGAGTGTGAACCGGGCGATAGTTTAGTCTATCTACTCCAATTGAAAAAAAAAAATAATAAAGGAAAAGAGTGAAAAGATTGGAAAAAAGAAAACCGGAAACCGCATCCTAAACAGGAAACAAGGGATGAGCCTCTTCACCTGTTCAATAGATGTGGGTGGAGTGTGAACCGGGCGATAGTTTAGTCTATCTACTCCAATTGAAAAAAAAAGAATAATAAAGGAAAAGAGTGAAAAGATTGGAAAAGAGAAAGCCGGAAACCGCATCCTAAACAGGAAACAAGGGATGAGTCGCTTCACCTGTTCAATAGATGTGGGTGGAGTGTGAACCGGGCGATAGTTTAGTCTATCTACTCCAATTGAAAAAAAATAAATAAATAATAATAATAAAGGAAAAGAGAAAACCGGAAACCGCATCCTAAACAGGAAACAAGGGATGAGCCTCTTCACCTGTTCAATAGATGTGGGTGGAGTGTGAACCGGGCGATAGTTTAGTCTATCTACTCCAATTGAAAAAAAATAAGTAAATAATAATAATAAAGGAAAAGAGAAAACCGGAAACCGCATCCTAAACAGGAAACAAGGGATGAGCCTCTTCACCTGTTCAATAGATGTGGGTGGAGTGTGAACCGGGCGATAGTTTAGTCTATCTACTCCAATTGAAAAAAAAAAAAAAAAAAAAAATATATATATATATATATATATATATATATATAATTCCAAGTGGAGAGGACTCAAGGTTTTTTTTTTTGGTTTTTTTTTTTGAGTGCTCTGGCATTTATTTTATTATAAACAGTGCTCAATATAATGAGTATTATAGAGCTTAATATAATATAATTATATGGTTATATCAATTTTACATTGCGACATGGAACTAGGTAAAAATAAATCCAAAAGTAGAATAAGTTTTTTTTTTGTTTTCGTTTTTAAATAAATCCCCCCCTTTGTATAAGGATGATAAACTTTACAACAAATGGATAGATGGGGCAAGAAAATCGCAGTTTAGGGTTTTTTGGAAAAAAATCTTTTCTTGAACAAATAGACTAAAGAGGACAAGAAAGGAAAGAATAGGAGATTTTGGTAGTAAAAAGGAATATCACATCAAATGTAATAAAACTGAAGGGAAACTGATAAGATCAGATTAATGGGAGGTAAAGCATTAAGGAAGGAAAAAAGTCAAGAGAAGAATAGAGTCAAGGAAAAAGAAAAAATAGGAGGAAAAAAGTTGGTTAGCACAGAAATTATTCGGGGTCAAACCCCAAAGTGAATCTCCATTCTGATTAGCCACACAAAAACACCCACATACATTCACAGTAAACCGAAAGAATTTGTCATTTAAATGTAAATAATCTGCACAACCACACCAACATTGCCTGATGATGAGAACCTATCTCGAAACATAGAAATTTCCATGTTGCAATGTAAAATTGATATCACCATATATATATATATATATATATATATATACTAAACAGTTATAGGCCAAATTAAATTACATTTAGATTATAACATTAAACATTAAACAGTTGTATTATTTTCTTTAGTATATATATATATATATATCAAACAGTTACAGTTATATGCCAAATTAAATAACATTTAAATTATACCATTAAAGAGTTGTATTCTTTTGTTGGTCATTATAATTTTTTTTTTAATCATATCACCCCGAGCAAGGTGGCAACGCCACTGATGTGCAGGGGGCTACGTAAGAGTGAAAAGATTGGAAAAAAAGAGAAGGCCGGAAACCACATCCTAAACAGGGAACAAGGGATGAGCCTCTTCACCTGTTCAATAGACGTGGGTGGAGTGTGAACCGGGCGATAGTTTAGTCTATCTACTCCAATTGAAAAAAAGAAAAAAAGAAAAGAGTGAAAAGATTGGAAAAGAGACGGCCGGAAACCACATCCTAAACAAGGAACAAGGGATGAGCCTCTTCACCTGTTCAATAGACGTGGGTGGAGTGTGAACCGGGCGAGAGTTTAGTCTATCTACTCCAATTAGTTTAGTCTATCTACTCTAATTAGTTTAGTCTATCTACTCCAGTTTGCAATTTAAAGGGTCAAGTGAATTATCGGTTGAACCGACTTGTGTAATACTTTAGTAACTAATATTATCATTAATACGAGTTATTACCGACGCTTTTTGCCCAAAGTTCTAATAACATAAAAAAATAAAACCCTTAAAATTCTCGTAATTTTCCTCATTTGTATTATATGCCTGGATCTGGATAAAGGTTTCTTATCCACTCACAGATCCCAAACAGATGCTGCCACCTCAATTAAGGATAGACTTTGGAACAATTACAATGAGTAGGTTCTCACACGCTCCTCAAAACCTTCTAAATCTGTGTCCCTGCTGCCGGGTGTAGTTTATCGTCTTACCTACGACTAGCAATTAATAGATAGTTGCTTCCTTCTCAAAACTTCCAATCTTCCGATCAGAGACCTTACTGCAAGATATAGTTTATCGTCTTACCTAGGACTAGTAATTAAGAGATAGTTCCACGCTCCCCAAAGCCTCCAATCTCTCGATCAGAGGCCCTGCTGATTTGAATATTTATATTGTTGGGACGCCCGCGCCTATTCGGCTATAATGGACTATTCCATTACTATGTAAAGGAATGGTGGCATCTACGTAGGGAGGGGGTGCCGAGCAGCCGATCGACAAGTCAGTCGTAGACTTCCGGTGACGACCCGGAAGTACCCATTGCTCATACTACGTCTTACGACGGTTGGGATGATTAACCTTTATTCCTGTATTGGATACTAATAACCTTTGTAAATACTATTTTCACGGAATACAACAATTAACCTATTCCTGTTGTTGAGTTATTTATTCTTACTCACGACATAACATATATGAATTATAAAATATGGATTAAATAAGAAACAAAACGGAAAGGGTTTTGAAATTTAATATGCTTCGGTGATTTTATTTTAGCTTCATCAGAAACTTTTTGAACATGAGTGGATGTGGAGAGTGTTTAGGTATTTCAGATTCGAAAAACAATAGAATTCAATTTCTCCACATTCCTTCATTTCCAAAAAAAAAAAAATGTTCTGATGCAGCTAAAATAAAATCGAGACATGTTAAATTTATAAATGTTTTCATAATTGTCCTTTAATTTCTTGTACCGGTTGCTCCAGAAGTCTCCTGGAGATTTAAAAATCAGGTAATTTCAACACGTTTTTTGCTATTTTTAAAAAATTTCAAACACTGGAAATTTATTCCCATTGGATCATGAAAAATTATATGAAATCAATATTTTTTCTATTTTTTCCGACACACAGGCGCGTTCTTTCTATATTTTTTGTCGATAAAATTTAATTTAATAACCCAGGCTGCAGGCCTCGAATTTCTGTCCAGATTTTATCGTTGGATTGCTGAATTATCTGCGGTTTATTGATGAATTTTTTTTTTTTTAATCATTTCACCCCGAGCAAGGCGGAAACACCACTGATGTGCAGGGGGTTACATAAATGTAAAAAGATTAATTAGAAAAGTGTGAGGAGTACAAACTAGTTAGAAAGGAACAATAGAAAGCTGAGAAAGCAGGTGCGATGACAGATACATAGGTGGAGAGAAAGGGAAGGTTATACAGTGGAGGGGAGAGAGCTAGAGGCCAGTGGTTAGAAGATGAGTATTGACTTTGCATTTAAATTTCTGGAGGTTGTAGCCGTCAGGAAAGCAAGAATACGAGAGCGAGTTCCACAGGCGAGAAGTGCGAGAGAGGAAGCTGCAGGAGTAGAATTGTCTTCTGCATTTGGCTAACCTGACAGTGAATAGGTGGGACCCAGTTGCCAGTCTGGTTGCACGAGTAAACACCTGTTGAGGAGGCATCAGTGACTTAAGCTCATCTGAGCAGAAGCCATGAAAGTATTTATAGAAGAGACAAAGGGAGGCCACATTTCGACGATGGGGAAGTGGCTGCAGTCGAATCGCCAGATCAGTACCTATCACATTACAGACTCTCCTTTGGAGCTTGTCAAGAACACTGAGGAGAACGGCAGGGGCACCTGACCATAAATGGTAGCAGTACTCTATGCACGGACGGATGGTTGACTTGTATATATGCAGGATGGATTCAGGTGGAAAAAACATCCTGGATCGACATAGTGACCCAATCTTCTTAGCAGTAGATTTTGCTATGGATTCAATATAGTGGTTCCATTTGAGGTCTGAGGACAGGGTAAGTCCGAGGAGGCGTAGTGTATTACTCTCAGGGAGAATCACTTGGTCCATGCTTATGGGAGGCAGAAGAGGTTGCCTGTAATGGTTGACAGACAAGAGCTTGGTCTTAGATGAATTGAAGTTGACAAGCCACTTCTTGCCCCAGTTCACCACAGAGTGTAGATCCCGCTCAAGGTCAGCAGCGAGATTATGTCTGTCCGCCACGACAGGTTTCTTACTGGAGCGGGAGTATATTGTAGTGTCATCTGCGTAGATGCCTACTTGGGACTTGATCTCATCTGGGAGGTCGTTACATTCTCATTAAGGCATCCACACAAAGAAAATAATCGGGAGGAGTCAGATCAGAAGAAAGAGGTGACCATAACATTTCGGAATTTGACCGGTAACCAAAATTTTGATTCCATCCACAAAAAAATATATTTCTCTTCGGTTGTGAAGATTTCGGAAAAACTTTTCCTGTGTTTATCTAAGTTCTAAAGAAAAAATAAACAAATAAAGATTATATGATAAAAAAATATGTTATGACATTTTTAAATATCGAAGTGATTTTTCAGAAAACCTTTGACTGCTCAGCTTATAACGCGTAAGATCATGTAGTGATTTCTTTTACAAAGTGGGATACAGGTTCGAACCCTGCCAGAGAGCACATTTCCTTTATTTAGTCTATTGAACATGCAGGTCGTTATACGTAATACACATTGCTTAAAAAAAAAACATGGCGTCTACTCAAATATGAGTAATCACAAAATAACATTTGCAGTCGTAGGAATTAAAAGATCTTGTGAGTCTACTGACTAGAAAGTATCCATCCCTTTTGAAGTATTTCAATGTCTTTTCATTGTAAAGTTCTAGAGCAAGATATATATATATATATATATGAGCCATCTTCAGAGAGGTTACAAGGACGTTAACAAAATCATCCACCATCAGCGACGATTTTATCTTGTGTTGACGTAAAACTCCACTAAGCAACAGCAACAGTTACCAGACATAGCAAACGCAGTTCGCAAATTTGCAATGCGGTTCTATGACGTCACATGTGAGCCGAAAGCTTAGAACGAACTTAATAAAAATTTATCCAAATGTTGGAGAATTTTTTTTTTATTTTCAACTGAAATTAAGGCCAAAATACGATGTTTAGAACGGCTTATGCTAAAACATAATAGACATTAATTGTCTTTGATATTTAACAGTATATGTTTAGAAAATTATCTACTGCCTCGATACACTATATATATATATAAGTCATCCACATACAAGCCCGTTTCGCTGTATCACAGGTCATCAGTGCGCCTAGACATACCCATTTGCTTCTAGGGGGGATCGAAACTCGACCGATTTGGTGTCAATCGGAGTCGCTACACCCTAAGCCATCGGCGCATGGCGTCAGAGGATAGGGAAATTTTAACGTCTTGTATATAAGCAGTGTATAAAGACGCCAGTCACAGAGAGAACTCAATTCATTTCTGAAGAGTCACGCATTATAGCCGAAGTGGAAACTTTTAAAATGTTCTTCTCCAGAGAGCTCAAACGTAATGAGAGCATAATATATTAGTCATCCACATACAAGCCTCTTTCGCTGTATCACAGCTCATCAGTGTGCCTAGACATATTCACTTGCTTCTGGTCGGGATCGAAACTCGACCGATTTAGTGTGAGTCGGAGTCTCCTCTACTCCTTATATATATATATATATATATATATATATATATATATATATATATATATATATATACGGAAATCAACGAAGATTAACGAAACTGGTTATAAACAACCGACAATTTGAACCGACATTACTGTACATTTTTTCTGCTTCAAATAAAGCCGTCAATTAATAGAACACATGTAAATACTGTAGTAATGTTCTAAAATGTTTATAAAAAAATTATAACATATATAAAAATCCATTTTGGATAATTTTCACGTTCTAATGAACGCTAACAATTTGTCAACCATTATATTTGAAGCAGAAATAAATGTACAGTAATTTTTAGCGACACAGTTTTCCGGTTACATTTGTTACCATAACTCACACCACTGAAGATGATCTCGGAAAGAGGCTGAAAGTACTTGGGTACCTTAAGAAATGAATGGAAATGATATCTGTCAACGTTACAGCTCATTTCTGACACCATTTGATTGTAATACGCGAATGATTATCCGTGGGTATGAACGGATTTTATTGAAAATAAGCAAACATAATGTATGCAATGTATTTAATCTGACATATATATATATATATATATATATATATATATATATATATATATTGTCTCAAGACCTACTGTCCTTAGCTTATTATAAAAATAATATGTTTTATATCCTGATATGTTTGTCGTGTGTTTTGGAAATATAACAGAATACTGAGTAAGGGAACATTTATGCCTGTTGTGTTTTCTTTATGGCTTTATCGCCCGGTTCACACTCCAGCCACGTCTATTGAACAGGTGTAGAGGCTCATCCCTTGTTCCCTGTTTAGGATGTGGTTTCCGGTTTTCTCTTTCCCAATCTTTTCACTTTTCTTTTTTGCTTATTTTTTTTTTTTTCAATTGGAGTAGATAGACTAAACTATCGCCCGGTTCACACTCCACCCACGTATATTGAACAAGTGTAGAGGCTCATCCCTTGTTCCCTGTTTAAGACGTGGTTTCCGGCTTTCTCTTTTCCAATCTATTCACTCCTACGTAACCCCCTGCACACCAGTGACCCTACCGCCTTGCTCGGGGTGATATGATTAAAAAAAAAAAAAGTTTCCTTTAGAGGCCAATTCAAGTGGACTTTTGGAGCGAACTTTATTTCTCTCAAATTCGCTCACCTGGTTGCCTTGTTTTGATTTCTGTGTGTTTCTCTCATCAACTGATATTTTTGTCAAAAAAAAAAAAAAAAAGATTTAGCATTAGCACTGATCCATAACACGATTAAACTTTTAAACCCCTTCCTATTCTTGAATTCCAATCCACCAGTAAGAAAGATGTCTATGAGAGGGGAAGATTATCGAAAAACACCACGGACATCTTGGTGTCAAAACGTCTGAAGGCTTTGTGTTGTGGAGATTCTATTTCAGGCTGATATCACCGCGAATCCAGGTGCCCTCGGCTCATATTCCGTAATTAACCCAAACACAAATAACTTTAGAAAAGGAAACTTTTACAAATTGAACTTTGAAAAGGGAAAAATACCGGCGTTGAATGACGTGAAAAACAATTTTCCTTTGCTTTTTATTTATTTCTAAAATCCCTGACCCTACTGCGCACGTCTCCTTGTTGTTGTTCGTTCTTTTTTTAGATGTTCATGCGACAAGTGTTTTTTCTTTCTCTTTTATTTTAAGCTCTTCCTCCTACGTCATTGTCTTTTCTTTTTCAATTACACTAGTTTGCATTTTCTCTCTTCTTCTCAATTTTTCTTCATATCTTACTTTCCAATTCTTTTATTTTTTACTTTCTTTCTTTTTCTTTTTTCTTTTTTTCTTTTGCGTTTCTTCGTCAGAATTTTCTTCTTCTTCTTCTTCTTCTTCTTCTTCTTCCCAAACTTTTTACTTCTTCATTTTTTCTTTTTATTATTCAACTTTCTGACAACCTCTTCTTCATTTTCTTCTTCTTCATCTTCTTCTTCTTTTGCTTCTTCTTCTTCTATTACTCTTGCACTCCTTCCTATTTCTTCGATTTTCTCTATTTTTTATCCAACATCATTCTTCTTCTTCTTCTTCTTCTTCTTCTTCTTCTTCCTCCTCCTCCTTTACGTTTCGTTGACAGAATTTTCTTTCTGCTGTATTTTCTCCTCTTCTTTTTCTTCTTTTTCCAAAACTATTCTGCTTCTTCATTTCTTTTTCTTGTTCATATTTCTGACTATCTCTTCCGTTTATCCTTTTCTTCTTCTTCTTCCCAAATTTTTCTACTTCGTCATTTTTTCTTTTTCTTATTCATCTTTCTGACATCTTCCTTTTTCCTTTTCTTCTTCATCTTTGTTTCGCTTTGCGTTTCTTCGACAGAATTTTCTTTCTTCTTCTTCTTCTTCTTCTTCTTCTTCTTCTTCTTCTTCCCAAACCTTTCTACTTCTTCATTTTTTCTTTTTCTTGTTCATCTTTCTGAAAACCTCTTCTTCTTCTTCTTTTTCTTCTTCTTCTGACCAAACTGATCTACTTTTTCATTTTTCTTTTCCTTGTTCATCTTTCTGAAAACCTTTTCTTCTTCTTCTTCATTTTTCTTTTTCTTGTTCATATCTCATCTTTTATCCTTTCCTTCTTCTTCTTTTTCTTCTTCTTCTTCCCAAACCTTTCTACTTCTTCATTTTTTCTTTTTCTTGTTCATCTTTCTGAAAACCTCTTCTTCTTCTTCTTTTTCTTCTTCTTCTGACCAAACTGATCTACTTTTTCATTTTTCTTTTCCTTGTTCATCTTTCTGAAAACCTTTTCTTCTTCTTCTTCATTTTTCTTTTTCTTGTTCATCTTTCTAAAAAAAACTCTTCTTCTTCTTCTTCTTCTTCTTCTTCTTCTTCGCATTTCTATTTAACCCTTCTGCTTATTCTTTTTAATATTTATCACGAACTTTTTTTTTGTTTTTACTCTTCATTTCTTTATTCACATTTTTTCTTTTTCTTTCTTTCCATTTATACTTTATCGTCTGACTTCTTCGGTATTTATTTTTCTTCTTCTTGTTCTTCTTATTATTTCTCCACATTTCTTCTTCGTCGTCGTCTTCTTTCACCTTCTGTCTTTCTTCATCATCATCATCATCATCTTCTTTTTCATCATCATAATCATCATCGTCATCTTCTACCCACTTATTTATTTTCTATACTTGCTTGTGTTTTTTTTCTTCTTTTTTGCGTGTGCGTGTTTGAAACTTGTCATTCCAGAAAACCCTCCTCAAACCTCATCAATGACCTGTGCGCCTGGCATGTTTACACTCGTAGGTGTGATAATGAGAAACACAATACTTCATTAGACCAAAAATTCTTTCCCCCGCTGTCAACTTGAGATTTCTGTCTGCTTGTCTGCTGTTTCCCCATCCAACCTAATTCCACGTATTTGAAAAGCGGATTTCGTTTGGGAAATCGAAATTCCGATAGTAGAAACTTTTTTGTATTTATTTTGAGGCCCATGAACAATTCAAGACAAACCGGGATTCTATATTTCTTCACATTGGATGTAGACATACCCGTTCCCGAACGCACCCATCTGCCAGTGTGGTGAACACCGTCCTGTTGTCAACACCCGTTCAATCATATTTGTGCTTGTTCATCACAAACCCGGGTGTGTGTTGTGGTGCAGTGGATATCCACTTGAATTCCTTACATTCACTTAAGCGCGAATACCCTTGGGAAGGGTATTAATCCGCCTCTTCCCTTCAGTTATGGGTTAAATAACAGAACAGTGTGGGTTCTATAGCCTTGGTTAGCAACCAGTCTACCGCAGAAAGTAATGGTAACCTACTGCGGGATAATCTTCTGCCCAGTCAGTCATGTCTCTTTCGAGACATGATCGTCCAAGAGTGCATCACGTATGGCACTTAACTGAATGACTGAATATAATAATTAAAAACATGAATATGGCTTCTACTGAGCATAAAGTGGGGGATCAGTTTTATATTGTTATGAAGTAATAAACTGATCTCCCACTAATAACTACTTAATATTTTTTTTAATCGTATCACCCCGAGCAAGGTGGTAACGCCACTGATGTGCAGGGGGCTACGTAATAGTGAAAAGATTGGAAAAGAGAAAGCCGGAAACCACATCCTAAACAGGGAACAAGGGATGAGCCTCTTCACCTGTTCAATAGACGTGGGTGGAGTGTGAACCGGGCGATAGATAGATCTATCTACTCCAATTGAAAAAAAAAAAAACAATGTGAGAAGATTGGAAAAGAGAAAGCCGGAAACCACATCCTAAACAGGGAACAAGGGATGAGCCTCTAAACCTGTTAAATAGACGTGGTTGGAGTGTGAACCGGGCGATAGATTTATCTACTCCAATTAACATTAATACTTTTGAAAAAAGCAATGGCAACTTACTGCAAGAAAATTCTCTGCCCAGTCAGTCGTTTCTCCAAAGTGTGTGTGTGTGTGTGTGTGTACTGGAGAAAGTTTACTTGTGATGCATTTTGTTTTTTTTTTAATTGTAGATGAGACGGAGTTAATAAGCAGGATTTGTTTTTATTCTTTGAATTTCTCAGGAGGGGCTGTTTTTGGTTTTAGAATATTCTAAGGGCCTTTTGATTTGTATTAAATATAAAATCATTAGGATACTGAAGAAGTTTGAAAGTGCTTTCAATGTATTTCTCCTCTTTGTGTAAATAATTTGAGCTGCATATTCTTAGTGCTCTTAGGTAAAATCTGGTGATTATGCCGGATTTTATATTGTTGTTATGATGAGAATAGAGATTTGTTAGGTTGATTTCGTTGGTTGATTTCTGGTGGAAATCCAGTTTTGAACCGTTGTTAATGTGGGGTAGCATTAAAAAAAAACATCCTAAATTCCTCACCCCCCTCTATCACGTGTTACGTGTAGTCATACCAACATAAATTCAGTCTAATGAAGTCCTAAGGGATGAAACAAATCACAAGTTTCCACTTTGTCATACAATTTCCCCAGTACTGTTTTATATATATATATATATATATATATATATATATATATATATATATATTGTAATAATTTAACCTGTTGTTCATGCATTTGCTTTTATAAAGAGTGCTCGATACAAAACGTAGATCGTTATATTGTAATAGTTGCTACAATGGTTTACGAAACCACAGCACCACTACACAAAAATTTTCGCGCTCCGAAGCCGACCACGCGTCTTGGCCGCTTCTTCTTCAGGTGAAGAACTTGATCACCTGAAGAAGAAGTGGCCAAGCCACATGGTCAGCTTCGAAAAGCGAAAACCACTGCAAGAAGAGGATAATCAAAAACATTTATTTAATTAATATAAGATATGAAATAAATAAAATATAGAGCTCAATGGATATTATCCAGAGCAATATGATATACGTAAAGAAAACTCAACATGTAATTAAAGTGATTATAAATCCTGAATTTATTTTGACAGGCAATTAAAGGGCCTGTCTCATCAGATCTGAAAATTCAAATAGTTTTATTAGACATCTCTTTCCTCCTCTAGCTATGAGTCAAATAACAGGGCAGATTGCGTTATATAGCCTTGGTTGGCAACCAGTCTACCTCAGAAAGTAATGGCAACCTACTGCGGGATAATCTTCTGCCCAGTCAGTCATGTCTCTTGCAAGACATGATCGCCCATGCATGTATCACGTATAGCACTCAACTGACTGACTGAATATAATAGTTGAAAACATGATTAAGGCTTCTACTGGGCATAGTGGAGGATCAGTTTTATATTGTTATGAAGTAATAAACTGATCACTCACTAATTACTACTTAATAATATAATACATCTCTACCCACCTCTAGCTATTAGTCAAATAACAGCGCAGATTGGGTTTTATAGCCTTGATTGGCAACCAGTATATCGCAGAAACTAAATGGCAACCTACTGAGGGATAATCTTCTGCCCAGTTAGTCATATCTCTTTCGAGACATGATCGCCCAAAGCGTGTAACATGTATGGCACTTAACTGACTGATTGCACACACAGAGCCTACCTATGGTTATTGCGTGTTATGTCGTGAGTAAGAATAAATAACTCAACAACAGGAATAGGTTAATTGTTGTATTCCGTGAAAATAGTATTTACAAAGGTTATTAGTATCCAATACAAGAATAAGGGTTAATCGTCTCAACCGTCCTAAGACGTAGTATGAGCAATGGGTTACTTCCGGGTCGTCACCGGAAGTCTACGACTGACTTGTCGATCGGCTGCTCGGCACACTCTACCTACGTAGATGCCACCATTACTTTACATAGTAATGCAATAGTCCATTATAGCCGAATAGGCGCGGGCGTCCCAACATTGCGCAAATTTAAATACTTGGGAAGAATTTTGACAGAGGTTGGAAGTGTAACACTGAGATCCGAAGACGCATTGGGATACTCAAAACTCATTCCAAAATCTAAGCAGTATATTGAGAGACAGAAAGAAAATAATACTGGATTTTTATGTGATATCCGTCCTCCTATATGACAGAGAATACTGGACGATCTCCTCAATGATGAAAGGGAGACTCGAACTAACAGAAATGTGGTTCTACAGAAGGATACTGAGAATGCCATGGATCAGACATTTGGAGAGGATGCAAACGAAAAGGGAACTTTTACCTAACATCAGTATGAGATAGCTGAAGTGTCTGTGAAGCGTAAAGAGAAAAGAGGACTCGCAGAATATAACACTCATAAGTCGGTCAGAGGAAAAGAAAGACTGAAGAAATCAACGCGAGACATACTTGATGGGTTGAGCAAGTCGATTGGGGAGCAGGATTTTGGAGAGATACTAAGAGGAAACGTGTTAAGTGTGACAAGGGATAGTGGAGGTCGATGATCGCCTATGAACTGAAAGGACACGGCACATAAAGGAGATGCTAAGCAGACCTCAGTTGCAGCTTCTAGGAGAGAGCGGATAATCTGGCAGAATCAGCAATTAAAACAGGGTCCGTATACTCAAGCCCTCGGCAACGATGACTTGTGGCTTTGCGTTAGAACAACCACCGAGAGTTTCTGAAGATCTCTATTTAAAAAAAGTAGGTCAATTAGTTAAGCAACGTCGAGCTTGGTCCGTACCTTGATGGGTAACTGCTTGTCAACCTGTGAAAATACCCGAGTTTTATTGTTAGAAAGCGAACGTTCCAATCACTTAGTTATATAGACATCAGGTAAGCAACGTCGAGCTTGGTCTGTACCTTGATGGGTAACTGCTTGTCAACCTGTGAAAATACTCGGGTTTTATGGTTAGAAAGCGAACGTTCCAATCACTTAGTTATATCGACATCAGTTAAGCAACGTCGAGCTTGGTCTGTACCTTGATGGGTAACTGCTTGTCAACCTGTGAAAATACCCGGGTTTCATGGTTAGAAAGCGAACGTTCCAACCTCTTGGTTATATAGACATTAGTTAAGCAACGTCGCGCTTGGTCTGTACCTTGATGGGTAACTGCTTGGGAATTGCTGTATAGTTGGAGGCCTGATAGTATCATGGGTTCGGAATTAAAAATCGGAAACCCAGTTTTAATTCCTGTCAGGTTCGTTATATTCACTTACGAACAAATATTCCTGCTAATGGTATGAATTAGTCTCCCCAGTTATAGGTTAATTAATAAGGCTTTTGTGACTAAAACATTATTATCTCCAAATAAAATTCTTATAATGTTAGAATGTACAACATATTTCCTGGCTTTAAAAGATACGCAAAATGTAAATAAACTGTAAAAGACAAATCAAGCAATATAAATCAATAAAAAAAACAAAAAATATAAATCAATAAAAAAAACAAAAAATATAAATCAATAAAAAAAAACAAAAATTATAAATCAATAAAAAAAACAAAAAATATAAATCAATAAAAAAAACAAAAAATATAAGTCAATAAAAAAAAAATATAAATCAATAAAAAAAACAAAAAATATAAATCAATAAAAAAAACAAAAAATATAAATCAATAAAAAAAACAAAAAATATAAATCAATAAAAAAAGCAAAGAATATAAATCAATAAAAAAAAACAAAAAATATAAATCAATAAAAAAAAAAATATAAATCAATAAAAAAACAAAAAATATAAATCAATAAAAAAAAACAAAAAATATAAATCAATAAAAAAAAAACGAAAAGAAAAAACAATACATTTCGATTCTGTCAAATGCCGTGGCTGGAGGAAAATCTACTGAATTCTAATCTAAAAACATTCCTCCGAGAAAAATTCATGATTTTTTGTTTTTGTTTTTTTGTTTTTTTAGAAGGGGACCAATCTAGTTCCAAAATATGTTTGATGCCTGGAAAGGTTTTGATGTATTAGGGGGGGGGGGGGCTTTTTTGTGCGACGAACTCGTTCCACTTCACTGCGCACAAGGAATCCACGTTGACATGCGAAAGCTGTTCTGGCAGGTGCTAGATATTATCTCCGCTTAAGATTAGCTCGAAGTTCGTGATGATATTCCTGTCTTTTGTATACAAAAGATGTTAATCTCGTCAAGTAAGTGGTCCTCCACTTTTCCTGGGATTCTGATACGTTTTCTTATGTTTTCACACCAATATTACAGCGTTTGATGTTAGCCTTCAGTGTATCGTTGGGAGGCAAGGCAAAAAACGGACTTAACCACAGATTCTCAACGGATACATCAGGAAGGATTTCAGTTGGAAGCGAAATATACTTTATTTTATTCTTGTTCTTATTTACTGATTTTTTTTTTAATGAAATGTGCATTATTTATTTACTAATTAGTTATGAATTAAAAGAAATTATTTGTCTATATTTCTGAAATGAGGTATTGTAATTATATACATTATTCGGATCGTTATCCTAATTTTGACTGTCATATTCACAACGTTTCGGCATTTAAAAACTCCGACCTTTTTCAGGTGATTACAATTTCGAACTGAACCCTTTATTTCAATAACTGGAGAAGATTGTTCTCGTTTCATGTGTCATGCCACTTCCGGATGTTTTAGTTATCTCCTTTTAATTCAACTTAAGAACATCAGTGTAGGAATTTTAGTGATTTATAATCCTAATGTCTCAGTAAGTGTTTTTTTTTTTTGTTTTTTTTTACCAGAACTCATATTGCAGTCTTCATGTTATTGGTTTCCTTTAGTATTCCGTATTACTGGTTCCCATATTGTATTCATCTCTACGCTTGGCCGGATTAGAAGATTTTGTGGCCTAGGGTATGAGCTGATTCTTTAAGTTTTCTTAATTTTCAGTAGTGTTCACTATTGTGAATATGAAAACATGTAGGATAGATAATGGTTGATTCTCGACTTGGCGACGTTAATACATATGAGGACAACAGTCGGAACAATAGATAATTACAATCCCTCACCTCAGAAATATAGACAGATATTGAAGGTGAATATTGCAATAAAGATGAGAACAACAGTCCGAACAATGTAAATAGTGTAAATAATTACAATACCTCATCTCAGAAATATAGACAGATATTGAAGGTGAATATGGCAACAAAGATGAGGACAACAGTAGGAACAATGTAAATAGTGTAAATGATTACAATACCTCATCTCAGAAATATAGACAGATATTGAAGGTGAATATGACAACAAAGATGAGGACAACAGTCCGAACAATGTAAATAGTGTAAATAATTACAATACCTCATCTCAGAAATATAGACAGATATTGAAGGTGAATATGGCAACAAAGATGAGGACAACAGTCCAAACAATGTAAATAGTGTAAATAATTACAATACCTCATCTCAGAAATATAGACAGATATTGAAGGTGAATATGGCAACAAAGATGAGGACAACAGTCCGAACAATGTCAGTCAGTCGAGTGCTATACGTGATACACGCTTGGGCGATCATGTGTCGAAAGAGACATGTCTGACTGGGCAGAAGATTATCCCGCAGTAGGTTGCCATTGCTTTCTGCTGTAGACTGGTTGCCGACCAAGGCTATAGAACCTAATCTGTCCTGTTAATTTAACCCATAACTGGAAGGAATAGGCGGATTAATACCTTTCCCAAAGGTATTTGCGCGTCAGTGAGTGCAATGAATTCAGCTGGAATTCGAACTCGGCTCCCCGATTTCTCGTTCTGAGACGATATCCAATGCACCACAATGCACATAGTGTAAATAATTACAATACCTCATCTCAGAAATATAGCCAGATATTGAAGGAGTGAATATGGCAACAAAGATGAGGACAACAGTCTGAACAATGTAAATAGTGTAAATAATTACAATACCTCATCTCATAAATATAGACAGATATTGAAGGTGAATATGACAACAAAGATGAGGACAACAGTACAATGTAAGTAATTTACAATACTTCATCTCATAATTATAGACAAATACTTTTTAT
Source organism: Ascarosepion bandense (assembly GCA_037127315.1). Lineage (NCBI taxonomy): Eukaryota > Metazoa > Mollusca > Cephalopoda > Sepiida > Sepiidae > Ascarosepion > Ascarosepion bandense. The sequence continues at coordinate 1,637,408 of JBBBDQ010002473.1, read as the reverse complement.
CATATATACGCTTTTTGAACTCACAACCTTTTGCGTCAAGTCACTTGATCTAACTAACGCTTTTATTCATTGATGACAGAAGTGTATGAATTTTGGGGACTTATAAACCTAATGTTTCAGTCATTATTTTCCACACAATATTTCAGTCTTAATGACATTGGTTTTCTCTCGCATTCTGTATTTATGTTTCTCGTATTGTAGTCATTTCTAAGAGACATGATCGTCCAAAGCTTGTATCACGTGTGGCACTTAACTGACTGATATTAGCATGTAGACCACAGTGTGCTTCTATTGCTTTTGTGATGATCGGGGATATTATGTAAGGTCCTCGTTTAGGCTCCTTGTCGCGCGCGCGCGTGTGTGTGTCTTTGTGTGTGTCTTTGTGTGTGTGTATGTGTGCATGCTTGTGTGTATATGTGTGTGTATATATATGTGTGTGTGTGTGCATGTTTGTGTGTATATGTGTGTGTGTATATGTGTATGTACGTGTGTGTGTGTCTTTGTGTGTGTGTATGTGTGCATGCTTGTGTGTATATGTGTGTGTATATATGTGTATGTACGTGTGTGTGTGTGTCTTTGTGTGTGTGAATGTGTGCATGCTTGTGTGTATATGTGTGTGTATATATGTGTGTGTGTGTGTGCATGTTTGTGTGTATATGTGTGTGTATATATGTGTATGTACGTGTGTGTGTGTCTTTGTGTGTGTGTATGTGTGCATCCTTGTGTGTATATGTGTGTGTATATATGTGTATGTACGTGTGTGTGTGTCTTTGTGTGTGTGTATGTGTGCATGCTTGTGTGTATATGTGTGTGTATATATGTGTATGTACGTGTGTGTGTGTGTGTCTTTGTGTGTGTGTATGTGTGCATGCTTGTGTGTATATGTGTGTATATATGTGTATGTACGCGCGTGTGTGTGTGTGTGTGTGTGTGTGTGTGTGTGTGTGTGTGTGTGCATCATATCCAAACACGGAAAATATATCCAGACAGAAAAATCCCGTTGATAAGGCAGTTGGCTATCATCACTGTCAACTTTCCGGCAATTCCTATCGACAAGCCGGTCCCAAATTCAATGGCCTCTAGTCCTTTGAATCTTCTTAGTGCGACCGGAAGAAGGACGTTGTAGTATAGGCAGCGCATTCCATATACGATCGCTCAGGCTAGCTCCCTGGGGAGGTCACTCAAGTTTCACCAACAGAAGACTTTATTTTTATTTTTTTGACCAAACAGCGCGCGATCTTTATCCCTCGAGATAAACAGATGCCTACTCAGTTAATGTTATGCATGTAGACAGAGAATTAATCCGCGAGAATAGCAGATCCGACTGTTTTATGAAATCGAATATTTGTTCAGCGTAATCCTGTTTCTCACGATGTCACGTGGGTGTCTCACTCCACAAAAACAAGATTCAAAACACAAGAGAAATTGCATTCGAGAAGAAACCTCAAAAAAGGATTTACAACCAGATACATTCTTCTTCTTCTTCTTCTTTTTCTTCTTCTTCTTTTTCTTTTTCTGCTGCTTTTTACGCTCTCTTCTTTTTCTCGCCGCCATACTTTTTTCTCATCTTCTTCCCCCGGCTTATTTTATCTCCTCTCCTTCTCCTTATTTTCTTCAACTCTTTTTTCTCCCTTCATTTTCTTCCTCCCACTTCTTTTTACTTCTTTGCCTTTTCTTCTTCTTCTTCTTCTTCTTCTTCTTCTTCTTCTTCATTTCTTTCTCCTAACTTAATTTTTTTCACCCACCTCTTTCTACCCTATTTTTCTTCACCTTACTTTTTCTTCCTCTTCTTCTTCTTTCTTTCTTTCTTCCTTTCTTTGTTTGTTTCTTTCTTTCGATCTCTTTTTCTTTTTTTATTCCCCTCTTCCCTTTTCTCCTTACTTAATTTTTTTCACCTACTTCTTTCTATCATATTTTTCTTCATCTTACTTTTTCTTCCTTTTCTTTTTCTTCTTCTTCTTCCTTTCTTTTTTCTTTCTTTCTTTCTTTCTTTCTTTCTTTCTTTCTCTATCTCTTTTTCTTTGCTTTTTTATTCCCCTTTTCTTCTTTCTCCTTACTTAATTTTTTCATCCACCTCTTTCTACCCTATTTTTCTTCACCTTACTTCTTCTTCTTCCTCTTCCTCTTCTTCTTCTTCTTCCTCTTCTTCTTCTTCCTCTTCTTCTTCCTTTTCTTCTTCTTCCTCTTCTTCTTCCCCTTCTTCTTCTTCTTCCTCTTCTTCTTCCTCTTCTTCTTCTTCCTCTTCTTCTTCTTCTTCTTCTTCTTCTTCTTCTTCCTCTTCTTCTTCTTCTTCCTCTTCTTCTTCCTCTTCTTCTTCTTCCTCTTCTTCTTCCTCTTCTTCTTCTTCCTCTTCTTCTTCTTCTTCTTCCTCTTCTTCTTCTTCCTCTTCTTCTTCCTCTTCTTCTTCCTCTTCTTCCTCTCCTTCTTCTTCCTCTTCTTCTTCTTCCTCTTCTTCTTCTTCCTCTCCTATCGATACTCAATTACTTTTTTCTTACTTCTAATTAGGACTTTTTTCTTTCTTTGATTTTTAGCCCTCGAAAAAAAAACTTTTTTTGTATCTACCTTTTTCGCTCTATTATTATTAATATTATTATTATTATATTTTTCTTCTCTTCTTCTTCTCCTTCTGCTTCTTCTTCATTCCACTTTTTGTGCCTTTCCCTCAACTGTTCACTTTTTAACTTGTTAACTACACCCCTTTTCTCGCCAACTAAACGTCCACCCGTCCTCCATCCTTCCTTCTCTCTAATTTTTGTTCACCTTCGTCTTCCCTTTCATTCCTTCTCATTCGTCTTTTCCTCTCCTTGTCTATTTGTTCCAACGCGTGTCTTATTCCAGAATAATTAGGCATGCCGACAGTTTTCATTTGCTAGACATTCCACAATAAGCCAGTCTGTCACAACATGGTGTCTATTATGGTCGATAAGCTTTCGCCAAACGGTCGTAAAATGTTAATAAACAAATTGCTTCATGTGAAGGAAAACAGAGTCAAACGATCTAGTGGAATCAGCATCGCTAAATGTGAGCTATCCGCAGCTGACTGAGGTGAGGCTATAATAGCTGCTAATTTTCTCGGTAATCCGCGAAGAATTTGCTGGTTTCAGACGATAATATGGCTCACCGAATAAAGCAATCATCTCATCCTCGTCTGTAATTAAAGCAATTATTTCCTTTTTTTATCTGCCGTATCCCTTAAGGACATGGGCATCATGACTATCCTTCGTAAATTCATTTTAATGCCTGTTCTGCTATCAAGTTCTTTAAGAAGGCTAGGTAGGCACGGTGGAGTAATGGATTTTTTTTAATCATTTCACCCCGAGCAAGGCAGAACTGCCACTGATGTGCAGGGGGCTACATAACTGTAAAAAGATTAATTAGAAAACAGTGAGGAGTACAAACAAGTTAGAAAGGAACAATAGAAAGCTGAGAATGCAGGTGCGATGACAGATACATAGGTGGAGAGAAAGGGAAGGTTATACTGGGGTGGGGAGAGAGCTAGAGTCCAGTGGTTAGTAGATGAGTATTGACTTTACATTTAAATTTCTGGAGGTTGTAGCCTTCACGAAAGCAAGAACATGGGAGCGAGTTCCACAGGCGGGAAGTGCGAGAGAAGAAGCTGCAGGAGTAGAATTGTCGTCTGCATTTGGCTAACCTGACTGTGAATGAGTGGGATCCAGTTGCCAGTCTAGTTGCACGAGTAAACACCTGTTGAGGAGGCACCAGTGACTTAAGTTCGTCCGAGCAGAAGCCATGAAAGTATTTACAGAACAGACAAAGGGAGGCTACATTTCGACGGTGGGAAAGTGGCTGCAGTCGAGCCGCCAGATCAGTACCTATCACATTACAGACTCTCCTTTGGAGCCTGTCAAGAACACTGAGGATTGGGACCGGATTGATGAATCTGAGACGATTTGGGATTCCAGTCAAAGTCATTGCATTCACATACATAGTAAAACCCTTGAGAAAGGTATGAATCCATCTCTTCTGTCCCAGCTATGAGTAAATAACAGGACAGACTGGATTCTATAGCTTTGGATTGCAACCTGTCTAGCAGAATGAAAAATCAGGGCTCTATAGCCATGGCTGGCAGCCAGACTAATAATAGAACAAATCTGAATTCAAGTTTACAACCGGAGATATCATGTTCAGTTTTGTTTGAGGACCACATGCGACGACGCTGGTGATAGGCTGTACTGACCCCTGCCTTGCTCTTGGACAACATCGTGGTGCGGAGATGGGGACCTGCTGCATGAGCAATTGCTGTTTTTTCTAAAACAAAACACATGCCCAGCCTACACTCTGAAGTTTTGTTTGATTGTTTGTTGTTTTTTTAGTTATTTTAATAAAGTGATTTGTAAAGAAATTTCAATAATTCACATTAATTTTTAAAAATATTCTTTATTAAAATATTTTAGGCTATTGAATTACTTTATTAAAAAATGCATTACATTATAATTTAGTTTATTAAAAATACATAAAAACATATTACTTTATTTCCATATTACTTTATTTTACATGACTTTACGACTTACTTTATCTAAACTTATTTATAAATGGAACTTTGTCAGTGTGTGAGTGTGTGTATGTGTGTGTGTGTCCGTTACCTATAGACTCCGAAACAGCTGAACCGATTTCCTTGAAAATTTACAGTTGTACTATAAGCGTCTCCGAGTGTTCTTAGCTAGGTTTTGTGTCGAGGTACCCCCGATAAATATAGAAAATCGTTAATCGAAAAAATCGGGTTACAGAAGGAGTTGTCCGATTTTAATCAAATTTGATACACTCATAGACAAAAACATAAGAAACGATATTCAGTAGTTTCAAGGTTGCAGTTCTTACAATAGTGCAGAAAATCGATAATATATATATATATAAAGGGCAAGATGTTTGTGTGTGTGTCTGTTTATCTGCCTGTATGTCTGTATTTTTTCAGACCTTTTATTTTAGTTTTTGCTTCGGGTTTGGCTCTAAGAAGGTATAATTGTAGTTCTTAGTCTCAGTCATGATACCATTTACTCAGAGGACTTATTTAGCCTTCAAAATTCAGTTTACGACGAAAAAAACTTATTTGATATCGATAGCAGGAAATCAAAATTTGACTTACATCCATTTTTTTTTTTTCAGTCTACGGTTTCGCTTTAACTGGAAACAACTATTGGTTTTAGTCTTTCGTGCCAACGTCCAAAGAGTCTGAGCTCCAGGACCATGGATTAGTTTTAAAGCTTTCATTACACCTGAGAAACGCCGTGCTATACTGTTAGTATATATATAAAAGGCAAGATGTTTGTGTGTGTCGGTCTGTCTGTCTGTCCTTTATGCAAATCCACAGTTTTTATGCGATTCTCAACAAAATTCACACAAATATTCTTCAGGCTACCGGTCAGGTTCTGGGTTACTTATTTTTTCCAATTTACCCCTGATATCGGAAATCGATACTCCCGATATCCGATCAGGTCTGATCAGTATTTCAGCCCTTTTATCATGGTTCTTGCTGCAGAATTTGCTCTAACTTGGTAAAATTATAGTTTTTAGTCTCAAACATTAGTAGATCTTCTCAGACGACTCATTTTCCTAGATATCAGAAATCGATACTCCCGATATTCTATCGAATCTGATCAAAAACCGATATTCAGCCATCGATTTGGCTCATTTTCTCCAATTTTACTCCCGATGGGTACGATAAGTTTTCATGGACTTACTTAGGTTAGTTTATCCTTGGGTGACTTATTTGACTCCGATATTAAAAATCGATATTAAAAATCAGATTTTCAGCCCTTTTATTTTGGTTTTTGCTTCGGGTTTTGCTCCAAGTTGGTCTAATTGTAGTGCTTAGTCTTAGCCATGATACCCTTTACTCAGAGGATTTATTTAGCCTTCAAAATTCAGTTTGTGACGGAAAACTTGTTTGACATCGAAATCAAAATTTGACTTATATCTATTCATTTTTCTTTCAGTCTACGGTTTCGCTTTAACTGGAAACAACTATTGTTTTTTAGTCTTTCGTGCCAACGTCCAAAGAGTCTGAGCTCCAGGACCATGGATTAGTTTTAAAGCTTTCATTGCACCCGAGCAATACTACTAGTTCAAAATAAAAAGAAAAAATTGGTTCCTATTTTACATGAGGCTTTTTCAAAGGCTTTTTTAAATAAAAATATTCACTATTTAATGCTTTAATTACTTTTATTCGATTATATAAAAAAAACTTTACGTTTTTCGTTACAGTATTTACATTATTCGGACTACTGTCCTCATCTTTGTTGTCATTTGTACGACGTTTCGGCCGTTGTACGCTCTGGCCTTCTTCAGGCGCTAGAAATTTTGAATCGAACCCTTTATTACAATCACTGGGGTATATTTACAGTATTTACATTATTCTGACTATTGTCCTCATTTTTGTTGCCATTTATGCAACATTTCAGTTCTTAGCACCTAAAGAAGGCCGGAGCGTACAACGGCCGAAACGTTTTACAAATGGCAACAAAGATGAGGACAATAGTCCGAATAATGTAAATCCTGTAAATATACACCCGTTATTGTAATAAATAGTTCGGTTCGAACTTTCTTGCACTTGAAGAAGGCCGGAGCGTACAACGGCCGAAACGTTGTACAAATGGCAACAAAGACGAGGACAATAGTCCGAATAATTAAATACGTTTTACTTGTGCTGAATTGTCTCGGTCTTGACTTGTCACGGGAATCAGTCAGTGTTGAGTTGACGGTGTTCAGCTGTCTTGTACGCAATGCTGGGCAATCTCCTTACAGATGAAGAAGAAACGTAAAACGACAGAAGCATGATTCTATCGACAAATATTGAGAATAACCTAGTCGGTACATGTAAGCAATGAGGAGGTTTTAAGTAAAACATGAATTACAGGGACGCTCAAATACAGAATAAAAATGAGGGAACACATCGCTCAGTAAATCTGACTAATAAACAACAGCTTTTAGGCAAAATTTGACTTTATTCATCAACATAGTCTCCTTCTGTTTAAACGCTTTTCTAATATATTACGCTCTCATTTCGATTGAACTCTCGAGAGAGGAAAACTTACAAACAGTTATCACTTCTGCCATTTACGCATTAGTCTTCAGAAATGAATTGAGTTCTTTTTTTTTTAATCATATCACCCCGAGCAAGGCGGTAACGCCACTGATGTGCAGTGGGCTACGTAAAAGTGAAAAGATTAGAAAAGAGAAGACCGGAAACCACATCCTAAACAGGGAACAAGGGATGAGCCTCTTCACCTGTTCAATAGACGTGGGTGGAGTGTGAACCAGGCGATAGTTTAGTCTATCTACTCCAATTGAAAATAAATAAATAAATAAATAAATAAAAAGAAGAAGAAAAAAGTGAAAAGATTAGAAAAGAGAAGGCCGGAAACCACATCCTAAACAGGGAACAAGGGATGAGCATCTACACCTGTTCAATAGACGTGGGTGGAGTGTGAACCGGGCGATAGTTTAGTCTATCTACTCCAATTGAAAAAAAAAAAAAGAAAAAGGGGAAAAATGGTAGGAAAAGAGAAAGCCGGAAACCACATCCTAAACAGGGAACAAGGGATGAGCCTCTTCACCTGTTCAATAGACGTGGGTGGAGTGTGAACCGGGCGATAGTTTAGTCTATCTACTCCAATTGAAAAAAAAAAAAAAGAAAAAGGGGTAAAATGATTGGAAAAGAGAAAGCCGGAAACCACATCCTAAACAGGGAACAAGGGATGAGCCTCTACACCTGTTCAATAGACGTGGGTGGAGTGTGAACCGGGCGATAGTTTAGTCTATCTACTCCAATTGGAAAAAAAAGAAAGAAAAAGGGGTAAAATGATAGGAAAAGAGAAAGCCGGAAACCACATCCTAAACAGGGAACAAGGAATGAGCCTCTACACCTGTTCAATAGACGTGGGTGGAGCGTGAACGGGGCGATAGTTTAGTCTATCTACTCCAATTGAAAAAAAAAAAGAAAAAGGGGTAAAATGATTGGAAAAGAGAAAGCCGGAAACCACATCCTAAACAGGGAACAAGGAATGAGCCTCTACACCTGTTCAATAGAAGTGGGTGGAGTGTGAACCGGGCGATAGTTTAGTCTATCTACTCCAATTGAAAAAAAAAAGAAAAGAAAAAGGGGTAAAATGATAGGAAAAGAGAAAGTCCGGAAACCACATCCTAAACAGGGAACAAGGAATGAGCCTCTACACCTGTTCAATAGACGTGGGTGGAGTGTGAACCGGGCGATAGTTTAGTCTATCTACTCCAATTGAAAAAAAAAAAAGAAAAAGGGGTAAAATGATTGGAAAAGAGAAAGCCTGGAAACCACATCCTAAACAGGGAACAAGGAATGAGCCTCTACACCTGTTCAATAGACGTGGGTGGAGTGTGAACCGGGCGATAGTTTAGTCTATCTACTCCAATTGAAAAAAAAAAAAGAAAAAGGGGTAAAATGATTGGAAAAGAGAAAGCCGGAAACCACATCCTAAACAGGGAACAAGGAATGAGCCTCTACACCTGTTCAATAGACGTGGGTGGAGTGTGAACCGGGCGATAGTTTAGTCTATCTACTCCAATTGAAAAAAAAAAAGAAAAAGGGGTAAAATGATTGGAAAAGAGAAAGCCGGAAACCACATCCTAAACAGGGAACAAGGAATGTGCCTGTACACCTGTTCAATAGACGTGGCTGGAGTGTGAACCGGGCGATAGTTTTGTCTATCTACTCCAATTGAAAAAAAAAAAAGAAAAAGGGGTAAAATGATTGGAAAAGAGAAAGCCGGAAACCACATCCTAAACAGGGAACAAGGAATGAGCCTCTACACCTGTTCAATAGACGTGGGTGGAGTGTGAACCGGGCGATAGTTTAGTCTATCTAGTCCAATTGAAAAAAAAAAAAAGAAAAAGGGGTAAAATGATTGGAAAAGAGAAAGCCGGAAACCACATCCTAAACAGGGAACAAGGAATGTGCCTGTACACCTGTTCAATAGACGTGGCTGGAGTGTGAACCGGGCGATAGTTTTGTCTATCTACTCCAATTGAAAAAAAAAAAAGAAAAAGGGGTAAAATGATTGGAAAAGAGAAAGCCGGAAACCACATCCTAAACAGGGAACAAGGAATGTGCCTGTACACCTGTTCAATAGACGTGGCTGGAGTGTGAACCGGGCGATAGTTTTGTCTATCTACTCCAATTGAAAAAAAAAAAAAGAAAAAGGGGTAAAATGATTGGAAAAGAGAAAGCCGGAAACCACATCCTAAACAGGGAACAAGGAATGAGCCTCTACACCTGTTCAATAGACGTGGGTGGAGTGTGAACCGGGCGATAGTTTAGTCTATCTACTCCAATTGAAAAAAAAAAAAGAAAAAGGGGTAAAATGATTGGAAAAGAGAAAGCCGGAAACCACATCCTAAACAGGGAACAAGGAATGTGCCTGTACACCTGTTCAATAGACGTGGCTGGAGTGTGAACCGGGCGATAGTTTTGTCTATCTACTCCAATTGAAAAAAAAAAAAGAAAAAGGGGTAAAATGATTGGAAAAGAGAAAGCCGGAAACCACATCCTAAACAGGGAACAAGGAATGTGCCTGTACACCTGTTCAATAGACGTGGCTGGAGTGTGAACCGGGCGATAGTTTTGTCTATCTACTCCAATTGAAAAAAAAAAAAGAAAAAGGGGTAAAATGATTGGAAAAGAGAAAGCCGGAAACCACATCCTAAACAGGGAACAAGGAATGAGCCTCTACACCTGTTCAATAGACGTGGGTGGAGTGTGAACCGGGCGATAGTATAGTCTATCTACTCCAATTGAAAAAAAAAAGAAAAGAAAAAGGGGTAAAATGATAGGAAAAGAGAAAGCCGGAAACCACATCCTAAACAGGGAACAAGGAATGAGCCTCTACACCTGTTCAATAGACGTGGGTGGAGTGTGAACCGGGCGATAGTTTAGTCTATCTACTCCAATTGAAAAAAAAAAAAGAAAAAGGGGTAAAATGATTGGAAAAGAGAAAGCCGGAAACCACATCCTAAACAGGGAACAAGGAATGTGCCTGTACACCTGTTCAATAGACGTGGCTGGAGTGTGAACCGGGCGATAGTTTTGTCTATCTACTCCAATTGAAAAAAAAAAAAAGAAAAAGGGGTAAAATGATTGGAAAAGAGAAAGCCGGAAACCACATCCTAAACAGGGAACAAGGAATGTGCCTGTACACCTGTTCAATAGACGTGGCTGGAGTGTGAACCGGGCGATAGTTTTGTCTATCTACTCCAAAAAAAAAAAAAAAGAAAAAGGGGTAAAATGATTGGAAAAGAGAAAGCCGGAAACCACATCCTAAACAGGGAACAAGGAATGAGCCTCTACACCTGTTCAATAGACGTGGGTGGAGTGTGAACCGGGCGATAGTTTAGTCTATCTACTCCAATTGAAAAAAAAAAAAGAAAAAGGGGTAAAATGATTGGAAAAGAGAAAGCCGGAAACCACATCCTAAACAGGGAACAAGGAATGTGCCTGTACACCTGTTCAATAGACGTGGCTGGAGTGTGAACCGGGCGATAGTTTTGTCTATCTACTCCAATTGAAAAAAAAAAAAGAAAAAGGGGTAAAATGATTGGAAAAGAGAAAGCCGGAAACCACATCCTAAACAGGGAACAAGGAATGTGCCTGTACACCTGTTCAATAGACGTGGCTGGAGTGTGAACCGGGCGATAGTTTTGTCTATCTACTCCAATTGAAAAAAAAAAATAGAAAAAGGGGTAAAATGATTGGAAAAGAGAAAGCCGGAAACCACATCCTAAACAGGGAACAAGGAATGTGCCTGTACACCTGTTCAATAGACGTGGCTGGAGTGTGAACCGGGCGATAGTTTTGTCTATCTACTCCAATTGAAAAAAAAAAAGAAAAAGGGGTAAAATGATTGGAAAAGAGAAAGCCGGAAACCACATCCTAAACAGGGAACAAGGAATGTGCCTGTACACCTGTTCAATAGACGTGGGTGGAGTGTGAACCGGGCGATAGTTTTGTCTATCTACTCCAATTGAAAAAAAAAAAAGAAAAAGGGGTAAAATGATTGGAAAAGAGAAAGGCCGGAAACCACATCCTAAACAGGGAACAAGGGAATGAGCCTCTACACCTGTTCAATAGACGTGGGTGGAGTGTGAACCGGGCGATAGTTTAGTCTATCTACTCCAATTGAAAAAAAAAAAAGAAAAAGGGGTAAAATGATTGGAAAAGAGAAGGCCGGAAACCACATCCTAAACAGGGAACAAGGGATGAGCCTCTACACCTGTTCAATAGACGTGGGTGGAGTGTGAACCGGGCGATAGTTTAGTCTATCTACTCCAATTGAAAAAAAAAAAGAAAAGAAAAAGGGGTAAAATGATTGGAAAAGAGAAAGCCGGAAACCACATCCTAAACAGGGAACAAGGAATGAGCCTCTACACCTGTTCAATAGACGTGGGTGGAGTGTGAACCGGGCGATAGTTTAGTCTATCTACTCCAATTGAAAAAAAAAAGAAAAGAAAAAGGGGTAAAATGATAGGAAAAGAGAAAGCCGGAAACCACATCCTAAACAGGGAACAAGGAATGAGCCTCTACACCTGTTCAATAGACGTGGGTGGAGTGTGAACCGGGCGATAGTTTAGTCTATCTACTCCAATTGAAAAAAAAAAGAAAAGAAAAAGGGGTAAAATGATAGGAAAAGAGAAAGCCGGAAACCACATCCTAAACAGGGAACAAGGAATGAGCCTCTACACCTGTTCAATAGACGTGGGTGGAGTGTGAACCGGGCGATAGTTTAGTCTATCTACTCCAATTGAAAAAAAAAAGAAAAGAAAAAGGGGTAAAATGATAGGAAAAGAGAAAGCCGGAAACCACATCCTAAACAGGGAACAAGGAATGAGCCTCTACACCTGTTCAATAGACGTGGGTGGAGTGTGAACCGGGCGATAGTTTAGTCTATCTACTCCAATTGAAAAAAAAAAAGAAAAGAAAAAGGGGTAAAATGATAGGAAAAGAGAAAGCCGGAAACCACATCCTAAACAGGGAACAAGGAATGAGCCTCTACACCTGTTCAATAGACGTGGGTGGAGTGTGAACCGGGCGATAGTTTAGTCTATCTACTCCAATTCTTTCAGTGACTGGCGTGTGTATAACACGCTAAAACATTCCTTCCCTCGTTCCATCCACCTATGGCTTAGGGCGTAGAGACTCCGACTCACACCGAATTGGTTGAGTTTCGATCCCGGCCAGAAGCAAGTGGATGTCTAGCCCCACTGATGAACTGTGATACAGCGAAACAGGTTTGAATGTGGATGACTACCTTCCCCCTACCTACCACTACTAACCCAATGGTCAAGTCACATACCTCCTACTACCATAGAAGAAATTACTACTAAGATTCCGCTAGCTTAACCCTATTAAAGCCAATATTCCCCAACCCCTTCCTTTACTAGACCAAGGCTCCGGCATTAGCGTTTTTCCTCATTCTTTGTTTAAATGGAGTTGACAATGCATGTCTTAAACTGACATGATGAAAATTGCTATTTCCCCTCTAGATTTTATCTGAATTTACATATATATATATATATATATATATATATATATATATATATATATATATATATATGTCTGTGTGTGTGAAAAGTGTATGTATATGATTATAAATATCAATATATATATGCAATTTGTTATATATTATATTATTTATATATTATATATGCGAGGTACTTATCTGAAAATCTGGCATGAATATATGTGATATATATATATATATATTTAATCATGTCACCCCAAGCAAGGCATTCCACTGCCACTATAGCGCAGGGGGTTACACAAGGCGATAGACGAGTTAGGATGTACATAGGGGGAGAGTTGGAGAGAATGGGTGTGGGTTAGTGTGTTAGGAGGTGTCTATTGACCTTACTTTTAAACTACTGGATGTTATAGCCGTCGGGGAAGCAAGCATGCGGAAGAGAATTTCACAGGCGGGAAATGCGAGAAAAGAAGCTGTTGGAGTAGAAATTGCGGTTACATTTCATCGGTTTCACTATATATATATAACAACATGCAGTGTTGGTATAGAAGAATCCAAAGGAGTATCCTGTACATACAGTGGTAGGATAACTCTCTAAGAGAGCTCTAAACACAGATGCATATAAATACATATAGAACAAATATAAGAAAAATTAAGGCAGACGCGTTATTTCATGGTGAATCGGAAGTATGGGCCTATTTCAGGCGAACCATCATCAGCTTCCGTCTTTATTTTACACGATTTATGATTTTAGGATTTTACACGATTCGTGTAAAATCCTAAAATTGTAAAATTCATCATGAAATAACGTGTCTGCCTTAATTTTTCTTATATATATATATATACATTAAAATGTGTGTGCGTATGTGTGTGAACGTGTGTCTGTGTGTGTGTCTGTATAAGCACACAACTTTGATGTAATTAAGACTTCTCTGATGCAATGAAAACGGAGAATGACCTGTTCCAAAAATGAGTGACAACAAAATACCTAATGTTCTCAGGTATACCCAGCTTGACAGTGGTCAAAAAGACTGTTGGTCAGCGGTTGTTCAGGTATGAAGACCTGCTAAATGGTAACCTCTCACCTGTCAATGTACGTCATACTAACTTCGAGCGCTTAGCGCTGGACAGGATTAACTGGAGTTATTCCTGTCATTGTATCAGAAATTTTGAAATCTGTCATATTGATCGGTGAAGAAACGAAAAGACAACGACAAGTCACTGTGATTAAGGAGTTGTTATATATATATATATATATATATACGTTTTTCTTGCCGGAATACAAAAAAACATTTTTTTTCTGAAAATGGTATGAACTGACCGAATAATATTTGAGTCCGAAAGATTTCGACTAATATATTAGTTCATATGAAAGCGGTTCAAAACAAACAAAAACATCACCGACGATGGTGAATTGATTAGACGAAAGCGCTCAGACCTAAATATCATTTTGACAGTTCATATCTTAAAAAAAAAAGGAAAATTAAAAATTTACAATCTGTTGTATGCACGAGAAAATTAACAGAAACATAATCACAGTGATTTGACAGTCATCTTCAGTAATATCCACGCACACACACACCTCGATGCCTAATATATATAGTCATCCGCAGACAGTTCTGTTTCGCTGTATCACAGCTCATCAGTACGGTTAGACTCCGATTGCTTTTAACCCAGGATTGAAGCCCGACCGAATTGGCGTCAGTCGGCGATTCTACCTCTGGGCTATGGGCGTTCGGTAGAAAAAGGCAGACTTTTTAGCGTGTATATTGTCATTATACCCGCCCAATAGCCAGAGTGCTCTAATCCATGCGTATATGCCAGAGTAGCTAGTGTTTTGTAACGTCTACCATTCTTCCAGAGTGCTCATTAGGCATCCACATACAAGCCTGTTTCGCTTTATCACAGTTCATCAGTGTGGCTTGACACATCCACTTGCTTCTGGCCGGGATCGAATCTCGACCGATTTGGTGTCAGTCGGAGTCGCTACCCGCTTAGCCATAGGCGCATGAAATCAGCCAGGGGAAATTTTAACGTGTTGTATATTATGAGTAGTGTATACACACGCCAGTCACCTAAATAACTCAATTCATTTCTCAAGAGTCACGCATATATCGCAGAAGAAACTGTTTTTAAAATTTACTTCTCTCTAGAGCTCAATCGTAATGAGAGCATAATATATTAGTCATCCACATACAAGCCTGTTTCGCTGTATCACAGCTCATCATCCACTTGCTTCTGGCCGGGATTGATATGTATATATTTTCCATTTTTTAAACGAGTTAAAAGTTGGAAAATATTCAAAAGTTCTACAATATAATTGTATCGAACACTTTTTTTTTAATACAAATGTGTACAGGTCTAACCCAAAACTAAGTATTAAACAATATATATATATAGCTGCACGCGTTTAACTTAGTCTAACATATATATATATATATATATATATATATATGTATATATATATATATATATATATATATATATATATATAATGGCTAGCCACTCGTATTTGAGGATACATACCCGTCTAACAAGGCGGCCAGTTAACCCTTACTGCAGACACTTTCTCAGGTACACTTGTGTTTGTTTAACACATCTAGAGGCTACTTTATATTATATATATATATATATATATATATATATATATATATATATATATATATGGGGGGGGTTACACGCACGTGCCTATTAAATGACTAAAAGAGAACCACTTTGAATCTTGCTAGCAGTTAAGATATTCGCTTGCTGTCTTTTTTTTTCAGCCCTTGTAAAAGCGAGATTTTCCAATGTTGATTTTCAAGATGCTATGCTTTTTCTCGTTGAAAAATTGATGCTACACAGTCTTCTCATTGTATGCGTGTTAAAAGATTGTTTTTGTTTAAATGTTGAGTTGTAAGATCCGACGTACTTCTTATTTGGGATTTTGGTGCAGCACAATCTTCCTACCTCATATGTGTGCTTGTGAGATTTAAAGACTAAAAAACGACACCCTTTTAATCTTTGTCGGATCTAAAATATTTGCATAGATTTATTTTTCTGATCTCTCTTACATTTTCGAATGTTGATTTTGAAGATGCTCTGCCCTTCTTAGTTGCGAAATTGGTGCAACACAATCTTCCTACTGCATAGTTTGCGTGTTAAAAGACTAAAAAAGAGACATTTTAATCTTCTGCGAAGCTAAGATATTTGCATAGTGTCATTTTTCTAAACCAGGGAAAATCTAGGATTTCTAAAATTTTTCAAAATATGTATTTTCTAGATTAGAAATTAGCGCAATACAATCTTCCTACTGATATGTCTCTGTATCTGGTCTGGCATCGTACTGAGCTTCTCTTAGTAAATATCTATTCCTTCACACACTGCATAATTTTAAATTCATACCAAAACAGATAAAAATAAATAAATTTTTTCTTTTATAGAATTCATTTTCATTTTTATTTTTTTCATAGCCAATTAAATATCGTAAAATTTCCCATCACAACATTTGGATTTCTTTTTTTTTTTTTTTTCGAAACCTCGTCCTGAGACATTCGAATTCGAGATAAAAATCTCCAACAATTGCTATTTGGAAGAAGAGGAATGACCTTGACAAAATATTTAAAGGTCTTTACTATTTTTGTAAATTTTTTATTTTTCCATGAACAAATTCCTCAAAATGCCAACGAAATGTCAACTGTTCCAAATTGTGGGTGTGCAGTTTTAAAATGACAGTTCATCATTTATGCAATGAATCAATTAATTCAACTATAAAAACATTAATATGCGCTTGTATTTTTCCACAATATATATATATATATATATATAGTCATCCGCAGACAGATCTATTTCGCTGTATCACAGCTCATCAGTACGGTTAGACATCTGATTGCTTTTAACCCAGGATTGAAACCCGACCCAATTTGCGTCAGTCGGCGATTCTACCTCTGAGCTATGGGCGCTCGGTAGAAGGAGGCAGACGTGTAGCGTATGATGTATCATACGCCAATAGCCAGAGTGCTCAAATTCATTAGTGAATGAGCGATGCGTAGATGCTAGAGTATCTACTGTTTTTCAAAGTATATATATGCTGTCGGGTTTCAGTCCTGGGTAAATAGCAATCGTCTGTCTAACCGTTCTGATGAGCTGTGATACAGCGAAACAGATCTGTCTGCGGATGACCATATATATAAACAGAAAATCTAAGCAAGAGCCAACAACCTACCACGGTTTCGCCCTGCAGCTCGTCAGCCAATTTCTCTGACGAGCCGTAGGGCGAAACCGTGGTAGGTTTGTTGGCTCTTGTTTAGATTTTCTGTCTTTGTTTGCTCTACATTCGTATTGAGCGCTTAAGTGTTAGGGTTTTCGTCTTGGTTTTTTTTCTTTTTTCTTACGAGTGCATGACATTTTGTTCATGTACTTCGTTTGTTTCTTTTTTTACTTCCCCTTCTATTCCCTCCAAGTTCGTTCTCGGTGGGTTTTACAAGACGATTTAAATTATAGCTTAATTAATACTAGTTTCGGCAGAGTTACTTCAATTACTATTGGTATTGTTATTACTATAGATAATATATATATATATATATATATATATATATATATATATATATATATATATATACCTTATGTGGTTTCCGGATTTCTCTTTTCCAATCTTTTCACTATTTTCTTTTTTTTAATTTTATTTTCTTTCTTTTTTTTCAATTGGAGTAGATAGACTAAACTATCGCCCGGTTCACATTCCACCCATCTTTTGAACAGGTGAAGAGGCTCATCCCTTGTTTCCTGTTTAGGATGTGCATTCCGGCTTTCTCTTTTCCAATCTTTTCACTATTTTCCTTTTTTCTTTTTTTTTTTTCAATTGGAATAGATAGACGAAACTATCGCCCGGTTCAAACTACACACACGTCTATTGTACAGGTGAAGAGGCTCATCGCCTGTTTAGGATGTGGTTTCCGGTTTTCTCTTTACCAATCTTTTCACTCTTATGTAGCCCCCTGCACATCAGTAGCGTTACCGCCTTGCTCGGTGTGATATAATTAAAAAAAAATTAGTTAACGCAATCAGCAATTTTATAAGGACAAATGGCCACGTTCCATTAACAATATATCATCATTAAAGAACCCGTAACACATAATGGTCCTTTATGCATAAGATGTACAGCAGCCATAACAGAGGTTGGTGTGTCTCCGGCAAGACTGC
Source organism: Ascarosepion bandense (assembly GCA_037127315.1). Lineage (NCBI taxonomy): Eukaryota > Metazoa > Mollusca > Cephalopoda > Sepiida > Sepiidae > Ascarosepion > Ascarosepion bandense. Next base: position 1,619,721 of record JBBBDQ010002473.1, on the reverse strand, counting down.
ATGACGTCATCAATCACTCTTCAGGCTGCTTTCAAATTCTGACAGGGACCATTGTAATTTCTTCGTACTAATACTCTCGAGAATATAACTAATACCACTTCATGATATCTAAACTTATAAATGGAACTTTGTGTGTGTGTGCGTGTGTATCCATTACCTATAGACTCCGAAATGGCTGAACCGACTTTCTTGAAAGTTTACACAGTTGTACTATAAGCATCTGCGAGTGTTCTTAGCTAGATTTTGTGTCGAAGTACACAAAACAGCCGTCAAATATCGAAAATCGATAATCGAAAAAATCGGGTTATAGAAGGAGTGGTCCGATTTTTATCAAATTTTATACACTCATAGACAAAGATATAAGAAACGACATTCAGATGTTTGAAAATTTGATATCCATACCAGGAAATCAAAATCTGACTTACATACATTCATTTTTCTTTCATTCTACGGTTTCGCTTTAACTGGAAACAGCTATTGCTTTTTAGTCTTTCGTGCCAACGTCCAATGAGTCTGAACTCCATGACCATGGATTAGTTTTAAAGCTTTCATTACACCCGAGCAACGCCGGGCTATACTGCTAGTTAATTGTATAAACGGTGATCACAAAGTGAGGGGTCAGTTTATGTATTGATTGTAATATGGAACTGATCCCCCACTTTATATCCAGCAATTTGACTTACATCCATTCATTTTTCTTTCAGTCTAAGGTTTCGCTTTAACTGGAAGCAACTATTGCTTTTTAGTCTTTCGTGCCAACGTCCAATGAGTCTGAGCTCCATGACCATGGATTAGTTTGAAAGCTTTTATTACACCCGAGCAACGCCGGACTATACTGCTAGTAGCTAAATAAATAAGACAAACTATTAATAAGACAAAATATTAATTGAATTAATTCCTGAAATTCGCCGGAACTAAGAAGAATCTGAGGAGAGTCGTGAACGTCTACGTCCTGAAGAAACATGTTATTTCCACCAAAAGTAATTGAATGTTTTTGCTTACAATTAACTATACATTAAATTATTTTTTAATAAGAAGAGACCGTAAAAGTGATTGGCAGGGAGAGATGTTTCATTTTTTAAAAGCGTCGCACACCCTCATTTTCCGGCCTTGATAAAGTTCAAAATCGTTCATGCAACCTTGTAGGTGTTGACTTATTTTCCACTCTGCAATCAGTGGTGAACTGGGAAAGAAGTGGCTTGTAAATTTCAATGTTTCAAAAACGAAACTGCTATCTGTCAGCCATCACATGCAACCTCTCCTGCAAATAGCATGGGCCAAGCAAGTCTCCCTGAAAGCAATATATTGCGCCTCCTCGGCCTTACCCTATCTTCCGACCTCAAGTGGAATCATTACATTGAGTTAATAGCTAAGTCCACTGCTAGGAAGGTTGGGTCACTGTGTCGGGCCAGGAAGTTTTTTTACGCCTGAATCCATCTTGCACATATACAAATCAACCATCCGTCCGTGCGTATAATACTGCGGTCATATATGGTCAGACGCCCCTGCTGCTCATCTGTTTTCGACAGGCTCCAAAGGAGAATCTGTAACGTGATAGGTACCGACTTGGCAGCTCGACTCCAGCCACTTTCTCACTGTCTATTCTTCAAATATTTTCACGAACTCAAGTCACTGGTGCCCCCGCCACTAGAATTTACTCGTGCAACCAGACTGGCAACAAGGCCCCACCCTTTTACAGTTAGATCAACCAAATGCAGGCGACAATTCTACTCTCACAGCTTTTTTCCCGCACTTCCCGCATGTGGAACTCCCTTCCATATACGTGCTTTCCTGATGGCTACAACCTCCAGGAATTTAAATGCAATGTCAATTCCAATCTCTTATCCACTTGACTTCACTTCTTTCTACATCAACCTGTATATCTTTTTTCTTTTCCTTTCACTCTACCTTCGAAACTGTCTTCACACCTGTGTTTCCATCCTTCTCTTGCCCTTTCTCTTACACCCCATGTAAAGTTTCGTTTTTCTCTTCACTCTCCTCCTATCTAAACATTTACTCTTATGTAGTCTCCAAGAATTTAAATGCAATGTCAATACCCATCTCTTATCCACTTGACTCCAGTGCTTTCTACATCACACTGTATATCTTGTTCTTTAACTTTCTCTCTATCTTCGCAACTGTCTTCACGCCTGTGTTTCCATCCTTCTTTTGCCCTTTCTCTGACACCCCTGTAACTGGTCCGTCTTTCTCTTCACTCTCTTTTTGTCTAAACTTTTGCTCTTATGTCGCCTCCTGCGGTACCGCCTTACTTGGGAGTGAAACGATTAAAAAAAAAATTTCTTTCTCCACAGGCGCAATGTTTCAAGCCTATGACTATCACTTTCCCATCGTAAATGTTCAGATGAGCTACAATCTTCAGATCTTTACGATTAAGGCACGACAAGCAACTTTGATGGGGTCGTGTCAGCGTCTTTTTCATCGTATTCTAAATATAAGAGGAATGTTTCAATCAGGAATCCCCCCACCAAACAGTTACTTCGCTGAACAGAATCTCATGTGAGTGCTTCTCTCATTTTTTAAACATTTATATGCATCGTGGTGCAGTGGATATCGGCTTGGAACGAGAAATCGTGGAGTCGAGTTCGAATACCAGTTGAATTCCTTGCATTCATTTACGTGCAAATATCCTTCCTTCCAGTTAGGGGTTAAACAACAGGACGGATTGGATTCTATAGCCTTGGCTGGCAACCAGTCTACTGTAGAAAGTAACGAAAACCTACTGCGGGATAATCTTCTGTCTAGTCAGTCATGTCGCTTTCGAGACATGATCGCCCAAGCGTATTTCACGTATGGCACTTAACTGGGTTCTATAGCCTTGCCACAAACCTCCCATTACCAAGGAAGAAATTACTACTAAAATTCCGCTAGCTTAACCCTATAAAAAGCAATATCCCCCAACCATTTCCTTTACTCTGGGTTTAGAATTTTCCGCATTCTTTGTTTAAATGGGGCTGAGAATGCATGTCTTAAAATGACATGTTGAAAATTGCTATTTCCTCTCTAAGTTTTATCTAAATTTACAGATAATTAAATAAATATCCGCTCTGTAAATTAAATTAATTTACATTGAGCTCTCGACTGGATCAGTTTTAATATTTTAACGATATTACTAGGATCCTCCTGGATTATTTACCAACCTTATCCCGGATTATTTACCAATCCTTTCCTGGATTTTTACCGCCGCTATATATATATAAATGTAGTGATGGATATATTACAATAATGGGGAATCACATCTTTTGCTCCTTACACATAGCTAAAAGAAGTAGATCTTGTATTTTTTAAAGTCCTCTCTCTTAAACAAACCATTGTTTATTCTCAGCGATAATGTGTTAAAGCAAAATGCCATTCATATTTGGTGCTTGTCTCGGAAATGTTTACTTTTTTTTTCTTTTTTTGTCTTCCCTTATCCTCTCGAAGGCACACAATGTCCTAGAAAGTTGCAAAATATACAATCAGTTTAACAGCGACGCCATAATTTTCACCCAGTTTTCTTAGTTTCAATTTTTGGTGGAGTGAATTGCATCCTAGTGCTCTTTATCTCACAGACGTTGCCCAACTGACCTAACTATACAAGGAACAAAATCAAATAACAAATATAAAATGGCAACCGCGACCACATATATATATATATATATATATATATATATATATTCTTCAGTAAATTAAGTGCTTTGACAGGGAAAAAAAACAATTGTTGCTTTTTTTTTCAACATTATATGGCTATTCTACATATTCACGACTGAATTAAGTGCATTGACAAAGAAGAAATTATTTTGAAATATAATACTTGTAGTGTAAAATAAATGTCTTTTCTCTTAAGGCTAGAGACTTATTGATGTGCATACATACTAAGAGTGTGTCTTCAAGAAAGGAAATTAAATTGAAAATTAAATTTACCTTGCGTAAAATAAATGCTTTCATCCTTAGGCTATGAACTATTTTATGTAAAATGTTGTAAAATGAATAATGTCAGTACTTCAATGTCGAAGAGATCTGAAGCAAAAGGTGTTGCAAAAAGAGAATAATAAAAAATATTCACATTAAAATTTAAACAAACAAAACTATGTGCAAACTACGGCGTCGGTGTTAAACTGATTGTATATTTTGCTGGATAAGGGAAGACAGCTAACAAAAAAAAAAAAAAACCGTAAACATTTCCGAGTCGAGCATCAAATATGAATGGCTTTTTGCCTTGACACATTATCGCTTAGAATAAATAATGCTTTGATAACGAAAGAGGCGTTAAAAAACAAGATTTGTTTCCCTTAGCTATGTGTGTGGAGCAAAAGATGTGATTCCCCATTATTGTGATATATCCGTCACTACATCACTATATATATATATATATATATATATATATATATATATATATATATATATATAATACGCGGTCGTGAAATTGTTGCCATTTTATATTTGTTATTTGGAGCATGTGCGTTGCTTGTTTTTGATTTTGTTCCCTGTATAGTTGGGTCAGTTGGGCAACGTCTGTAAGATAAAGAGAACCAAGACGCAATTCACTCCGCCAGAAAAAAAAAAGAAAAAAAAACGTAAATATTTCCGAGACGAGCATCAAATATGAATGGCTTTTTGCCTTGATACATTATCGCTTAGAATAAATAATGCTTTGATAACGAAAGAGGCGTTAAAATAAACAAGATTTGTTTCCCTTAGCTATGTGTGAGGAGCAAAAGATGTGATTCCTCATTATTGTAATATATCCGTCACTATATATATATATATATATATATATATATATATATATATATCGGATGTCTAACCGTACTGATGAGCTGTGATACAGCGAAACAGATCTGTCTGCGGATGACTATTTATGCTCTCACACCCTGGTTGATGACTCTGGAAAAATAGTAGATTTTGAAAAAACATTAACTATTCTAGCATCTACGCATCGCTCATTCAGTAATGAATTTGAGCACGTTGGCTATTGGCGTATGATATATCATACGCTAAAAGTCTGCCTTGTTTTGCCGAGCGCCTATAGACCAGAGGTAGAATCGCCGACTGACGCCAATTCGGTCGGGTTTCAATCCTGGGTTAAAAAAGCAAGCAGGTTATTTTGAAAGAGTGAAATGTCTACTTTGCGTTGTAGTAGCACTGGTTCGGGCTTCGTGATGTCATTTCAGACTGCATGCCATTAGAAATTGCTTAGTCTACCACGTGTGGAATGCGTACCGTAGGTTGCCGAACTCTTGTCCATGGCGTAGATTTAACCCATTTTAACTCAGTCTCCTCAGGTTTTAGAACATTAAATTCATTTACAAATCACAATTTTTTTTCTTGCAACCGGGCAATATTTGGAAGGTAATTTTATTGATGAATCACAACCTATATATAATAATGGTTTTATATAATGATTTATACTCATTATTTTTTTACAGTTTTTTATGCTATCCTCAAATGAGGACACTGGGTGAAAATGGGTTAAGGCATCCGGTCCCTCAAAGGCATGTGTTCCAAATCCCTGTATCAGTGCTGTTTTGCGGGCCATTATTCTAACGTTTCATTTCATTTGAAACATTATATTTTAATTGTGCTGTCTCAGTTGCCGTTTTATATTAGGACTAGCAGTATAGCCAGGTGTTGCTCGGGTGTAATGAAAGCTTTAAAACTAATCCATGGTCCTGGAGTTCAGACTCTTTGGATGATGGAATGAAAGACTAAAAAGCAATAGTTGTTTCCAGTTAAATCGAAACCGTAAAATGAAAGAAAAATGAATGGATTTAAGTCAAATTTTGATTTCCTGCTATCGATATCAAATAAGTTTATTTCGTCGAAAACTGAATTTTGAAGGCTAAATAAGTCCTCTGAGTAAATGGTATCATGATTGAGACTAAGAACTACAATTATACCTACTTACAGCCAAACCCGAAGCAAAAACTAAAATAAAAGGACTGAAAAAAAAATACAGACATACAGGCAGATAAACAGACACAGACACACACAAACATCTTGCCTTTTATATATATATATATATATATATATATATATATATATATTATCGATTTTCCGCTATATTGTAAGAACTGCAACCTTGAAACTTCTGAATATCGTTTCTTATGTATTTGTCTATGAGTTTATCAAATTTGATTAAAATTGGACTATCCCTTCTATAACCCGATTGCAAAAAGTTAACAGGAAATCACACCACTGTCTTTCTGAAGAAACCATGGCAATGCAAAAATGAAAAGGAAAAGGAATCTGTTGAGAGACATAATCGCTTTCGTCTCGAAGGCCCACGGCATTTAAAGCCGTGGAGAAGATAATGGGAAACCACTCCACTATTTACTTCAATAAATAATGACAATTAACAGATAAAAAAAAGAAAAAGAAGGTGTGAAATGTCATGATCGTTTACGTCCTGAAGTGTCAAGGCAATTAAAGCCGTGCAAAAAGTTAACAGGAAATCACACCACTGTCTTTCGGAAGAAACCATGGCAATGCAAAAATGAAAAGGAAAAGGAACCTGTTGAGAGACATAATCGCTTTCGTCTCGAAGGCCCACGGCATTTAAAGCCGTGGGGGTGTTAACGGGAAACTATTGTTCTCATAAAATCATGGGAATTCACAGAGAACAGAAAAGGACTCTGTGGATAGATATAATTGCTTACTTCCTGAAGGGTTATGGCATTAAAAGAAGAAAACGAAAAACTACTCCACTATCTTTCCCAATAAGTCATTGCAAGTCAAAGATAATAGAGGAAATCTTTGAATAGTCATCTTGAAGTGACCTAACATTAAATACAAAATTTATTCAAGAAAAAGAATACATTTTGAGAAGTATTTTATGTTACTGATTCCAAAGGAGCTAAATGAAGGTAAACTATGCAGGCTGTATGCGCATGCGTGGTTATGGAAGCGAATTGACTTCTGCTGTATGAATGAAAATAATTGTTTTCGTGAAATTCTGTTTTGTCTTGGGTGGCTGCCAGTTCCAAAATTATCACACCCGAACCGCTACATAAACAAAACAATGATTTATTAAATATAGAATTTCTTTGTAACTGGTTATATTAACTGTTGGGAAAAAGTAAGTAAGAAAGAAAGAAAGAATAGTTCGCTGATAAGAAAGAAAGAAAGAAAGAAAGACAGATCCATGACGATAAAAAAAGAATGAATAGATCGAGGATGAGAAAGAAAGAAAAAAAGAAAGAAAGAATAGTTCTATTAAAAGAAATAAGAATATATAATGAAAAGAAAGGAGTAAAGAAGGAAAGAAGAGATAGATGGTGAGAAAGAAAGGACGAAAGAAAAAACAGATCAATAAAAAAAAGAAAGAAATGAAAAAAAAGGAAGAAAGAACAGATACATGATAAGAAGGAAGAAAAAGAGATTAATGAAAATAAACAAAATATAGATCAATGATGAGAAAGAAAGAAAGAAAGAAAGAAAGAAAGAAAGAAAGAATAAATCAAATGATACAAAGGAAGAAGGAAAGAAAGAACTAAAAGATTATTGATAGGAAAGAGTGCGTAGGTGATAAGAAAGAAAGAAAGAAAGAAAGAAAGAAAGGAAGGATGAATTTTTTTGTGATAATAAAAAAGATTGAATGAAAGAAAGCATAGATCAATGTTAAGAAAAAATAAATAAATAAAGACTATATTGATGATAGAAAAAAGAGAATAGGTAGAAGATCAGAAAGAAAGAAAGAAAGAAAGAAAGAAAGAAAGAAAAGTAATAAAGAAAATAGATGGGTGATAAAAAGGAAAGTAAGAAGGAAGAAAAGAAAGAATAGTGCAATAATAAGATCAAAGAAAAAAATAGATCGATTATAAGAAAGAAAGACAAGATCGATGATAATGAATAAAACCATATCGATTGAAAAAAAGAAAGAAAGAAAGGAAAAAAGAAAGAAAAATGAAAACATTAGGAAAAGAAAGAAAGAAAGAAAGAAAGAAAGAAAGAATAGATTGATGATAAAAAAGAAAGAAAACATCGGCGATAAGAAAAAGAAAAGAAGCAAAGTAAAATAAATAGTTGACAAGAAAGTCTTCTTCTTCTCTGTGCCTTGTTCTTTCAGGACGTAGGCGATCATGGCCGTCCACGTGTCCTTGTCCCTGGTGGCTCTTAGCACACTTTCTCCTGTAACATCTTGCAACCCTTGTCATCCACCTGCTCAGGCCTTTCAAATATGTTATCCGCTGCTTTCCTCTGTCTCGTTTTCTCTCTATCTGGCCTGTTAGTATCAGGGTCTCCAAGCCCTCCTTCCTCATTGCATGTCCCAGGAACTTCATTTGTCTCTTCCTGATGCACAATATTAATTTCCTTTTCGTTTCCATTCTTTCCAACACCCCGTCATTGCTCACAGGCTCGGTCCAAGACATCCGCAGCATCCTTCTCTAGAACCACATTTCAGTTGCTTCAAATTTTGACAAGAAAGTAAAAATGAAAAAAAAAGAAAAAAAGAAATAAAAGACTGACAAAGAAAAATGGCAGAACTGATGAATTGAATGAAAATTGCTGGTATATATTTCGTTTCCTCGCAGGCATGAGTTCAAATACTTTTCTTTTTCTGACAGTCCGGAAACCATTATTTTTTTTTTTTACCAACGTTTAAATTTTTTTTTCTTTTATCATTGTTCTAGTTTTTTCCAATTTCGTGTTTCTAAACATAGATAACTTGACAGTCGCTTCTTTCTCCTTTGTGATTATATAATTCGTACTGTGGAAGAGTGCAATGGTCACCCTTGAGATATTAATAATTACAGTAATATAGAATTTTGTTCATAGATGAGAAAATAATCTGTATTGAATTTTGTGCTCCGGGATTCTGTGATTCGTCAAAATAATTAATTAAAAAATGCTAACACTATAGTGTTTATATACGACTTTTAAAAAATAGATAAGAATAAATTGTTTATTCCCGGGAGAGTTTAAATTTTACTTTAAAAGTATGTCATGGAGGGGGTTGGTGTGGTCGAACTAGAGGTAGAAATCAATACTTAGGTTGTATTCTAAGACCACCGGATTCTATTAAAACGCGTGTTTGCGTGAGCATAGAAACACCAAGAGAGTCAACGAGACGAGTCAACGAGACGAGTCAAACTGAATCGAGAAACATGTCGAAGAAACGAGTCGATGAGACGAGAACAGTCGATGAGACAAGATGAGACGATGAGACTAGACGAGACGAGAAGAGAGTAGTAGATAAGAATGAGAGAGAAGAGTTGAGGTTCGACTGTCTTCGAATGCAGTTGAACTGAGTTGAGAGACGTAAGAGATTGAAAGGAAGCGTCCGATGTATGTATTCCTGATACTGCTGGGGATCACCCCTTTTTTGGATACAAGAATGGACTCGCTGATGTGTACTTATAATCCTGCCTATACAGAGAGCAGGGGTTGAGTACTTGTACTCTACTACGACACTGTCAGCTCTCCGTCTTCGAGTAGAGGGCGCTCTCTGCTTCCGAGCAGGGAGTAATAACCCAGTCGTGGTTCCGCCGAAGGGTAGAAGCACGATTGGGCAAAAATAGACAGACATTTTTGTCTGGGCCATATAGCCCGGAAACCCCACTTATAACTGACCATGTGTCACCTGTTGCCCTTAGTGGGAGGGACAACTAAATATAGTTTAGTTCTTGTACTCTGCTATGACACTGTCATCTCTCTGCCTCGGGTAGAGAGCGTTCTCTGCTTTCGAGCAGAGAGCACTAACCCAGTCCTGGTTCCGCCGAAGGGTAGAATCACGACTGGGCAAAAATAGACAGACATTTTTTGGCTTGGCTATATGGCCGGGAATACCCACAATAAAAAGACCTTGTGTCACATCTAGCCTTGTGTGGGAAGGTTGGTAAATACCGTTGAGTGGTTGTACACTATTGACACTGTCAGCTCTCTGTCTTTGGGTGGAGAGCACTCTGTGTCTTTGGGTGGAGAGCACTAACCCAGTCGTGGTTCCACCGAAGGGTAGAATCACGAGTGGGGAAAGATAGACAGATATTTTTGGCGGGGCTATATGGCCCGGAAGATCCACATGAAAAAAGTCCTTGTGTCACATTTCGCTTTAAGTGGGAAGGTGGGTAAATACTGTTGAGCAGTTGTATAGCCGCTTAGTTGATCAGTAATTTGGTGCATATTATTTTGGAGTTGTTTTGGATATAGACTCATTACCCGAACATACTTCTTCACTACAAGGCTGTATATATTGATTCCTACAAACAGTATTCCTAGTATTCCTGAATTGACTAACCCGTGTTCCAGTTTGTATATTTTTGTTCAATATAACTTACATTTTCTATATCCATATCTGTCTATGTTTTTTATTATTTTGGCTGGTTTCTCACCCAGAATCCACAACAGATACTGATGTCGAAGAAGCAAAATACCGCCGCTAACAACTAAATACCTCTACTCTTACTACCACTTATATACTATTACATATATATACTACTTACTATACTACTTACTATATTACTTACTATACTACTTACTATATTACTTACTATATTACTTACTATACTACTTACTGTATACTACCACTTATATACTATTACTTATATATACTACTTACTATACTACTTACTATATTACTTACTATATTACTTACTATACTACTTACTATATACTACCACTTATATACTATTACATATATATACTACTTACTATACTACTTACTATATTACTTACTATATTACATACTATATTACTTACTATATACTACCACTTATATACTATTACTTATATATACTACTTACTATACTACTTACTATATTACTTACTATATTACTTACTATACTACTTACTATATACTACCACTTATATACTATTACTTATATATACTACTTACTATATTACTTACTATATTACATACTATATTACATACTATATTACTTACTATATATTACCATTTATATACTATTACTTATATATACTACTTACTATACTACTTACTATATTACATACTATATTACATACTATATTACTTACTATATTACTTACTATATTACTTACCATATTACTTACTATATACTACCACTTATATACTATTACTTTCGTTACTGCTCCTGAGAACGGAAATGTCGAAGGCTGTAATAATTGCGCTAAGAGCAGACCAAAAATGTGAAATGAAGGCCGCGTCTCTCCTTTACCGAAATTATTCGAAGGATTTATGTTTTATTTGGTTATTGATCACTAGCGGTATAGCCCGGCGTTGCTCGGGTGTAATGAAAGCATTAAAACTAATCCATGATCCTGGAGCTCAGACTCAGCCTAAAGAATATTTGAAATAATAAAATAATTGCGACAATTTACCAATCGCACCACGTATGTATATATATATATATATACACACACACAGACACACACACAGACAAAGTTCCATATATAAATAATTTTAGATTTTATATATGCAAGAGACATTCAACGTTGTGCCACAAGAATTTTTTTGTGTGTGTACGTCTGTTTTATATATATATATATATATATATAAACTTATTTATAAATGGAACTTTGTCTCTGTGTGTGTGTCTGTGTGTGTGTGTCCGTTACCTATAGACTCCGAAAGGGCTGAAGCGATTTACTTGAAAATTTGTACAGTTGAACTATAAGCATCTGCGAGTGTTCTTAGCTAGGTTTTGTGTCGAGGTACACCCGATAAATATCGAAAATCGATAATCGAAAAAATCGGGTTATAGAAGGAGTGGTCCGATTTTAATCAAATTTGATACGCTCATAGACAAAGACATTAGAAACGATATTCAGAAGTTTCAGGGTTGCAGTTCTTACAATAGTGCAGAAAATCAATAATATATATATATATATATGTATAAAAGGCAAGATGTTTGTGTGTGTGTCTGTTTATCTGCCTGTATATCTGTATTTTTTCAGACTTTTTATTTTAGTTTTTTGCTTCGGGTTTGGCTGTAAGTAGGTATAATTTTAGTTCTTAGTCTCAGCCATGATACCATTTACTCAGAGGACTTATTTAGCCTTCAAAATTCAGTTTTTGACGAAAAAAACTTATTTGATATCGATACCAGGAAATGAAAATTTGACTTACATCCATTCATTTTTGTTTCAGTCTACGGTTTCGCTTTAACTGGAAACAACTATTGCTTTTTAGTCTTTCGTGTCAACGTCCAAAGTGTCTGAGATCCAGGGCCATGGATTACTTTTAAAGCTTTCATTATACCCGAGCAACGCCGGGCTATACTGATAGTATATATATATATATATATATATATATATATATATAACTGTTTGTCCTTCTAAAATTGCATTCGACTCGGTTATTTTTTTTTTTTTTTTTTCTGTTAACCCGATTCTCACCCGACGAACACACAGGTGGAGCAACGGGGATCTTCCGGATTTCTGATGACCACTCCCCAGGATAAAAAAGAAATCACAACGTGGCTGGAGGGTGGCATCGAATTGACATTGGAAACCGGAGATTTGTGTCTAACCTGTAATACTGGACCATAATAGACCAACGCCCGGTTCGGTGGAGTGCGTCGCTCCAGTGGGGTAAGGTGACGACCCATTGAAAAAATATAATGACTGATTATTATTATGATGATGACACCGATGATATTTTTTCTTAACTAATAAAATCGTAACCTGTTTAAGTCTCGGATTAAGCGTCATCTATTCCACATATCCTCATGAACTGCCCCTCCCATTTCTTGCTCTTACCGCTCATACAGCAACATCCTTCAGTAATACTCTATCTTGAGTGGCTATTGAGCCTTGTATACGATGGACCTTAGATAAAATAGGTTTAGAAATTAAGTATATTTTGCAAATGAAGCGATGCTTAGATTTTTATGAGTCAATTTCGTTACATATGAAACGAAGCGTAGATATTTTTGAGGTAATCTTACAATGTAAAGCTCCATCACAGTTTAATGTTATTCGCTATCGCCATGAGGAAAATAATTTAAATTTCTAACACTGATTAGGGTTTTATTTTAATAGTAAAATTAGAATAAAATATGGTTTACATTTGAGAATTTACTGAGCGTGACAAGACATATGTAAAAAATAAATAAATAAATAAATACTATCGTGTGAGGTTACGAATAAAATAGTGTCTAGTTTTCAGAACAAAAGGTACAATTTGAGCCATGACCATGAGGAACCATTCCTCGAGTAGAACTTCAGCACTGAACTAAAATGCAGAGTTATATCCTGATGCTGTGTCGGAGGGATTCGTTCTTTTTTCTTTTTCTTTTCTTTTTTTTTTTTTTTTTTTTGTTTGTGTTGTTGTTTGCTAGGGATGTGCGTTGTGGTACAGTGGATATCGGCTCGGAACAAGAAACCGGGGAGCCGAGTTCGAATTCCAGCTGAATCCATTGTATTCACTTACGCGCAAATACCCTTGGGAAAGGTATTAATCCGTCTCTTCCTTCCAGTTATGGGTTAAATAGCAGGATAGATTGGGTTCTATAGCCTTGGTCGGCAACCAGTCTACCGCAGAAAGCAATGGCAACCTACTGCGGGATAATCTTCTGCTCGGTCAGTCATGTCTCTTTCGAGACAGGATCGCCCAAAGCGTGTATCACGTATGGCACTTAACTGACTGACTGTTTGCTTGTGTTCACATATGTGGGATAGATGGGGTTTCATTAAACTGAAATCACTCTGTCCTACATTTTGGATTGTGGGAGATTGCTTACAGCACCCGGTGTTTACCAAGTCCATATACTGATCGGGTTAGGCACCGATTGAGTCCAATGATCGATCACTCAGTCACTCTCATATGCTCAAGTGCAGCACATTCGAAGAACAGTAATAGCTGAAGTGGGATTCGAACTCACACCTCAAAAGAGAGTTGCAACTAAAACCGACGTTTTCAACGTGATTGTGTCATACGTAAAGTTCTTGAGATGGAGGCACGGTGGAGTAGTGGATACCGGCTCGGCCAGACGAATCCACTTACATGCAAAGGTATAAATCTATATCTCTCCACCCTCCAGATATAACAGGGCAGACTGGTTTCTAAAACCTAAATTGAAAACCAGTCTGCCTTAATAAGAATTAGCAACCTACTTCTGGAGTAAAGAAAGAATAGATCGAAGATGAAAAAGAAAAAATAATTGATGGACGAAAAGAAAGAAAGAAAGAAAGAAAGAAAGAAAGATGAAAATATTGGGAAAAGAAAGAAAGAAAGAAAGAAAGAAAGAAAGAAAGAAAGATGAAAACATTGGGAAAAGAAAGAAAGAAAGAAAGAAAGAAAGAAAGAAAGAAAGAAAGAAATTGAGAAAAGAAAGAAAGATGAAAACATTGGGAAAAGAAAGAAAGAAAGAAAGAAAGAAAGAAAGAAAGATGAAAACATTGGAAAAAAGAAAGAAAGAAAGAAAGAAAGATTGAGAAAAGAAAGAAAGAAGATGAAAACATTGGGAAAAGAAAGAAAGAAAGAAAGAAAGAAAGATGAAAACATTGGGAAAAGAAAGAAAGAAAGAAAGAAAGAAAGAAAGAAAGAAAGAAAGAGAAAGAAAGATGAAAATATTGGGAAAAGAAAGAAAGAAAGAAAGAAAGAAAGATGAAAACATTGGGAAAAGAAAGAAAGAAAGAAAGAAAGAAAGAAAGAAAGAAAGAAAGAAAGAAAGAAAGAAAGAAATTGAGAAAAGAAAGAAAGATGAAAACATTGGGAAAAGAAAGAAAGAAAGAAAGAAAGAAAGAAAGATGAAAACATTGGGAAAAGAAAGAAAGAAAGAAAGATTGAGAAAAGAAAGAAAGAAGATGAAAACATTGGGAAAAGAAAGAAAGAAAGAAAGATGAAAACATTGGGAAAAGAAAGAAAGAAAGAAAGAAAGAAAATATAGATGTATATATATATATATATATATATATATATATATATATATATATATATATAGGCAAGACGTTTGTGTGTTACTCTCTGTCTGTATGTCCTTTATACAGATACACAATTTTTATCCGATTCTCAACAAACTTCACACAAATATTCTTTAGGCTTCCGGTCTGGTCATGGACTACTTATTTTTTCTGATTTTCCACTGATATCGGAAATCGATACCCCGATATCTGATCAGGTCTGATCAAGATCAGGATTTCAGCCCTTTTATCGTGGTTCTTGCTGCAGAATTTGCTTTAACTTGGTAAAATTAGTTTTAGTCTCAAACATTAGTAGATCTTCTCAAACGACTCATTTTCCCCGGTATCGGAAATCGATACCCCCGATATTCTATCGAATCTGACCAAAATCAGGTTTTCAGCCCTTTTATTTTGATTTTTGCTTCGGGTTTTGCTCTAAGTAGGTATAATTGTAGTTCTTAGTCTCAGCCATAGTACCATTTACCCAGAGAACTTATTTAGCCTTCAAAGTTCAGTTTGCGACGGAAAACTTATTTAACATCGATACCGGAAATCAAAATTTGACTTACATCCATTCATTTTAGTAAGTTCTACGGCTTCGAGATCAACCATTCAACAACCTACGTTTTTCGTGCCAACATCCAAAGAGTCTGAGCATGGATTTGTTTTAAAGCTTTCATTAAACCCGAGCATCGTTGGTCTATACTGCTAGTCTTTGATAAAAAGAAAGAATAGTCAATGATACAAAGAAAAAAAGAAAGAAAAAAAAATGGAAATAAAGAATGATAAAAAAAAGAAGGAAATATACTATAGATCGATGATTAGGAAGAAATAAACAGTTGGGTACCACTTGTGGAGCCAAAAATGTCCTACTTATAAAGAAGAAGCCAGCTTAACCCACCCCGGGTGAATGCCACCAAAGACAGACAGCAACTTAATCAGAGTGGGAACAAGCCCACATTTTCTCTTGCATATTTTGCAGCGAATAAAATAATTAATCAAAATCAACCTTTTTCTTTACTTTTAGAAAAATTCACAAATGACATGTGAAATCCTGGTTTCCCCAAATAGAAAAAGGATTGACCATCTGCTTAACGAAAAAGTCGAAACCGGATTTCGCAAGTAGGTGCTAAAATGATTTTTGACCAATGGGAGAGACTTACAAAACTTGAGGACTTAGCGACCCATTCATAAATTCAAAAGGACTATATAAATGACCTCGGCGTTAGTCAAGAGTCACAGATAGGAGCCGCAAGACGAAACTACTAAAATCTAACTTCAACTTCAAATCGACCCGGAGATAAGGTCAGGTCGCACCTTGTTCTCTTTCTCCTTATCCCCTTTAACAATTACTACTACGAACTCTACTCACAAATGTTTCTAATTGAACATTAACTTCTACAACTTATGGTATTTCTCCTTTTAATAAATTTCTATTTTAAAATGCAAAATTTATATTTTATTCTTCTTACGCTATTCCACACAATTCCACACATTCCAACCTGCCGACAACCTTCTGATGATGAAAAACATTCTGATGATAATAATTCTACATAAATCCTGTAAGCTGTAGGGAGTTCGGCTAAGTATGACACAAGGCCAAACCAAGAAAATTTAACTAGCTTCCTACCCTTCAGCTTCGCTGGTTTGTCCAGTTCTTCGATTGTAGGTTTCGCCGTTCGTGCCTATTCTAAAATTATCAGTGAGAAGTGTGTTTGTCTCATTTGAACTCGATTTTGTAGTATCATAGAGATAAGGGTGGGTGGGAATTATTTGTAGATGAAGTTTCAGCTTATTCAGGAGGTAAGCATCTTTTGTTTGGGTATCAGGGGATGAGAGTTAAGTTGTTGGCTGGAGATCTTTTTAATATCCGCTCTTTTCACGTAGAACATTGATATCCGGTTTGAAGTAAAAGTTTTCAGTGAATGAACACAAGCCAGACAAGAGGACAATCCAAACAATCACCCGTATGTATGCATATGCACATTCAGACATGCTCAGAAAAAAAGGGGGTAGTGCAGAAATGTTCTAGTGCTTTCTAATTTCCCCAAATCAGTATTCTGATGTATAGCCATCGAAATACTGAATTTACGACGCCGGCATGAACAAAAGCCTTTCAGCAACCGTTCGTGTATATGCAGGGTCTCCATAAAGTCCGTGTGCACTTTAAAAGATTATAATTTTATTTGTATTTCTGATAGTAATAATCTGTAAAAAATGTTATAAAGTTTAATGTACCTGGTTTTAAGTAGTTTTGAATAATTTGTAACACAAAATTTGCAAGAATGTTTAGATAAGTAAAAAATATTATTACTTAAATTATAATTTCAATGAAACCTTTAAAATATAGATTTACTTCTTTCTAATCCTTTTTACAAACTATCCCTATCGTAAATACAAATAAAGTTATAAATTTTTTAAAGTGCACATGAACTTTATGGTCACCCTGTACACACACACACACACACACACACACACACACACATATATATATATATATATATATATATATATATATATATATATAATCATATCACCCCGAGCAAGGCGGTAACGCCACTGATGTGCAGGGGGCTACGTGAGAGTGAAAAGATTTGGAAAAGAGAAAGCCGGAAACCACATCCTAAACAGGGAACAAGGGATGAGCCTCTACACCTGTACAATAGACGTGGGTGGAGTGTGAATATATATATATATTATGGACACCCTGTATAATATATACGAGTGATATATATATATCATCGATATGCCGTTTAAATTGACGGAAACATATATATTGATGTACCTACTACTGAATATCTTACATTAAAAAACAAGAAAAAAAAACAACAAATAAACCAACTCCTCCTCTACTGAGCCTGATTGAAGTGAGATATATATAAAGTACGTATATTTTGTAAGCATCTTTTCTTTTACACAAATTTTATTAAACAATAGAGACAACAAAGTTTTATATATTCACTTTTTTTCAGTTTTTCATATTTTCTGATTAGGTTTTTTATTTTCGACTTATATGTGGACAATTTTTATAAAAATATAATTCGGAAATCAAAAGCCTAATCAGAAAATATGAAAAATTCAAAAGGAAATATATAAGACTATGTTGTCTATATCGTTTAACACAACTTGTTTAATATATACAACCACGCTCTCCCGTAGACTTACATGTCATCTTTCTGATCAGAGTACTATTAAACAACATTTCTCTGAAAAACATAAACATGTAGGTAATTACAGACAGATTTTGGTCAACAATACGGTGATCCTTACTCATACACACAGTAAGAGGAACCTGCAGATATTGGAGGCCATGTACATCAAATCAAAACAACCAACACTCAATAAAATCAACATTAAAACAGGAAATAACATATTACATTGCATTTGACTACATGGTTTTGTTGTCATTTCGCGCTATCCTGCGGTGTGACGTCATAAAACCGCATCGCAAACTTAAGAACTGCGTTTATTATTTTTGGTAACTATTGCCGTTGCCAAGCGGAGTTTTATGTCAACACAAAATAAAATCGTCGGTGATGGTGGATTTTATAATATTTCAGTTTAAACTACCTCTCTGAAGATGGCTCATGTGAGCCGAAAGCTTAGAAGAAAACCAATAAATAATTATCCAAATGTTGGAGAATTTTTGTCTTTATTTTCAACTGAAATTAAAGCAAAAATACGACGTTTAGAACGGCTCATGATTAAACATAATAGACATTCATTGTCTCTTATATTTAATAGCATATGTCTAGAAAATTACTTGCTGCCTCGATATACTATATATATATATATATATATATATATATATATATATATATATATATATAGGAAAACTGGACAATTGCTCTGAATAATATCCACTTAGCTCTCTATGCAGTTCTATCTCCTAATATTTTATGTTAAATAGATCTTTTTGGATTATCTTCACCGTTTACAGATTTGGCATTATTATCTATCTGTCTATAAAACATATGTACAATTATTAATCAATTTTCCGGTCAGAATCAAATTATATCAGTATACAGTTTTATTAAAAAGTGTTCAATACATATATAATGTAGAGCATTTTAATATTTTTAATTTGGAAACCAGTTATTTACGTAACTTTCGTTTCAAATTTTTCGGTATCTTTAAGAGATTTATAATATTTGATTTTTTTAAAAATCATATCACCCCGAGCAAGGCGGTATTGCCACTGATGTGCAGGGGGCTACATAAGAGTAAAAGGATTAGAGGAGAGTACGGAGAGGGACGAACCAGTTAGAAAAGAGCAAGAGAAGGACGGGAATACAGGTGTGATGACAGCTGCAAAGGTGAAGAGAAAGGAAAGCATCTACAGGACGGTGTAGGAAGAATTAGGGTCAAGTAGTTAAGAGATGAGTATTGAACTTGCATTTAAATTCCTGCATTTAAATTCAAGTCGGTACCTATCACATTACTGATTCTCCTTTGGAGCCTGTCAAGAACACGGAGAAGAACAGCGAGAGCACCTGACCATATATGGCAGCAGTACTCCATGCACGGACAAATGGTAGATTTGTATATATGCAGGATGGTTTCAGGTGGGAAAAACTTACTGGCCCGACACTGTGATCCAACATTCCTAGCAGTGAATTTAGCTATTGACTCAGTGTAGTGGTTCCACTTGAGATCAGAGGAGAGGGTAAGGCTGAGGAGGTTCAGACTATTGCTTTCGGGGAGACTCGCTTGGTCCATGCTTATGGGATGCAGGAGACGTTGCCTGTGATGATTGACAGACAACAGCTTGGTCTTAGACGTATTGAAATTTACAAGCCATTTCTTACCCCAATTCACGACAAAGTGTAGATCCCTCTCAAGATCAGCAGCGAGATTATGGTTGTCCTTCACGCCTGGATATTACTGATGCAGGAGTAAATTGCGTAGATGTATACCTGGCTCTTGATCTCGTCGGGGAGGTCATTTATGAAAATAAGGAAGAGCGTCGGGCCTATGATAGAGCATTGAGAGACACCAGCGTTTGTTTTCGAACGTTTTTAAGCGGACAACAGGGATATTTATGAACGTACGACTGGAAGTTTAAAATAACTGAATTTTTCAAACTAGAGGGGAGGTTTTAGGGATCTTAAACAATTTCGTCCAGGTTTGTATGATCCTAAAATATATTTTCTGGTGTGATTATATCCAGGCATCACTTCGGATCTTTCATTCAGTAATTTTTTGTTCTGGAAATAATATTATGGCCAACTTTGAATCAATGGCTATAATCCGCTGCTAGAAAGATCGGTTCACTGTTGGTTCAGGTGCATTGAATACTGCTGTCACATCTGATCGGGTGCCCCTACAATACATCTCTGGGTTCTCGACAAAATCTAAAAGAAAATCTGCAGTGTAATAGATCCCGACCTGGTAGCTCAACTCCAGTCACTTTCTCACCGATGTAATGTGGCTTCATTCTGTCTCTTCCATCAATACTTTCACGGCTTTTGTTCCGATGAGCTTAGCTCCCTAGTGCCCTCTCTGCATGAATTACTAGAGCTACTAGACTAGTAGCTAGACTCACTCTTTTACAGTGAAACCAGTCAAATGTAACCGTAATTTCTACACTATCAGCTTTTTTTCTCGCACTTCCCGCCCGTGGAATTCCGTTCGTATAATTGCTTTCCAGACAGTTAAAATTTATAACAATGTCAATTGCCATCTCTTATCGCCCTGACAACCCTTGCATCTTGTTCTTTTCCCTTTCCACTCCACTCTCATGCAGCTCTCTTCACACCAGTGTTTTCATCATTTTCTCCGATACCCCCTGTGACCTGTTTCTCTTTGTCTTCACTCTCCTCTTAAGCAACTGATGTGGACCCAAAGTGGGGGGGGGGGGGGCACGGAAAGAAAACACGGAACACCGGTTAGAGGTAAAGAAAGGTATATTAAACAGAAAGGTTACAAAGAATAGGGTAAGAGTAAGTGGAACTTACTCTTCAGTGGTGTCCGATATTGGTACTCGTACACGGCTGCGCACTACTGGTGCGACAATATTTAGTCGGCCTTCCCACTTAAGGCGAAATGTGACACAAAGTCATTTTTATGTGGGTCTTCCGGGCCATATAGCCCGGCACAAATATCTATCTTTCTCCAGTTGTGATGCTACCCTTCGGCGAAACCACGACTGGGTTAGTGCTCTCTGCCCGAAGACAAAGAGCTGACAGTGACGAAGGTAGCACTACTGGTGCTACTGTATTTAGTCACCTTCCCACTTAAGGCGAAATGTGACACAAGGTCTTTTTAATGTGGGTCTTCCGGGCCATATAGCCTGGCCAAAAATATCTGTCTATCTTTCCTCATTCCTGACTTCGGTAGAACCCCTACTGGGATAGTGCTCTCTGCTCGAAGGCAGAGAGCGCTTTCCGCCCAAAGGCAGAGAGCGCCCTCTACCCGAAGGCAGAGCGCTTTCCGCCCAAAGGCAGAGAGCGCCCTCTACCCGAAGGCAGAGAGATGACAGTGTCAATAGAAGCACTACTGGTGCTACATTATTTAGCTGTCCCTCCCAGTAAGGGCAACATGTGACACATGGTCAATTATAACTGGAATTTCCGGGCTATATGGCCCGGCCAAAATATGGCTGTCTATTTTTGCCCAGTCGTGCTTCTACCCTTCGGCGGAACCACGACTGGGTTATTGCTCTCTGCTTCCGAGCAGAGAGCGCCCTCTACCCGAAGGCAGAGAGATGACAGTGTCGATAGAAGCACTACTGGTGCTATTCTCATAATACTACCATTCACATAGTAATATAGTACTGGAGGAGTCCATGATATTGGTATCGGTCTCACAACAGTAACCATCTGTGCACCAGTGACAGTACTGCCTTGTTTGGGGTGAAATGATTATAAAAAAAAAGTACCGTAAGTACTCATATGCGAAATGCTCTTCGCTGACGATGCAGTATTGACGCTGAAATCTGAAAAAATATTTCAGGGACAGCTTCGAGAACGCATACAAAGAGTTTCACTTGACCATCAGCCTCAGAAGACAAACAGCTTGGACCAAAATGCAAGCAGTACTCCAAACATCACCAATGGCGTGGTCGTCGAGGACTTTACATACTCAGCTCAACCATCTTCAGCAAACTCTCCCTGGATACCGAACTCCACAAATGTATCGGCAAGGCGGCAACAGCCATGCCTCGCTTGACAAACAGGGTCTGGGACAACAAGACGCTGACCACCAACACCAAGATAATGATGTACCGGGCCTGCTTGCTCAGCCCGATGCTCTATGGCAGTAAATCATGAACCCTCTACTCCCGCCAAGAGTACAAGCTCAACACCTTCCACCTACGCAACATCAGGAGAATCCTGGAATAATTTGGCAGTGCCGCATTTCCAATAAGAGCGTCCTTGATCAGGCGAACACCACAAGCATGTTCGCTCTGCTCCCTTAGTAATGATATATATATATATATATCAGATTAAATAAATTGCAAACAATGTTAGCTTATTCTTAATAAAATCTGTTCATACTCACGTATTACAATCAAAGGATGTCAGAAATGAGCTGTAGCGTTGACAGATGTTATTTTCATTCATTTCTTAAGGTACCCAAGTACTTTCAACCTCTTTCCGAGGTCGTCTTCAAGGATGTGAGTTATGGTAACAAATGTAACCGGAAAACTGTGTTGCTAAAAATTACTGTACACTCTTTCCTGCTTCAAATATAACATTTATATATTTTTTGATTGTAATACACGAAAGATTATCCGTAAGTATGAACGGATTTTATTAAAAATAAGCAAACATATTGTTTGCAATTTATGTAATCTGACATGTTTAAAAGAAAATTTGCTGCCTAAATACACAAATATATATATATATATATATATAGTATATCGAGGCAGCAAGTAATTTTCTAAACATATTCTATTAAATATAAGAGACAATGAATGTCTATTATGTTTAATCATGAGCCGTTCTAAACGTCGTATTTTTGCTTTAATTTCAGTTGAAAATAAAGACAAAAATTCTCCAACATTTGGATAATTATTTATTGGTTTTCTTCTAAGCTTTCGGCTCACATGAGCCATCTTCAGAGAGGTAGTTTAAACTGAAATATTATAAAATCCACCATCACCGACGATTTTATTTTGTGTTGACATAAAACTCCGCTTGGCAACGGCAATAGTTACCAAAAATAATAAACGCAGTTCTTAAGTTTGCGATGCGGTTTTATGACGTCACACCGCATAAATTCGTGTCTTCTTAATTATAATAGTGAATGCCCCCAACGATATAAGTTAGCTGTTATAAAAAACTTACTTCAACGCACACAAATTATATCTTCTTCCAAATCTATATTTTATAAAGAATTACACAACATTAAGCAAACACTAGTCAATAATGGATTTCCTAACTCCGTTATTAATCAACAAATTAAAATGTATCTCAACAAACCTAACAATAGCTCTAACAATAATGATAACATTAATAATAATGGTTTACATCAAAATAAACATAACACTATTAACTTATACTATTGCAACCAAATACATAATAATTATAAACAAGATGAAAAAACTCTCAAAAACATAATACGTAGAAATGTTAAACCAGTCGAAAGTAATAATCAAATTAAACTCATTATATATTATAAAAAGTTTAAAACAATTGACCTCATAGTCTATAATAACCCAACAAGCACTAAACTAAATTCTTTACAAAAAACCAATGTAGTGTACCAATTTACATGCCCATTCAGAGATTGCATCTCTGATACTAATCAAAAACCTAGTACATATATTGGTTTTACTACAACCACGCTCTCCCGTAGACTTACATGTCATCTTTCTGATCAGAGTACTATTAAACAACATTTCTCTGAAAAACATAAACATGTAGGTAATATCAGACAGATTTTGGTCAACAATACGGTGATCCTTACTCATACACACAGTAAGAGGAACCTGCAGATATTGGAGGCCATGTACATCAAATCAAAACAACCAACACTCAATAAAATCAACTTTAAAACAGGAAATAACATATTACATTGCATTTGACTAAATGGTTTTGTTGTCATTTCGCGCTATCCCGCGGTGTGACGTCATAAAACCGCATCGCAAACTTAAGAACTGCGTTTATTATTTTTGGTAACTATTGCCGTTGCCAAGCGGAGTTTTATGTCAACACAAAATAAAATCGTCGGTGATGGTGGATTTTATAATATTTCAGTTTAAACTACCTCTCTGAAGATGGCTCATGTGAGCCGAAAGCTTAGAAGAAAACCAATAAATAATTATCCAAATGTTGGAGAATTTTTGTCTTTATTTTCACCTGAAATTAAAGCAAAAATACGACGTTTAGAACGGCTCATGATTAAACATAATAGACATTCATTGTCTCTTATATTTAATAGAATATGTTTAGAATATATATATATATATATATATATATATATATATATATGATCCGTTAGTGTCTGTAAAGGAATAAAATGTCAAGAGAAAAAAAACAAAACGTTCAGACAATTTTTATGCAACTTTTATGGTCACATCTTATAAACATTATCCGAATACTTAATAAAAAATTATCCAAATGTTTGAGAATTTTTGTCTTCATTTTCAACTCAAATTAAATTAAAGCAAAAATACGACGTTTTGAACGGCTCATGATTAAACATAATAGACATTCATTGTCTCTTATATTTAACGGTGTATCTTTAGAAAATTATTTGCTGCCTCGATACACTATACATATATATATATATATATATATATATATATATAAAGAGAGAGAGAAGAGGTGGAAGGAGAGAAATGGATATGTATATAGAGAGAGAAAGGTGCACAGTGATGTGACTTGTATTGTCATCTATTGTCATGAGGAATAGAATAGAATTGCTGATCAGAGTCCTCCTCTAGGCTTTCTCCGCTTATTTTCACTGAGCACTGACACTTTCTCCAGTGCTATGGACATACAACCACTTTGTTCTCTCCCATTGCCATATTTCTGCTATACCGCCATGTTTTACAACGCTTGTGGGTGAGAAGCATTTGAGCAAACTGCTCTCCTCTAAGCACAACCCTCCAGTCATAAACGTAAATGTTGTTACACCCATTGTCAACCACGACGGGAGGCCGATACGCCGAATTTGTATGCACGGCATTTATGCCAGTTGCTTTGTGTTAGCAGTTTTATTGATTTCTGTCTCAACTGTTCTTAATATAAACTGGCGCGTCTGTTGCTTGTAAGTTCAAAATTATGCGGTAGAATATCTGGCATGTACACATTTCAGAGAAAGTTGCTGACAATGGATTCTTTCAAATCGTGAAGTATATTCGTTTGCTTGGAAAATCTTGGTCATCTATGGGACGGACATTTTGGATAGAATTCGGGACATGTATTTTGGATATTTTTGGATATTTGCATTCACTCTACTCTCCTCAGCCTTTCTCTCACTTTTTCCAAACGGAAGGGTAGTAAAGAGTGAGAGAGTAGGAGGAGAGAGCCGATAGCATTACCGTAGCAGTAGCAGCTTAAGCTGGTGGTTGTAGCATTATTTTTTTTTTTTTGTGTGTGTGTGTGTGTGTGTGTGTGTGTGTGTGTGTGTGTGTGTGTGTGTGTACAATGGATGTGCGTTGTGGTCCAGTGGATATCGGCTCGGAACGAGAAATCGGGGAGCCGAGTTCGAATTCCAGTTGAATTCATTGTATTCACTTACGCGCAAATACCCTTGGGAAAGGTATTAATCCGTCTCTTCCTTCCAGTTATGGGTTAAATAACAGGACAGATTGGGTTCTATAGCCTTGGCTGGCAACCAGTCTAACGCAGAAAGCAATGGCAACCTACTGCGGGATAATCTTCTGCCCAGTCAGTCTTTCGAGATATGATCGCCCAAGCGTGTATAACGTATGGTACTTAACTAACTGACTGTACAATATAGTAAAAATAAGTAGGTTTCTTGCCGTATCCCGCGACCTAATAACGAAATTTCTGGCCTCTACACCCTTGACCATTACTCAATTGGTCTTTTCTGTTTACAATGGACAGAGGAGCCATGATTTTTCAGTAATAAAAAAACATTTTCACTTACAAAATCTCTCACAAAATAGCGTACAGTATTTTGGTTATGGTCTGTGCATACGCCGCTTAATATAAGATTACACTAAAGTAGCTTTTATGGACATTACTTTTAAAGATATCTTTATAAAATTACACTCTGTGTTATCGTTATTTTATTATCCAATACCTTTATGTTTGAAGACGTTACTATCATTTGTAGTATGACAAAGTGAAATTTTTCCAGGAAATCATAATTATCCTTCCGTGGAAATTCCACGGGTTCCGCTATGTTGTATTAATACTTTTGGAAACGAGAATAAAATTGCTTTCTCTCTTTTTCTTTTTCCTTATTTCTCTCTCTCTCAATTTCCTTCTCTCTCTTTCTCTATCTTCCTTTCTCTAACTCTCTCCCCTCTGTCTCCCTTTTTCTTTCGCACTCTCTTATTATTTTTTTATACCTACACCCCTCTTCTACTTTCACGTTTTCTAAAATCTCCTTCTTTCTCTCTCTCTCTCTTCTTATTTCTCTCTCTTTTTCTTTCTCTCTTTCTCTCTTCTTGTTTCTTTCTAGTTATTTCTCTCTCGCTTTCTTTCTTTTCCTTTCTCTATGTATCTCTCCTCTCCATCTTTTTTTTATTCCATTCCCTTTTCTCTCTGTCTCTTTCTTTACACGCTCTCTATCTCTCTTATTCTCTTTCTTTTATACCTAGATTTTACGCCTTCGAAAATCTCTTTCTTTCTCTCTCTCTCTCTCTCTTTCACTCTTTTTCTTTCTCTCTCCTTATTTCTATCTCACTTTCTTTCTCTCACTTTCTCTCTTCTTATTTCTCTCTCTTTCTATCTCTCTCTATTTCTTTCTCTAACTCTCTTCTCTCTTTTTCTTTCTCTCTCCTTATTTCTATCTCTCTTTCTTTCTCTCCTTTTCTCTCTTGTCATTTCTCTCTCTTTCTCTCTCTTTCTCTCTCTCTCTTTCTATCCCTCTCTATTTCTTTCTCTAAATCTCTTCTCTCTTTTTATTTCTCTCTCCTTATTTCTATCTCTCTTTCTTTCTCTCCTTTTCTCTCTTGTCATTTCTCTCTCTCTTTCTATCTCTCTCTTTCTGTCTGTCTCTCTTTCTATCCCTCTCTATTTCTTTCTCTAACTCTCTCCTCTCTTTTTCTTTCTCTCTCCTTATTTCTATCTCTCTTTCTTTCACTCCTTTTCTCTCTTGTTATTTCTCTCTCTCTTTCTATCTCCCTCTTTCTATCTCTCTCTTTCTATCTCTCTCTTTCTGCCTCTCTCTCTCTCTTTCTATCCCTCTCTATTTCTTTCTCTAACTCTCTTCTCTCTTTTTATTTCTCTCTTCTTATTTCTATCTCTATTTCTTTCACTCCTTTTCTCTCTTGTTATTTCTCTCTCTTTCTATCTCTCTCTTTCTGTCTCTCTCTCTCTTTCTATCCCTCTCTATTTCTTTCTCTAACTCTCTTCTCTCTTTTTATTTCTCCCTCCTTTTTCTCTCCCTCTTTCTCTCGAGCGCTCTCTCTACATTCACCATCCATTTTTCTCCCGCACTCTATTCTCTCCCTTCGTCTTTCTTTCTCGCCATCCGTCGCTTTCCGACAGAAACACTTGTCCGGATCTCACCCACCCTTCTTGGCCTGCCCCCACGCCTGTGTTTAATGAGAAACGCACACAGAAAGACAGACGGCGTTCAAGAGGCGAGAATTAACGGCCATACGTCATTTGTTACTCTAACTACAAGCGGATGACTGCAGGGTGATGTCGTCGATTCCAGCTTATTTGTATAAACAATTCTCAATCATCTTCTACTAGGCAAACCGTCAATATCTCCCCAGACCCCGGTAAACTACAAACGTGTTGAACTTAATACACAGACACGCATAGATAATAATGAAAATATCCACAAATATATTTAACAAAAAAAAAAAAAAATTAAACAAAATAGAAAAAAACAAAAAACAAAACGTGTGCCGTTTATTAACACCCGGAGATGTGGATAAATGTCTTTATTGACAGAGACATACAACACAAAACGGACACACACGTCTAAACTTACGGATATGGAGATGTGTAAGTTTAGACATACGTATCATGTCATTTTTGCCTCGATAAACGCATATACACGGACGAATACAAATATGCATGCAAAAGTATATAGACGATAGCATATGAACATAAAATGATAAAACAATAACTGCGTGTCCCAATATTGACAAAAGTGTTTATTCTATACAACAAATATTTACATTTTAACATAATTCCTTCCATGTCAATGCACTTAATTGCGTGGTGGATAAGCGTTACGGTGAAAATGTCGACTGGTAAACGTGAGTCCGTCCTCGGACTTGGTTAAACGAAATATGAATAATTTATCTTAGATTTTTCTAGATCTATTCACACACACACACACACACACACACACACACACACACACACACACACACACACACACACTCTCTCTCTCTATCTCATTCTCTTCATATCTATTTGTCTCAGTCTGATCCTCTGTATTACACTTACAGTATTTATGTATGTATGTATGTATGTATGTATGTATCTATCTATCTATCTATCTATCTATCTATCTATCTATCTATCCCAATCTGTTCATATCTATCTATCTATCTATCTATCTATCTATCTATCTATCTATCTATCTCTGTTCATATCTATCTATCTATCTATCTATCTATCTATCTATCTCAGTCTGTTCATATCTATCTATCTATATATATATATATATATATATATATATATATATATATATATATATATATATATATATATCTCATTCTCTTCATATCTATTTGCCTCAGTATGATCCTATCTATCTATTACACTTACAGTATGTATGTATGTATGTATCTATCTATCTATCTCTTACACTATCTAAATTTCTCAAGAAAATTTCCCTCACTCTTACACATTTTACTCTATGTATATATTCATAAGCATCTCTCTCTCTCTGTCTCTGTCTCTGTCTCTGTCTCTGTCTCTCTCTCTCTCTCTCTCTCTCTCAGACGGTCACACGCGCACGTACGTACGCATCCAGACAAGGCCATGTCATCTTTATCGTTGTTGAATATTTGTTCTCGTACCAGTGGGAATCGACAGTTTGTCGCAGGATTAATTTTTTTTATAACTTTTGCTTAATACAAATATTCGCCGGGTCATTTATCTCCATAGTGACACGTGACCCTCGCCAGTTCGTTCGATTTATTTCCCTTTAATTCGGACTTTCTTTCGAGGCGTTCTTTCTTTCCTTCTTTCTTTCTTTCTTTATTTCTTTCTTTTTCTTTTCTACTTGTCAGTCAGTTAAGTGCCATACGTGATACACGCTTGGGCGATCATGTCTCGAAATAGACATGACTGACTGGGCAGAAGATTATCCCACAATAGGTTGCCATTGCTTTCTGCGGTAGACTGGTTGCCGACCAAGGCTATAGAACCCAATCTGTCCTGTTATTTAACCCATAACTGGAAGGAAGAGACGGATTAATACCTTTCCCAAGGGTATTTGCGCGCAAGTGAATACAATGGATTCAACTGGAATTCGAACTCGGCTCCCCGTTCCGAGCCGATATCCACTGTACCACAAAAAACCATTTTCGCTTTTTTATTTTTTCAGTCTTTCTTGATTTTAAGTTTTCTTCCTTTTCTTGTCTGTTCTCGTCTCTTTCTTTCTTTCTTTCTTTCTTTCTTTCTTTCTTATTCTTTTTCCTTTTTTTCCGTCCCATTTTCTTTCTTTTTTGCCCATTCATCCATTTTTCCTTCTTTCCTTTTGTTTTAGTTCTTTTTCTCTTCTATCTTCTCACCTTTCTTTTTTCATTCTTTATTTTTTCTTGCCTCACACATTCATATTTCTTTTTTTTTCCATTTTCTTCCTTTTTCTTTTTTTCTCGACACATTTTTCTTTTTTGTCTTCTCTCGTAACCACTTTTTTTCATTCCCTCTTTCTTTTTTCTTATCACATCTTCCTCTATTCTCTCGTCCAACTTCATTTTTTCTTCCTTTCTTTCTATTCTCCCAACGTCTTCATTTTATCCTGCTTCTTATTGCTTCTTTTCCCGTTCTATTTTCTCTATCTTTATTTTTTCTATTCTTTCTTTCTTTCTTTCTTTCTTTCTTTCTTTTTCTTTCTTTCTTTCTTTCTTTTTTCTTTCTTTCTTACTTTCTTTCTTTCTTTTTTCTTTATTTCTTCTTTCTTTCTTTCTTTCTTTTTTCTTTCTTTCTTTTTCTTTCTTTTTCTTTCTTTCTTTCTTTCTCTTTCTTTCTTTCTTTCTTTCTTTCTATTTCTTACTCTTTCTTTCTTTCGTTCTTTCTTTCATTTCTCCCAACGTTTTCATTTTATCCTGCTTCTTATTGCTTCTTTTCCGTTCTATTTTCTCTATCTTTATTTTTTCTATTCTTTCTTTCTTTCTTTCTTTTTCTTTCTTTCTTTCTTTCTTTCTTTTTTCTTTCTTTCTTTTTTCTTTATTTCTTCTTTCTTTCTTGCTTTTTCTTTCTTTCTTTTTTATTTCTTTTTTCTTTCTTTCTTTCTCTTTCTTTCTTTCTTTCTATTTCTTACTCTTTCTTTCTTTCCTTCTTTCATTTCTCCCAACGTTTTCATTTTATCCTGCTTCTTATTGCTTCTCTTCCGTTCTATTTTCTCTGTCTTTAATTTTTCTATTCTTTCTTTCTTTCTTTCTTTTTCTTTCTTTCTTTCTTTCTTTCTTTTCTTTCTTTCTTCTTTCTTTCTTTCTTTTTCTTTCTTTTTTTCTTTTTTCTTTCTTTCTTTCTTACTTTCTTTCTTTTTCTTTCTTTCTTTCTTTTTCTTTCTTTCTTTCTTTTTTCTTTCTTTCTTTCTTTTTCTTTCTTTCTTTCTTTCTTTTTCCAGTTCAGTTTTCTTACTGTTTTCCTTTCTTTCCTTCTTCATATTTTGTCAATTTATCAAATTTTTTATTTTTTTTTATTAATCATTTCACCTCAAGCAAGGCGTTAACGCCACTGATGACCAAGAGGTTTTTACTCGTCTGAATCCATCTTGCACATATAAAAATCTACCATTCGCCCGTGTATTGAATACTGCTGCCACATCTGATCTGGTGCCCCTGCTATTCACCTCGGGGTTCTTGACAAAATCCAACGGAGAGTCTCTAATATGATCGATACCGACTTGGCAGCTCGGCTGCAGTTGCTCTCTCATCGGCGCAATGTGGCTTCCCTGTGCCTCTTCTACAAATACTTTCACGGCTTCTGCTCTAATGAACTTAGCTCACTGGTGCCTCCTATGTATGAATTTACACGAGCTACTAGACTAGCAACTAGGTCCCACATTTTTACAATGAAACCGATAAAATGTAACCGCAATTTCTACTCTAACAGCTTCTCTTCTCGCACTTCTCGCCTGTGGAATTCCCTTCCGTATACTTGCTTCTCCGACAGCTACAATCTCCAGGAATTTAAATGTAATGTCGATAGAAATCTCTTATCTCCCTAGCTCGCATCCTTTCTCTCAAGCTCTTTTCTCCATCCACTCCATCCTCATCACACCGGTATTCTCATCCTTTTATTACTCTCCTCCTGACAACCCCTATAACCTACCCCTCGTTCTCATCACTTTCCCCTATGTAACCCCTGCGCAACAGTGGTAGTAAAACTGCCTTGCTTGGGGTGAAATTATTTTAAAAAATAAAGAAATAAAAAAAAAAGAAAAAATTAAAATATGTTCATACTTAAAATAGGTGTGGACATCATGTTGGTACTAAAGTCCAGTTTCGATCCTAGGCAGAAACAGGGATGTTGATTTAAATATAATAATTTATCATCCCTTTGGAAAAATGGCGAAACATATTTTTCAAACAATAACTTTTTTCATTATTTTGTCTTAGACTGTACTGACACAAGCTTTTGTAAAACTTACCGTGGGCCGATGATTCTATTGTTCCGGCAGACATTGGCATTCTAACCTAGATCTGGATTGTGAATACTGACTTAAAAATTGGCGCATTACAGTCATCCTGGCAATATTTGAGTTTGTAACAAAAGGTTTCTAAATAGTGACATCTAAACTTCTATAATAAATGGAACTTTGTTTGTGTGTGTGTGTGTCTGTGTGTGTGTCTGTGTGAGTCCGTTACCTAGAGACTCCGAAACGGCTGAACCGATTTTCTTGAAAATTTACACAGTTGTACTATAAGCGTCTGCGAGTGTCGAGGTATCCCCGATAAATATCGAAAATCGATAATCGAAAAAATCAGGTTATAGAAGGAGTGGTTCGATTTTAATCAAATTTAATACACTCATAGACATAGACATACGAAACGATATTCAGAAGTTTCAAGGTTGCAGTTCTTACAATAGTGCAGAAAATCTATAATACATATATA
>JBBBDQ010002473.1:1560000-1577500 GCA_037127315.1 Ascarosepion bandense | reverse complement strand
TTGTATCAAACTGTTATTTCTTGTTGAAATGTACATTGCCTGAGTTCACCTCACGGTCAAACATCGGCTGTTTTGTACAACATGTATTGCATTTGACAGGTTCAAGGGATTTATCGCAGTCTCTGTACTGACTTGGATAAATTTGGGGAAAATCACAACTATGTTCCTTCCTTAAATGTCAATCTCTTTTGTTCCTTTATTTTTTGTGTATCTATCTACTCTATTTCTATCTGGGTATATATATATATATATCTTTGTTTCTCTACCCCCACCCACGATAGCTCTCAATTTTTTGTGTGTTTTGTTTTGTTTATTTTCCCATGTATTATCGTAGATTCTCTTTTGCTATCAGTCACTTCTAAAAAAAAAAACAAAAAAAACTGAAACCGTATCAGTCAGTTAAAGTGCCATACGTGATACACGCTTGGGCGATCATGTCTCGAAAGAGACATGACTGACTGGGCAGAAGATTATCACGCAGTAGGTTGCCATTGCTTTCTGCGGTAGACTGGTTGCCGACCAAGGCTATAGAACCCAATCTGTCCTGTTATTTAACCCATAACTGGAAGGAAGATACGGATTAATACCTTTCCCAAGGGTATTTGCGCGTAAGTGAATACAATGGATTCAACTGGAATTCGAACTCGGCTACCCGGTTTCTCGTTCCGAGCCGATATCCACTGTACCACAACGATACGTTGCGAATTTTTCCAACTTACATATTTTAGTACAGGCCCGAAAAATAAAGCAGTGACTGACTTTTTTTAAAGTTCATTTAATAAATATTTTTTGTGAATAAATATTTTGGTCTCTTGTTGACCGTTGTAAGTACGTTTTTTAAAATTTTTAAATGAATTATGCTGAATAAATTCTTTAAAGTTAGGCCATCTTTTTATGTTCTTACTTACTTATTATCAGACCACATGGTAAAATTCTAATATGTACATTTTGGTGAGTGGAATATACGTTCCTGGAGTAAATAGATCATCACTATGAGCCTTTAGTGAGCGACCACCTGTCGTATGCGACTAGTTTTGATGGCAGTAGGAGTGGTCGCATACGGCAGGTTCCACTGTATTTTCCTGATTTTTAAAAAAAATAATCCATTTAAGATTTCACGATTATTATTTCGAGCTTTATCTGACGGTAAATCTTGCGTAGTCGAGAAGTAAAGACACATTAATAAATTGACGGTTTTCCCAAGGGGACACAGGTTCGAATTCTGCCGGAAGACGCAAGAAAAGATAACAATAAATATGCAATGAGTTTTTTTTGTCATAATAAGAAATGCTTAAAAGAAAAATTGCCACTAAGACATGTAGACTGCTTGATTAATTGATTGAATCTAAACTTATATATAAATGGAACTTTGTCTGTATGTGTGTGTATGTGTGTGTGCGTAAAGTAAAGTTCTATTATGTACATTTTGATGAGTGAAATATACGTTCCTGACGTAAAAAGGTCATGATTGTGAACCTTTATTGAGCGACCACCTGTCGTATACGACCAGTTCTTATTGGCAATTGGGGTGGTCGCATGCGACAGGTTCCACTGTATTTATTATTTTAGCTGAAAAAATACTCTTTATGTTTCTAGTTGTTTTCCAGCGGCACTATATAGCATAAAGAAATCTCCATTTCACATGATTTAATTACACGATTTGTTAAGAACGACTGGATTTAGCTAAGTATTCGTACAGAGACTGCATAACCTTTGAGCTTGTGGAGAAGGCCAGCATGCAAAACACCTCCGAGGTATTTCAAATCACACTCCTAGCCTCACCGTAATTCGATAGCACCATTTTCTTCGGCTAATTGCAGGGATTCAGTTAAATCTGCAAAACTTGTGGGGGTCTAGTTTGGGGATGATACAGAAACCTTGGACAGAACTGTGTGTTTATCGCTCAGTTGAGATTTCGTTCTAAGGAGAATGTCAGGCAAAGATACTTCTGAAGTATCGAGAGGGGAGTTGGAACAGAAATTTTTGCTTTAGCAGCAGTCTTCTTTTTCTTCTATGTGCCCTGTCCCTTCAGGACGTAGGCGATCATAGTTCTTCACATCTTCCTATCCCTTTGTGGCTCTTAGTATGTTTGCTCCTGTTGCTCCTGGCAACCCCCGTTCCGTCATCCACCTGATCAGGCCCTGCAAATATGTTATCCGCTGCTTTCCTCTGTCTTTTTTTCCTTCTATCTGGCCTGTCAGTATCAGGTTCTCCAAGCCTTCCTTCCTCATTGCATGTCCCAGGAACTTCAGTTGTCTCTTCCTGATGCTCAGTATTAATTTCCTTTTTGTTGCCATTCTTTCCAACACCTCATCGTTGCTTGCATGCTCAGTCCACGATATCCGCAGCATCCTTCTGTAGAACCACATTTTCGCTGCTTCCAGTTTTGTCCTCATTTTCGATGATAGCAGTAGATAACAATAATTCAGATTGAAGAGAGTAAGGTTTAAGGATTTACTCTTTTCCGACACACTCTTACAAAGCCGTAAGTATTTAGAATTAAACTTGTGAGGGGCAATATGGTGTCTCATTCTATCAGCATATAATGACTTTGCCTCTTTGGGGACACGCTTATATCTATTATATTGTAAGTTAAATTTATTTAAATGTTAGCGTGTTCGAAAGTAATTACGTCTTAACAGAAAAGATATAAAATCAAATGATTTCCTCGTAACAAAAGTTTGAAACGCTATTTTAATGAAGATAAAAAGTAAGTGAGGAAATAAAAATCCATCCTCTTCAAATGTAACAAACGATCGATTTATTTTCAGAAATGATCAATATTAATAAATAAAATGTCTGAAATTCATGTCCGAAATCATAGGTAGAATAAATAAAAGTCTACAGCCTTTATAGTCGACTATAATATACTAGCAGTTCCATATAAATTGGGGGATCAGTTCCATATTACAATCAATACATAAACTGATCCCTCACTTTGTGACCACCGTTTATACAATTAACTAGCAGTATAGCCCGGCGTTGCTCGGGTGTAATGAAAGCTTTAATCCATTGTCCTGGAGCTCAGATTTTTTGGACGTTGGCATGAAAGACTAAAAAGCAATAGTTGTTTCCAGCTAAAGCGAAACCTTAGCCTGAAAGAAAAATGAATGGATGTAAGTCAAATTGCTGGATATAAAGTGGGGGATCAGTTCCATATTACAATCAATACATAAACTGATCCCTCTCTTTGTGACCACCGTTTATACAATTAACTAGCAGTACAGCCCGGCGTTGATCAGGTGTAATGAAAGCTTTAAAACTAATCCATTGTCCTGGAGCTCAGATTCTTTGGACGTTGGCATGAAAGACTAAAAAGCAATAGTTGTTTCCAGCTAAAGCGAAACCGTAGACTGAAAGAAAAATGAATGGATGTAAATCAAATTTTGATTTCCTGGTATCGATTTATATATGCATATATATTATCGATTTTCTGCACTATTGTAAAAACTGCAACCTTGAAACTTCTGAATATCGTTTCTTATGTCTTTGTCTATGAGTGTATCAAATTTGATTAAAATCGGACCACTCCTTCCGTAACCCGATTTTTTCGATTATCGATTTTCGATATTTATCGAGGTACGTCGACACAAAACCTAGCTAATAACACTCGCTTATAATATAAGAATAGACGATTATAATACAAATGTTTAAATTTTCAAGAAAATCGGTTCAGCCGTTTCGGAGTCTATAAGGTAACGGATACACACACACACACACACACACACACACACACACACACACACAGACAAAGTTCCATTTATAAATAAGTTTAGATTTAGATTTAGATAGATAGATTATATATAATATATATATATATATATATAGTCGACTATTTTCCAAGCCAACATACATGTCTACAAAAATGTATAAAAATTAAAATGAAACGGTTAAATTCATAATTTTATTTATTCAAATCCTATAACGCGTAAGATAATCGCAGACTAAAAGGATTTAAATACTAATTTGCAGCAAAAACAAAACAAAAAAAAATTCAAGGGGATCACTTGCTCATATTCGTTTGTTTTACATTGACTTGTGTCACTTATTGTCTTCCATAGTTTGCGTGACTTTTCAGATGACCTGATGAATATTCATGAGCGTTCCTAAACTTAAAAGTTGCGAAAAACCAATAATATATTTTGCGCTTGTGTATAAGTCAGTCAGTTAAGTGCCATACGTGATAAACGCTTGGGCGATAATGTCTCGAAAGAGACATGACTGACTGGGGAGAAGATTATCCCGCAGTAGGTTGCCATTGCTTTCCTCAGTAGACTGGTTGTCAGCCAAAGCTATAGAACCCAATTTGTCCTATTATTTGATTCATAGCTAGAGGGGAAACAGATGTGTTATATTATTAAGTAGTAATTAGTGGGAGATCAGTTTATTACTTCATAACAATATAAAACTGATCACCCACTTTATGCCCAATAGAAGCCTTATTCATGTTTACAATTATTATATTCAGTCAGTCAGTTAAATGCCATACGTGATACACGTTTGGGCAATCATGTCTCGAAAGACTGGGCAGAAGATTATCCCGCAGTAGGTTGCCATTGCTTTCTGTGGTAGACTAGTTGCCAGCCAAGGTTATAGAACAGAATCTGTCCTATTATTTAACCCATAACTGAAAGGAAGAGACGGAATAATAACTTTCCTAAGGGTATTTGTGCGTAAGTGAAGGCGAGGAATACAACTGGAATTCGAACTCGGCTCCACAATTTGTCGTTTCGAGCCGATATCCACTGCACCAAAGGCACAAATACTTGCTACAAAAAAATATCCTTGCATTTATCTTGATAAAATAACTTAGAGGACAGAAGGGTTCGGTTAATATTAGTTTTCTCTTTGTCTTTATTTTTAATGTTCTTTCTCAGATATACTCTTTTGGAATGTCGGATTATAAAAGAAACACATTAATTTCTTAATTAAATTGTGTACATAAGGCCAATTTCATATATGACGCATTTTTTAATGTGAAAATATGTATTTATATAGATATAAATTGGCGATAAAAATGTATGTGAAAGAGGGAAAAGTTTTCTCGTGATGCGTTTTGTCTTTTAGGACATCTTCACACTAAATGTTTTATGTTGGTACGACTACACATGCGCAGGATGCTGGCAATTTTAAATTTCATTTAGATCATTTTTATTTTTACTCCCATCACTTTTGTTAGTTGATATCCGACACTCTGATGATAGAAATTCTGCCAGCAATGATGCGATGTTGTCAGAGTCTGTGCGCAAAAAATATCTAAATCTAAACTTATTTATAAATGGAAGTTTCTCTCTCTCTCTCTCTCACTCTCTCTCTCTCTCTCTGTGTGTGTGTGTCCGTTACCTATAGACTCCGAAACTGCTGAACAGATTTTCTTGAAAATTTACACAGTTCTACTCTAAGCGTCGGCGAGTGTTCTTAGCTAGGTTTTGTGTCGAAGTACCCCGATAGATATCGATAATCGAAAAAATCGGGTTTTAGAAGGAGTGGTCCGATTTTAATCAAATTTGATACACTCATAGACAAAGACATAAGAAACGATATTTAGAAGTTTCAAGGTTCCAGTTCTTACAATAGTGCAGAAAATCGATACATAAAAAGCAAGATGTTTGTGTGTGTGTCTGTTTAGCTGCCTGCATGTCTGTATTTTTTCAGCCCTTTTATTTTAGTTTTTGCTTCGGGTTTGGCTCTAAGTAGGTATAATTGTAGTTCTTAGTCTCAGCCATGATACCATTTACTCAGAGGACTTATTTAGCCTTCAAAATTCAGTTTACGACAAAAAAAACTTATTTGATATTGATACCAGGAAATCAAAATTTGACTTACATCCATTCATTTTTCTTTCAGTCTACGGTTTCGTTTTAACTGGAAACAACTATTGCTTTTTAGTCTTTCGTGCCAACGTCCAAAGAGTTTGAGTTCCAGGACCATGGATTAGTTTTAAAGCTTTCATTACACCCGAGCAATGCCGGCTATACTGCTAGTATATGAATAAAGAAAAGAGGAAAACTTATCTTAGCCGACGGGGTTTTTTTATCAGACGACGAAGTGCATCGGCTAAGATAAGTTTTTCTTTTGTCTTTATTCATATTGTTTTATTTTACAGATAAACTTTGTCTAAATTTTGTTTTTTATGTCATCGACTGTAAAAAATTTAAAAACAGAGAGAAAACATCAGAAAGAAATCTTTCAGACAAAAAGAACATTGACAGAAATAAAACAGACAATGAGTTTGAAAACATCGCCGGAGACGCTGTCAATTTTCCGTATAAGATTCACATTTGACCGAGGATCAATCGATACTAAGATTAAAATTTCGACTGTTTCTGCAAAAATTGATCACAGACTGTTGGAGACACAGACACGGAACGGAGTGGACAAAATTGGTCAAAGGGCAAGAACTTACGTACAGGCGAAAGAATGAAAAAAAAAAAAACAGACAAATATGTTCTCAGAAAATTCCACCTTCTAAGCTTTTTTTTGTGATATACTAAGAAAGTTGGTTCTCTGTGTAGGACCAGAAAGTTTTTTTTTTTCAGCCTGAAACAATCCTGCATATATATAAATCTACATTGAATACTGCTGCCATATCCGGTCGGGTGCTGCTGCTATCGACCTAGGAGTCCTTGACAAAATCCAACGGAGAATCTGTAATGTGATCGATCCTGACTTAGCATCCACCTGTGCATTGAATACTGCTGCCATATCTGGTCGGGTGTTCCTGCTATCCACCTAGGAGTCCTTGACAAAATCCAACGGAGAATCTGTAATGTGATCAGTTCCGACTTAGCATCCGCCTGTGCATTGAATACTGCTGCCATATCTGGTCGGGTGTTCCTGCTATCCACCTAGGAGTCCTTGACAAAATCCAACGGAGAATCTGTAATGTGATCAGTTCCGACTTAGCATCCGCCTGTGCATTGAATACTGCTGCCATATCTGGTCGGGTGTTCCTGCTATCCACCAAGGAGTCCTTGACAAAATCCAACGGAGAATCTGTAATGTGATCAGTTCCGACTTAGCATCCACCTGTGCATTGAATACTGCTGCCATATCCGGTCGGGTGCTCCTGCTATCCACCTAGGAGTCCTTGACAAAATCCAACGGAGAATCTGTAATGTGATCGATCCTGACTTAGCATCCGCCTGTGCATTGAATACTGCTGCCATATCTGGTCGGGTGCTCCTGCTATCCACCAAGGAGTCCTTGACAAAATCCAACGGAGAATCTGTAATGTGATCAGTTCCGACTTAGCATCCGCCTGTGCATTGAATACTGCTGCCATATCTGGTCGGGTGCTCCTGCTATCCACCTAGGAGTCCTTGACAAAATCCAACGGAGAATCTGTAATGTGATCGATCCTGACTTAGCATCCGCCTGTGCATTGAGTACTGCTGCCATATCTGGTCGGGTGTTCCTGCTATCCACCTATATATACACTCATATACATAGACATACGAAACGATATTCAGAAGTTTCAAGGTTGCAGTTCTTACAACAGTGCAGAAAATATATATATATATATATATATATATATATATATATAAAAAGCAAGATGTTTGTGTGTGTGTGTGTGTGTGTGTGTGTGCGTGTGTGTGTGTGTGTGTTTATCTACCTGTATGTCTGTATTTCTTCAGCCCTTTTATTTTAGTTTTTGCTTCGGGTTTGGCTCTAAGTAGGTATAATTGTAGTTCTTAGTCTCAGCCATGATACCATTTACTCAGAGGACTTATTTAGTCTTCAAAATTCAGCTTACGACGAAAAAAACTTATTTGATATTGACACCAGGAAATCAAAATTTGACTTATATCCATTGATTTTTCTTTCAGTCTACGGTTTCGCTTTAACTGGAAACAACTATTGCTTTTTAGTCATTCGTGCCAACGTCCAAAGAGTCTGAGCTCCAGGACCATGGATTAGTTTTAAAGCTTTCATTACACCTCGGCTATACTGCTAGTATATGAATAAAGAAAGGAGGAAAACTTATCTTAGCCGACGGGTTTTGTTCTCAGACGACGAAGTGCGTCGGCTAAGATAAGTGTTTCTTTTGTCTTTATTCTTATTGTTCTTTTACAGATAAACTTTCAAAATTCTTTTTCTCTTTCTTGTTTTTCCATTTTTCTTTTCTTTCCACATCTTTCTCTCTTTTCCTTATTAATCTCAATATTCTTTCATTGTTTCCTTTTTTGAACCTCGTTTTTTTTTCTTTCCATCTTACACCTTTCAATCTTTCTCTAATTTTCTTAACTTCAACGTTGCCACTTTTTTCTCTTTTTCCTG
This sequence comes from Ascarosepion bandense, assembly GCA_037127315.1. Classification (NCBI taxonomy): domain Eukaryota; kingdom Metazoa; phylum Mollusca; class Cephalopoda; order Sepiida; family Sepiidae; genus Ascarosepion; species Ascarosepion bandense. The sequence continues at coordinate 1,569,220 of JBBBDQ010002473.1, read as the reverse complement.
TCTTTCTATCTTTCTTTTCTTTCAATCTCCTCTTCTTCTTTTTTTTTTTAGTATTTATTTTGCTTTTAATATGTGGTAAATTTTGTTTCGTCTAGCACATATCTGCAAGATTTTTTTCACCTCGATGAGACAGAAATAATTATAGTTGTGTTAATGACTACTCCACGCCCAGAGGCTTCTGGGCGATTATAATCGGAAGATCGAGTAAAGATCTGTGAGTGTAGCTTTCTAACACTTGCTTCGTGGCAAGAACAGCCTTCTTTGTTTAGTCTGGCACATGACTAAGACATTGCGAGACACAGTCAAAAATTACTTTTTCTCTGTTTCTAAGTCCTACGTTATTTCTGATCTTCATCAATTATCTTCTTGATGTTCTCAATTCCCAAGTAGGCATTTAAACAGATAGCACCACCATTTTCTTTAATCGTATCACCACGAGCAAGGCGGTAACGCCACTGATGAGCAGGGGGATACATAATAGTGAAAAGATTGGAAAAGAGAAAGCCGGAAACCACATCCTAAACAGGGAACAATTGATGAGCCTATTCACCTGTTCAATAGACGTGAGTGGAGTGTGAAACGGGCGATAGATAGATCTATCTACTACAATTGAAAAAGAAAAAACAAAGTGAGAAAATTGGAAAAGGGAAAGCCGGAAACCACATCCTAAACAGGGAACAAGGGATGAGTCTTAACCTGTTTAATAGACGTGGGTGGATTGTGAACCGGGCGATAGATAGATCTATCTACTACAATTGAGAAAAAAAAAACAAAGTGAGAAGATTGGAAAAGAGAAAGGCGGAAACCACATCCTAAAATTGATGAGCCTATTCACCTGTTCAATAGACGTGGGTGGAGTGTGAAACGGGCGATAGATAGATCTATCTACTACAATTGAAAAAAAAAAGTGAGAAGATTGGAAAAGAGAAAACCGGAAACCACATCCTAAACATGGAACAAGGGATGAGCTTCTTAACCTGTTCAATAGACGTGGGTGGAGTGTGAACCGGGCGATAGATTGATCTATCTACTCCAACTGAAAAAAAAAACAAAGTGAGAAGATTGGAAAAGAGAAAGCCAGAAACCACATCCTAAACAGGGAACAAGGGATGAGCCTCTTAACCTGTTCAATAGACATTGGGTGGACTTTGAACCGGGCGATAGATAGATCTATCTACTCCAATTAGATAGAACTCCTGCTTCAATAAGAAATCCCTAAAAATTTCAATGTAACGTCAATTACCATTTTCTATCTTCCTAAACCACGTTCTTCAATATACATTGTACACAGTCTTTTCTCTTATTGTAACACCCCTCTGCAATACTGGCGGTTCTGCCTTGATTGAGCTTAAATGATTAAAAATATCCTGTGTTTACAAATATTTTCATAGCAATTGGTCAGATAGGCGTTCCTTTTTGGTACACCGACTCCATGAATTTGAGTGCTCCGAACTAGATGGCACGTTGTGATGTCCGTGGGTGGTGCAATGGATATCAGCTCAGAATGAGAAATCGAAGCACCGAGTTCGAATTCCAGTTGAATTTGTTGCATTCGCAAATAACTTTAGGAAGGGTATAAATCCATTGCTTCTCCATCCAGCTGTAGGTTAGGCAGCAGGACAGATTTGGTTCTATGACATTGGTCGGCAAACAGTGTACCGCAGAAAGCAATGGCAACCTACTGTGGGATAATCTTTTGCCCAGTCAGTCATATCTCTTTCGAGACATGATCGCCCAAAGCGTGTATCACGTATGGCACTTAACTGACTGACTGAATATAATAGTTGGAAACATGATTAAGGCTTCTACTGGACATAAAATGGGAGATCCTTTTTATATTGTTATAAAGTAATAAACTGATCCCCGACTAATTACTACTTAATAATATAATACATCTCTTCCCTCTCTAGCTATGAGTCAAATAACAGGACAGATTGGGTTCTATAGCCTTGGATGGCAACCACTCTACCACAGAAAGTAATGTCATCCTGCTGCGGGATAATCTTCTGCCCAGTCAGTCATGTCTCTTTCGAGACATGATCACCCAAAGCGTGTATAACGTATGGCACTTAACTGACTGACTGAATATAATATTTGAAAACATGATTAAGACTTCTACTGGGCATAAAGTGGGGGATCAGTTATATATTGTTATGAAGTAATAAAATGATCCCCCACTAATTATTGCTTAATAAAAGAATCGATCTCTTCCTCCTTTAGCTATGATTCAAATAACAGGACACATTGGGCTCTATAGCCTTGGTTGGCAACCAGTCTACCAAAGAAAGTAATGGGAACCTTCTGCGAGAAAACCTCACCTAACAGTGTATCACGTTAGGCACTTAGCTGATTAACTGTACTAGATTTGGAGTTAGATCTTAGTTTTTGTACAAATTGCTAAATGTAACCGTAAGTTCTATTCTAATAGTTTCTTCTGTCACACTTCTCGAAAGGGAAATTCTAGCAATCTTCAGAAATTTTAACTAACTTCAGTTCTTTGTCTTCTGTCTCTATTAATCTGGATTTGATTCTTGTATTTTCTCCACAAAAATGTTTTCTCGGTTGTTAATATTCAGTTGCATTTAAACTTTAGTGACCGTTTTCGCCTTATTAGGTTTATTGTCTGACTTGGGGTGAAATGATAAAAAATAAATAAATAAATAAAAAAACATTTCAGTCTCTAAAACAGTTTTCATCATCTATTAATTTTTTGTTCCCTTAATAATTCGTTTCCTAATTTAATTCGTTGTGTCGGTGTTGATATGTGATTAATGATTCGCTGCTGTCTTGTATAATTTTGTTTATTAAAAGAAGAAGAAGATATTGTGGAATACTTGTGGATATTGTGGATTCGTAAGCACAAAATCTGAAATCTAATGAGTTTATTTTTTTTTTATTAGTCTAAAAGCTGCTGTGAGTCATGACGAATTCGCGTTGTTTTGACTTCGCAAATATTTCAATGATTTGGGACATTTTTTTTTAATACTGACAGATTTATAGCCCACAAACAAATTCAGAACAGATTTTGGTGGAAAATTTTAGTAAAGCAAAAATCTTCTGTTAGTTTATGACTTTAAAATTCCGTTTTAGATCTCTTTCTCTGTGTTCATGTAAGAATTTCCAAAGTTCATTGTATATTAAATCGAATATATATATATATATATATATATATATATGAAATTATTTGTTTGAACATTTTTTTTGATCGATGCTCGTATTTATGATCAAACAGAATTATATATTTATTTCTACAGGCCTGATTATTTACGATAATCATCATGTTACGGAAATTAACGAAGATTAACGAAACTTGGTTATAAACAACCGACAATTTGAAATGATTTGCTGAACATTATTTTTGATCGATACTCGTATTTAAGTAGATATTCTGTTTTTAATCAAACAGTATATATATTTATTTCTAGCGGCCTGATTATTTAAGATAAATTTTTGTTACGAAAATATGTGTCATTCAGCAGGATTCAAACATTCGCCCCCTATCCAAAATTGACCTGGCGCGTCTTAGACCTCTTGACCACGAATGACCAACAGTCTAAACGAAGTCAAATCAAGTCTATATAACACAATTTTCGATTCATCGTAATAACCATATCTGCTCTGAAATGTATCGAAATCTCAACAAATGTAAACATGTTACGGAAATTAGCGAAGATTAACGAAATGGTTATAAACAAACTGACAATTTGAAATATATATATTTGAAAATATTTTTGCAAGTACAGAATCTAATTAAAGAAATAAACGTGTGTTGCTTGATGTTACACATTGTAAATGATATTAAAAAGCGAAGCAACCGGTTTTGCTCCCGCTCTTCAGGCCTCTACGGGAGATTTTAATCAGAATTTTTTAAAAAAAAAAAGTGTGTCATGAAAATAAGGAGGATGAAAAAAAAATTGTGAATGCAAGGAGCTAGAGGCTAATAATATCGAGCCCCAACAACTCACGCTGTTTGCACAGTGCAGGCTTTCGGGGCCCGATATATAAAGCCTCCAGAACCTTAAGATGGAATGAAGAGTGAGATCGGGACACAACTGTCAACCGAGCTACACTAAAATTAGCTGCACACTTTTTATTCTTTATCAGGTGCTCGCAAATGGCGGAACCGTAAGTATTTGGAACGAGTCCATTTCAAGGTAAGGTGTGATTTCTTATTTTAGTTGGGACATGTTGTTTTATTCTCATATCATGAAGGTGAGTTGTTCTTCCTATGTAGTCAACTCCTTAACTATATTTATATTGATAAATTATGGAATTAATATGGTGGGGAGGAAGAACATCTTTACGTGCAGAACATAACATGGGCCGGGTTTGAAATACAATACGTACCTCAGCCGAGAAAAAACAACACTGAACATTTGTCTAGACAAACTTCCACATTTTGATCCAATCCAGGGAAGTCTAAGATTTTTTTTTATTTTATCAATTGCCCGTATAGTAAAGTCAATTTGGCACTGTCTGTGAAAAAAGTGCACCGATGACGCAATTCTCTCTATCAGAAATATGAAAAATTGCATACTGTACCCCAAAAGTTCTAATATAAACATTTCAGAGTGTTTGGCTGTCATTCTGAGGACTATACAGAAGATTAAGAAAGAGTTGTCTGAGTCTAATGGTGATTAAAAAGTTGTTTAGAGCGAGCACTAGTAATGGTGATGCTATACCTCCATTTATCTTCCCACAGAACCTCAGGCTCAACACGGAGACCTATATGAAGTACCTTGAGGCAGAAGTGCTGCCCTGGGTCAAGATGATGGCTGTTGGAAGATCCTATGTCTGGCAACAGGACTCTGCACCATGTCACATTCAAGCAGAAGAACTCAGACAATTTCTGTGACCATATCACTCTTTATATATGGTCATCTAACTCACCAGACTGCAAACTTGATTATTGTGTGTGAAGTGCAGTTGAGCAAGGGACCAACAAAACTCATTGTAACAATTGTAGAACAACGCCAGTGAACCGACTTACACTAAAATTAGCAGTACACTTTCTATTCTTTATAAGGTTCTCGCAAATAGCGGAACCGTAGATCCATTTCGAGGTAAAGTGTGATTTCTTATTTTAGTTGGAACGTGTTGTTTGATTCTCATGTCGAGACGCTGAGTTGTTCTTTCTATGTAGTCAACTCCGCAACTACATTTATATTGATAAATTATATAATTAATTTCGTGGGGAGGAAGAGCATAATTGCGTGCAGAACATAACATGGGCCGGGTTTGAAATACAACACGTACCTCGGCCGAGAAAAAACAACAATGAACATTAGATGAAATTTTTCTAGCAATACTTTCACACTTTGATCCAATCCAGGGAAGTCCAAGATAAACGGGGCATTTTTTTTAGCAGTAATGAGTTTATTCTTTCTTAATTCAAAAATCTTGTTACGGATGACCGATTGAACAATGTCGGGCGGATACCCTAAACTGCATAAGGTCTTCTTCACAAAACTAATTTCCTCATCCAGGAAAGACCCAGAACAAATCATTAATACCCTGTGAACGAGGGTCCTAATAACGTTTATCTTACGTTTTTTAGGACAAAAGGAATCCCAACGCGTATATAACCCCGCAAATGTTGACTTCCTATAGACAGAGGTGAGAAAAGTTGTAGGTGTCCGATGTACTTGGACATCTAAAAAAGCTAGTTGAGAATTCGATTTTTTCTCAACCAGTAAACCTCAGTGCTGGATGGATATTATTAAGAAAAGAGAGAAACCGGTCTGACACAAGTTCATTATCAAATAAACAAAAAGTGTTGCCCAAATATCGACAACACAGTTGAGGGCGAAGTTAACTACTGCGTATTCTCTCCTAGTGAAAGCCCACAAAAATATTGGCGAGTGCTGGACCCAAAGGAGAGCCCATCGCGACCCCGTCGATCTGTCGATACATAGTATTATCAAAGCTGAATTCAACAGATGGCGTAGCAAATTTCATCACCTCCACAAAAACTGATTTTTAAATTTAAAATTATAATATGAAAATCTTCCTAAAAGTAATCCCAAATTTATCTATGTCTGATAAAAGCTTTCCTTTTTTTTTCCTAATCAGTCAGTTAAGTGCCATACGCGAAACACGCTTGGGCGATCATGTCTCGAAAGAGACATGACTGACTGGGCAGAAGATTATCCCACAGTAGTTTGCCATTGCTTTCTGCGGTAGACTGGTCGCCAGCTAAGGCTATAGAACCCAATCTGCTCTGTTATTTAACCCATAACTGGAAGGAAGCGACGGATTAATACCTTTCCCAAGGGTATTTGCGCGTAAGTGAATGCAATGAATTCAACTGGAATTCGAACTCGGCTCTCCGATTTCTCGATCCGAGCCGATATCCACTACACCACAACGCACATCCTAATCACGACAGTATTAATTAAAACAACTATATAGATCTAACTTTTTAACCTTTTTTACCTTTACATTTTTGAGCCCTATGAATTTAGACTGCAACTAATCACAAATTCTAACATTATCTTCCCAATCCCCGAATGCTTCGCCGACGTAAAATTGTCACTTAAGTTTTCCTCATTCTTTATTTTACCTATTCTAACATCCTTTCCATTCTGCCTACCATAACCTCTTATGTTTTCTTATTCCTTACTAATAAGGGTATGTATATGGGTGGTGTATAGGTATGAATATATGTGTATGTATCTATGAGCATATGAATGTGTTGGGCGTGTATAATGATAATATACACGCCAAAAAGTTTGCCTCCTTCTACCGAGCGCCCATAGCTCAGAGATAGAATCGCCGACTGACGCCATTTCGATCGGATTTCAATTCTGGGTAAAAAGCAATCGGATGTCTAACCGTACTGAAGAGCTGTGATACAGTGAAACAGATCTGTCTGCGGATGACTATATATATATATATATATATAGGTAGGTAGGTAGGTATGTGTAAATATATATATGTGCGTTTTTATGTTTATATGTAAGTATATGGGTATATGTATATTTCCAAATTTTCAATTTATATTTATTTTATTCCCTATACATTTGGTCAATATATATATGTGTGTGTGTGTGTGTGTGTGTGTGTGTGTGTGTGTGGCTATATATACATGTGTATATGAGCGTATGTGTGTATATATATATGTATATGTATGTGTATCTATATGCGTGTGTATATGTATATTTGTAAATATGTGCATGTGGATATATGTAAGTCTGTGTGTATGTGGTCATATCTTTATATATGTATTTATATTTTAGGTGTAGGTGTATTTATGTACACATATATGTGGATGATCGTATATGTATGTATACATTTGTAAAATTGTTTTGTTTTGTTTTTTGTTTTGTTTTTTTTTTCATATAGCCTATTAGTATTTCTTTCATATCAATAATCAACTTATTGGTATAGTGAGATAACTTAAGGGAATCTATGATCTACACTACAAATAAGACACTACGCCTTCTTTGCCTTACACTTTCGGCGGAACTCAAATGGAGTGACTATCTCGAATCCATTGCCAAATCGGCCGCTATGAAAGTCGTCTCTCTGTGCAGGGCCCGGAAGTTTTTCCCACCTGAATCTATCCTGCACATATACAAATCTACTATCCGCCCGTGTATTGAATATTGCTGCCATATCTGGTCGGGTGCCCCTGCTGCTCTCCTTGGGCTTCTTGACAAAATGCAAAGGTGGATCTGTAACGCGGTTGATACTGACTTGGCAGACCGGCTGCAACCACTCTCTCACCAGCGTGATGTGGCTTCCCTGTGCCTCTTCTACAAGTAATTTCATGGCTTCTGCTCCGATGAACTTAGATCATTGGTGTCGCCTAAGCACGAATTTACACGAGATACTAGATTAGCAACTAGGTCCCACCCTTTTACAGTTAAACAGATAAGATGTAACCGTAAATTCTACTCCAACAGCTTCTTTTCTCGCGCTTCCCGCCTGTGGAATTCCCTTCCACAAGTCTACTTTCCCGACAGCTACAATCTCCAGGTGTTTAAATGTAGGGTCAATAGACACCTCCTATCACACTAACTCCCAATTATTCTCAGAACACTCTCATCTACCCAATCCTCATTCTCGGTATCCTTACCCGCCTATCACCTGACATTTCCTATATTTAACCATTCTCGGTATCCTTACCCGCCTATCACCTACCCTCTGACATTTCCTATATTTAACCATCCTTTCTCCACTCTATGTAGCCCCCTGCGCAGTAGTGGCAGTGACATGCCTTGCTCGGGGTGAAACGCTTATAAAAAAAAAAAATTATCTATATCTTTAAAATTCCCAATAACAGTCTTTCTATATTAGGGATTTTCGCGTCTATTTTGTATATTTATATTTCTTTTATATATATATATATATAGTTCTCCGCAGACATATCTGTTTCGCTGTATCACAGCTCATCAGTACGGTTAGACATCCGATTTCTTTTACCCAGGATTGAAACCAGACCAAATTGGCGTCAGTCGGCGATTCTACCTCTGAGCTATGGGCGCTCGGTGGAAGGCGGAAGACTTTTAGAGTATGATATACCATGTATAGAGCTCTCTTGAGAAGAAAATTTTAAAAAACAGTTTCCACTTCTTCGAATATGCGTGACTCTTCAGAAATGAATTGAGTTCTTTCGGTGACTGGCATGTGTATACACCGCTTATATACAACACGTTAAAATTTCCCTTCCCTGATTCCATGCGCCTATGGCTTAGGGAGTAGCGACTCCGACTCACAACAAATCTGTCGAGTTTCAATCCCGACTAGAAGCTAGTGGATGTGTCTAGCTACACTGATGAGCTGTGATACAGCGAAACAGGCTTGTATGTGGGTGACTAATATATATATATAGTAGAATCCTTTGTACTTGTTAAGGTAAATTCCACAGGGGATTAAATCCAATGAGAACTCAATGTTAAGATTTAGAAGAGTATTATAATAATGAAAATAAGTTGGATTTTTCATAAACCCATTAGTAATATTTTATTTCGCGACTCTCTATAGACTGCTCCTCAGACCAAATTCATATAACAATGAATGGGTTAGAATTATCCAGATAAAAAGTCAAGTAAAAAGGAAGAAGAAGAAAAAGAAAACGAAAAAGAGAAGAAAAAAGCGAAGTGATGAGGTTAATTTAACAATGTTAGATATTAGTGTCTATATTATATCTAGACGACAAGATGGCCTTGACCTAGATTTACAATGACAGTAGCTATGCAAGTCAGTATATTTTGAC
>JBBBDQ010002473.1:1547500-1557500 GCA_037127315.1 Ascarosepion bandense | reverse complement strand
TATATATATATATATATATATATATATATATACATATATATATATATATATGTATATAAAGCAAGATGTTTGTGTGTGTGTCTGTTTATCTGCCTGTATGTCTGTATTTTTTTTAGTTTTTTGTTTCGGGTTTGGCTCTAAGTAGGTATAATTGTAGTTCTTAGTCTCAGTCATGATACCATTTACTCAGAGGACTTATTTAGCCTTCAAAATTCAGTTTATGACGAAAAAAACGTATTTGATATCGATACCAGGAAATCAAAATTTGACTTACATCCATTCATTTTTCTTTCAGTCTACGGTTTCGGTTTAGCTGGAAAAAAATATTGCTTTTTAGTCTTTCGTGCCAACGTCCAAAGTCTGAGCTCCAGGATCATGGATTAATTTCAAAGCTTTCATTACACCCGAGCAACGCCCGGCTGTACTGCTAGTATTTTATTAAGAACAACATGTTTGTATTTTGTGGGTCATTTTATTTTTTAAAATATTATTCATTTTTTTTCTGTTAGTGTATAAGTTATAAATGAAACATATACGCGTACGTGTAATACGTGCGTGTGTGTGTGTTTTGCTACTTAGTTTGTTTTATGCTGCTTTTCTCACTGGTTTCTCTTGTTAATTTTGATTGTTTTCTATTAATTGGAAGGTTTTGAGTCGGTGAATTAAAAAATGGTTGGTTGGTTGTTTTGTTTTATGACATATCAACCTCGGCGTTTCATTTATTACCAACTAAATTTTATTTATTTATTGCTGGTATTACCTTTTTCTTTCAACAATTTATTGTTTTTATATAAGTTTTGTGTCTAGTAATACTTTTTTCTTTTCGAGTATCAAGATTCATTGTGATTTGTTTTTAAGGACAAAAAACAGGGTCTCCAAGCCCTACGCTGTTATTTAACGCGTAACTGGAGGGAAGGGACGGATTAATACCTTCCCAACGGTACCAGTGCTTAAGTGAATGCAGGGTATTCAAGTGGAATTCGAACTCGGCTCACCGATTTCTCTTTCCGAGCCGATATCCACTGCACCACAACGAACATCCGTCACTAAACGGTTACAGCACCTAGTATTCCCAAGCGGTCACCCATCTAAGTACTGACCAGGCTCAACGTTGCTTAACTTCGGTGATCGAGCGAGAACCGGTGTATTCAACGTGATATGGCCGTAAGCCTTAAAAAATGGGCATTGAAGATAAAAACAAGAAGCGACAGTCTGTTTTCAGTCGTTTGTTTTTATTTATTTATATTATTTTGACACTTAGCAGGTTTTGGGTTGGTAAAGTCGCATTTCAGTCTTTACCAATAATTTGCTTTATATATATATATATATATATATATATATATATATATATATATATATATATATATATGCTACGTTGTCTGGTTCCTGTGCAGAACGCCTGTTCGAAGCGTTTGCTAGATTGCACTCTCTTGCTGTTGGCCTTGTTTACATTTCGTAAAATACAATACACGCTATAAAATCTGACGTTGCGCCTATGACCTGGTGGATGAATATCCGACTGCTGTTAAATCAGTCGGTTTTCAGTCCCGGCTTGAGGCAAAACGGTTAATCGAACCGCACTGTTCAGCACTGAAGAGCTGTGATACAGCGATGTAGGTCTGTATACGGATGGTTTATATATATATATATATATATATATATATATATATATATATATATATATATTGTTGGGGCGCTCTCCACCTTTTTCTACAGTAATGGACTGTTCTAAGCACGACAAAAAGTAATAGTGATGATACCTCGAGGAGGACCTCGGAAGTCAGTCGAGGAAATTAAGCCGAGTGAACGAGTCAGTCGGGTATTTCCGGAATTGGACCGGAAGTGTTCTATTTGTCAAACTCTTACGTCTCACGACATATACGTTCTACTTAACCCTTGTTCTATATTCGACTAACCGCATCTTTTGTAAATACTTCTCTTCCTGGTAATACACCTGCTTTATACTACTACGTTGTCTGTATTTCTTTCACAATAATTCTGTACATGCAACACACACACACACATGTGTTGCATGTATATATATATCTTTGGGATTTACCTTCCTGCTTTTCCTTTTGGATTAAAGTTTTATGTACATATATATATAGATATATATATATATATATATGATCTAAATATAGTTTAAAGGTGGGGTATATTAATGGCTAAAAGTTCTCAATATCAAGTCTAGAGAGTATGCAAATATGAAAGTGTACAATAATCCAAAAGCATGCAGTGACAGTCTGTTTCTTGCTTGAACAAAATTGTCACTCAATTTCGAGTTACTTTTAAGTCTCTCTCTCTCTCTCTCTCTCTCTCTCTCTCTATCTCTATCTCTCTCTCTATCTCTCTATCTCTCTCTATCTCTATCTCTCTCTCTCTCTCTCTCTCATCTCTCTCTCTATCTCTATCTCTCTCTCTCTATCTCTCTATCTCTCTCTATCTCTATCTCTCTCTCTCTATCTCTCTCTCTCTCTCTCTCTATCTCTATCTCTATCTCTCTCTCTATCTCTCTATCTCTATCTCTCTCTCTATCTCTCTCTCTCTATCTCTCTCTCTCTATCTCTATCTCCCTCTCTCTCTCTATCTCTATCTCTCTCTCTCTATCTCTATCTCTCTCTCTCTCTCTCTCTCTCTCTATCTCTCTCTCTATCTCTATCTCTCTCTCTATCTCTATCTCTCTCTCTCTTTATCTCTATCTCTCTATCTCTCTCTCTATCTCTATCTCTCTCTCTATCTCTCTATCTCTCTCTATCTCTATCTCTCTCTATCTCTCTCTATCTCTCTCTATCTCTCTCTCTCTCTCTCTCTCTCTCTCTCTCTCTCTCTCTCTCTAAATCATACTAAAACTCCCAACCCACATTCACTTGCATCGTTTTCATTAACCGTGGTGCCACTCCAATCACACATAGATAGCAGTAAAATAAACAAAATGTGTCTAACCTTCCTAAAAAAGAAAAACACGAATCCCAATATAAGAAGTACCCAGACAAAATAATAAGGAACCTGTCTTAAATTAAGCTACCTCTCCTAACCCAGGCCCACATTCACTCAAACATCATATCACCATAAATAAACCGTTTTCACCATTTAATTTTCATTCAACTCATCACCCAATGAAAAGCGCAATCAGCAGCTTCGAAACGCGAAAATTTTTCTGTAGTGATACTATGCTTTTATAAACCATTGTAACACATTACACTATAAAGCTCTACGTTGTATCGAGCACTCTTTATGAAAGTAAATGCATGAACAGTGGGTTTAAAACCTACGTGTTCCATAACTTTCTTACAATACACTATATATATATATATATATATATATATATATATATATATATATATATATATATATATATCTTTTGAAATGATTTGTGAGCGTCTTTGTGGTTGCCAACACTGTTTGTTTATAGATACGTCATTTAGAATAAAGCTCATTTCGTCTTTTTGCCTTGATAAAGTCCATCACACGACGAAACGCGTAGGCGATTTAAAATACAGTTTTCCTCTTGACTTTATTTTATTTAACCATATATATATATATATATATATATATATTTTAATTGATTGACAGAAATATATAGATTGATCGATATGGGGCATATGACACATGAACTCTGTATATGAAACTAATCGTGGGTATTCTTTTAAATTTTGTCATTCAGTTTCTCACCATATATAAACAGTTAAGAAGCCATTTCTCTTCTTGCTTTTCTTCTTCAGCTACAAAAGCGGACATCAAAATGGCTGAAAAATAAAGTCATAAATATTACCAAAAATACGGTTGTCTGCGCGCAGAATGGCCCCAGTGCCGCCACAGATGTCTGTGGAAGCTGACATAATATTTTTGTGTAGTGATACTATGCTTTTATAAACCATTGTAACACATATTACACTCTAAAGCTCTACGTTGTATCGAGCACTCTTTATGAAAGTAAATGCATGAACAGTAGATAAAAAACCTACGTATTCTACAACTTTGTTACAATTATATATATATATATATATATATATATATATATATATATATATATACCCTACCAGCCATAATTATTAGTTTTAAAAAATGATGTATTTCATACTATTTTTTAGTCTTTATTGCTAAGGGAATAATTGTAAATGAAAATAGAAAGGGTCTTTTGCTCATATTGCACAATAACATGTGCATCAAATAAATTTCTAAACATTTAAGAATTACCTAAATTGCAGTTTTATTAATGAAAGAATGGAGAAAATTTAGTGTGATTCGGACGAGTTGATCTTTGCTTCTTTGCCTTGTAAAATTTTGCAAAGTAATAATAACAAAAGAACCATTCATTATTCATTTAGAATTATCCACTTGGCAATAAATACTAAAAATAGTATGAAATGCATCATTTCTTTTAAAAAACTCTGGTAGCCTAATAATTATGGCCGGTAGCGTATATATAGACATATATAGTAAATCTAGAGGGTGCGATGGCTAAATTGTTGCTATTTGCCTTGTAAAATTTTGCAAAGTAATAATAACAAAAGAACCTTTCTATTTTTATTTAGAATTATCCACTTGGCAATAAATACTAAAAATAGTATGAAATACATCATTTCTTTTAAAAGACTAGGGTAGCCTAATAATTATGGATAAAAAGGGTTAGGGTAGCCTAATAATTATTATATATATATATATATGTGTGTGTGTGTGTGTGTGTGTGTGTGTGTGTGTGTGTGTGTGTGTGTGAGAGAGAAAGAGAGAGAGAGAGTGACTGAAAAGAAACTCCCTATTTTAAAATAACTCTATATTATAATTGTAAGTTATTTATTTATTGTAATTTTTCTCTCAGCTTTTTTGGGGATGGGGGGGGGTGATATTTTGTGTATGAGAATTTCATCTGCTATTATCTGTCTTTTTAGTTTGATTATATAGCATAAAATTTGAAAGCCCTACAAACATGGCTGAACGTCTTACCACGCAGGAGCGTGCGCAGCTACCGGCTCGTTATGAAGATTGGAAATCCGTTGTTCGAATGTAAAGATGATGGAGGACCATTAGAGGATTACAGGCTCAAGTTGACGCAAAGACAATCAATAATGCAAAACTCATGGTCTGTAGGTATGATACTTGAAGATTCGGTGGCTTTCCAAAGTCAAGCGACCAGGAAACTGTGCAAGCAGTTCAAAAAATGTTTACACGTAACCCAAGAAAGTCAATTTGACAAGTAGCAATGTAAAGTTTGCACTTCTTTCAAGTAATATGAACTGTGCCCAAGAAAGAGCTTAGCTTCTTTTCTCGCGCTTCCCGCCTGTGGAATTCCCTTCCACATGCCTGCTTCCCCGACGGCTATAATCTCCAGGAATTTAAATGTAAGGTCAATAGACACCTCCTAACACACTAACCTGCAACTATTCCCTCAAACACTATCAACATCTAACACTCATTCTCGGTACCCTTACCCGTCTATCACCCTCCTTCTGACATTTCCTATATCTAACCATCCTTTTACCATCACTTCCCCGACCCTATATAACCCTCTGCGCAACAGTGGCAGTGGAATGCCTTGCTCGGGGTGAAATGATTAACCCTCTAGGGCCATTCGTATCATATTTGATACAGTATTTCCCTATAAGGAAACATTTGGTATTTCCCTATAAGGAAACATTTGGTATTCATTGACTGAGCAGTCAGTACTGCTTTCATTTGAAATTTATAAAATATTTATATAATATTTCTCTTAAAAAATTTTTCAGGAAAATATTTCTTTCAAGGCTTGTTTTCATACTGTATCAAATATGATACGAATGGCCCTAGAGGGTTAATAATATAATATGATTAAGGCTTCTACTTGTCATAAAGTGGGGGATCAGTTCTATATTATTATGAAGTAATAAACAGATCCCCCACTAATTACTACTTAACCCTCTAGGGCCATTCGTATCATATTTGATACAGTATTTCCCTATAAGGAAACATTTGGTATTTCCCTATAAGGAAACATTTGGTATTCATTGACTGAGCAGTCAGTACTGCTTTCATTTGAAATTTATAAAATATTTCTCTTAAAAAATTTTTCAGGAAAATATTTCTTTCAAGGCTTGTTTTCATACTGTATCAAATATGATACGAATGGCCCTAGAGGGTTAAAAAATACCCATCACTCCCTCCGACATTCGTACGGGTTTCGTGAAGAATATGTTGGCTTAGTGCGAAGATTGGCTAGATCTTTTTTTTTAAATATCTTCTGGTGTGTTGAAACTGTATTTCACATCGGTGGGTTTGGGAACCGTCAGAACTGCCACTACTGGGCAAGGGAAGATCCTCTTGTTAACTCTGCAAAAATGCAGAATTGGCCCAAAATAACGGTGCGGTGTGGTGTAAGATGACTTCGGACATGATTTTCAGTGCATTCATTTTTCGTGATAACATGAATACCGAAAGGTAACTTACCATGTTGCAAGATGAAATCTTGCCAGTTATCAGTGCTTGGGCAGGGATGAAGATTTTATTTTTCAGGTAAGATGGCCCCTTTCCATATTTTGCTACTGCCGTTCATAGATGACTGAATGCCATCTTCCCGTCGTTGTTCGTATAAGTGTTCAGCCAGGACTTAACAACGCGTGGCTTTTTTCTTTCGGGGTTGGTTAAAGGAATAAGTCTGCTAGACCGAATCAAAGATTTTGGAAGAACTTGAAAGGCGAATACAAGAAGTTATGTCTTCCATGCCACAAAAGTTCCTGGTGAAATCAGCTCAGGCGATTCGTGAGCGGCTCGAGAAGCCAGTAGCGAAATTTAGTTCCTACATCGGATTCTAAGTAAATCCTCAAATAAAATGCTTTTTTCTCATATCCATATTTTGTAAAATTATAGTTAATTAATAAATTATAAGTTTTACAAAATGGGGATAGCAACCACGCATCGTTCATTCAGCAATGAATTAGAAAAATTATTCATGACTATAAGAGGATATATATATATATATATATATATATATATATATATATATGTGTGTGTGTGTGTGTGTGTGTGTGTGTGTGTGTGTGTGTGTGTGTGTGTATAATACTCTCAGTTATTGGTCGTGTATCATGATAATACACACGCTAAAAAATCTGCCTTCTTCTACCGAGCGCCTATTGCTCAGAGGTAGAATCGCCGAGTGACGCCAATTCAGTCGGGTTTCAATCCTGGGTTAAAAGCAACCGGAGTCTAACCGTACTGATGAGCTGTGATACAGCGAAACAGATCTGTCTGCGGATGACTATATATATATAAGGTAGAATATTTGGTATTTATGTCAGATAAATTCTGATAGAGAAGAACTCAATGTTAAATTAATTTATTTAATTTAACAGAGTAATAAAATTTAGGAAAAATTTAGATATTCTACAATTTCATGGGTGGTACGTTGCTCGTCAGACCCAAATGACACAACTGCTAATATTCAAAATAATCCAGAAAAAAAATTCACACAGACACTCACGTGCCCACATCGAGAATAGACATTTTAACGCTAATCTGCAAAAACATTTCCCCGCTCATTCAAAAAAAAAAAAAGAAGAAAAATATAGAAAATTGTTAAACGGAAAGAAGAAAAAGAAAAGGGAAAGAGAAAGGAATGTAAAGTTAACGTCTTCGATCGACACCTGCGTCTATTGCAATTCATCAGCTTTCTTAGAAAAACATGACATGGAAATTTAACATTAAAATTTAGTTTTAAATATAATGGGATATATTTACGGTAAAAAATAAATTGTAAATCAAACATTTTAATACAAATTAAAAAATAACCACTAGTAGTATTATATTATGTAGTGAAAAGAATTAAAACAGTAAATTAAAAATTATATAAGAAAATGGTAAATAAAATATTAAAACACAATCTAAAAAAAAATATACCTTAACTAATAGTGATAAATAATATTAATAATAATAATAGAAATAATAAGAATAAATATATATATCAAAGAATTTTAGCATTAATAATAATAATAATAATAATAATAATAATAATAAGAAGAAGAAGAAGAAAGAAAAAATATCTTAAATATTAGTAATAAAATAATATCAATAATAATGATAAATATATATATAAAAAAAACCTTTAACACTAATAATAATAATGATATTATTATTAGAAAAAGGAAAAAAGATCTTAAATAATAGTAATAAAATAAAAATAATAATAATAAATAATACAAAATATATATATAAAATTTTAACACTAATAATAATAATAATAATATTAAAAAAACTATACATACATACACATACCCACATATACACGTATACATACATATATTTATATATAGAAATACATACATACACACATATATTCATATACACACATACATCATACTGCATGCAAAAAACAAAAATATTTTGTACAAAATAGACATCCCACCCCTAACCGGCTCTTCTAAGAAACTCAGAGGATAAAGAGATAATGAAAACTTACATTCTAACGGCTAAATGCTAAATCTGCCTTGAGGTCAAAGAGTCCTGCTGATCAACCATTTTAGCTATCCACACCACTCCCTTCAAAACTTCAACGGTCAATACGCATGACCTGTTCACCTATCTCTAACCCCAACTACCACCCTAACACAACTAACCAAATATAAGAAAAGAGGCCTTCCATTCCTACACATTCCGTCTGAAGAGACATTCAACTTTCAGTGTCGAAACAAATGTACCTTTGTAACGGATATTTATAAAAAATTATGTACATGTTCTAAAATATAATTTATAATTAATATCCCATATATATATTTCTTTAATATGTACATACACACACACACACATACATACATACACATACACACATATGTGCATACGCATATATACACATATACATATACACACATATACATACATATACATACACGCATATATATATGCGCACACACACACACACACACACACACACACACACACATATATATATATATATATATATATATATATATATATATATATACACATATACATACCCACAAATTCGTACACACACATACATACAATATTACAATTTAAACTATTATTAAAACAACAATAATATAATATAATTATAAACATAATAACTATTAAAAAAAATTGGGGTAAATCATAATCATTTCCATTGGTAAATTCCAGATCTTTCTCCAAAAGAAACCACCTTTTAAAATTAAATTAATTTAAATTACAATTTTGATCTAGCTAAATTATTTTATAGTTATTCTTATGCCTGCATTTAAATATCAATTCATTACGTTGATTAATGAGTTCCTTTGGATTATTGTATTTGATAATAATCAATTTCTTCTCCAAGCATAAATTACACCTGTTCCTGAAGTTGTTGAGAGTGTTCTTCTTCTTTTATGTGCCCTGTCCCTTCAGGACGTAGGCGATCATGGCTTTCCATGTTTCCCTATCCCTGGTGGCTCTGAGCATGCTTTCTCCTGTTACACCATGCAATCCTCGTTCCGTCATCCACCTGATCAGGTCCTTCAAATATGTTATCCGTTGCTTTCCCTTGTCTCTTTTTCCCTCGATCTGGCCTGTTAGTATCAGATTCCCCAGACCCTCCTTCGTCATTGCGTGTCCCAGGAACTTCAGCTATCTCTATCTGATGCTCAGTATTAATTTCCTTTTTGTTTCTATCATTTCCAAGACCTGATCATTGCTCACATGCTCGATCCATGATATTCGCAGAAACCGTCTGTAGAACTACATTTCAGTTGCTTCAAGTTTTCCCTTCATCTTTGATGGTATTGTCCAGCATTCACTGCCATATTGAAGGACGGACATCACGTAGCAATCCAGTACCCTCTTCCTAGATTCTAGTGAAATTGTCCTGTTTCTTAATACCTTACTCATCTTCTGGAATGATTCCTTCGCCATGCCAATTCGCCTTCGGATCTCTGTGTCTCACTTTCAGTCTTCTGGTATAACGCTTCCCAGGTATTTAAATTTTTGTACCTGCTTGATTCTAGTCTCTCCGACCTCTATTTGGCATTTTGGGCTGCCCTTTTTACTGATGACAATGCATTCG
>JBBBDQ010002473.1:1540000-1542500 GCA_037127315.1 Ascarosepion bandense | reverse complement strand
CCATGACAATATATATATATATATATATATATATATATAATTTATTTCGACGGTTGAGTTTTTAGCACCCATCTTTTTAGCTAAAAACTGAATATCTGAATATATTATAGTTTATGACCGCTTTAGATGATGTGTTGAGTTCTCCTTTATGTATATCATATTGCTCTGGATAATATCTATTGAGTTCTCTATGTATTTCCATATCTATAAATAACAAACGTATTGTTTCTTATACTTAAATGAAAATCATTTCCACAACAATGATCGAACATTGCCTCATGACGAGGTAGAAATCTCAATACATAGGAATTTCCGTGGTGCAATGTACTTTTAATTAAAAAATAAATTTAACTATAGATAGATAGATAGATAGATAGATAGATAGATAGATAAAGAAATTACACAGAAGAAAACCCCTTATACCAATGCATTAAGTTCCTTGAAGCAAATGTGGAAATAGGAAAGTTGCTGTCATAATAAGCACACACTCACAATCACATACACAAAAAATGTATGCAGAAAGTCACACAAACACGCGTATACAAAGTCGCATACACAGAAAGGCATACACAAAGGCATACACACAAAATCACACACGCACTTTTACACTCGCACACACATAATGTTAATTTTAATAATTGTATGTTTATGAGTATATAAACATGTGCACGTGTGTGTGTGTGTGTGTGTGTGTGTGTGTGTGTGTGTGTGTGTGTGTGTGAATAAACGGATTTTCTTCTGAAAAAGTCTACGAACAACAAGGAATATATATATATATATATATATATATATATGTACTTTTTTGATAAATCAGATGATTTTCTTTCGGAAAAAATAGTTTCCGTCATTGTTTCCTGTGCTTTTCACGGTCAACGTTCGTCTTTCTTTTCTCAAAAATAAATTTTTTTTAAAAAAGCAAAAAAAAAAAAACACCAGCCTCGTTTCCATTCCTTTTGTTCAATTTTGCTAATATCGCCAGAAGTAATCGAAAGTTGCTGCATCTGGGTTACTTTTTATTTACTTCGGGGTTAATCACCCTCCCCCCTACACACACACACACGCGTGCGCGCGCTCACAAACCTCCAGCACCACCTGATCGCCCTATACGCCGCCTACATTCTAATAATCCGATCTACTTGTCAGCGAAACAACATGACGTTGAGGAACAAAGTGTCTGAGCGCGATTGAATTTGTTGTATGGTTGTCTGCATAACGGGTGCGAAAGAAAAAAAGAAAAAAGCGGTTTGGAAAGAAAGAAAGGAAGAAAGAAAGAAAGAAAGAAAGAAAGCGGTTGTAAAGAAAGAAAGCGGTTGTAAAGAAAGAAAGAAAGCGGTTGTAAAGAAAGAAAGCGGTTGTAAAGAAAGAAAGAAAGCGGTTGTAAAGAAAGAAAGAAAGAAAGAAAGAAAGAAAGAAAAAAGAAAAAAGACAGCTGTTTGTAAAGAAAGAAAGCGTTGTAAAGAAAGAAAGAAAGCGGTTGTAAAGAAAGAAAGCGGTTGTAAAGAAAGAAAGAAAGAAAGAAAGAAAGAAAGAAAGAAAGAAAAAAGAAAAAACAGCTGTTTGTAAAGAAAGAAAGAAAAAAGAAAGAAAGAAAGAAAGAAAGAAAGAAAGAAGCAGTTTGGAAAGAAATAAATAAAGAAAGACAGAAAGAAAGCGGTCTGGAAAGAAAGAAAGAAAGAAAGAAAGAAAGAATGAAAGAAAGAAAGACAGAAAGAAAGCGGTCTGGAAAGAAAGAAAGAAAGAAAGAAAGAAAGAAAGAAAGAAGCGGTTTGTAAAGAAAGAAAGAAAGAAAGAAAGAAAGAAAGAAAGAAAGAAAGAAAGCGGTTTGTTTGTAAAGAAAAGAAGAACGAAAATTAAGGAGATTGTAAAAAAAACGTTATTTGCAAATAAATCAAGAGGTTTGTAAGAAGCAAAAAAAGAGAGAAATTAGGGTTTTAACTTATTGTAAGAAGATGAATAACGTAGTAAGAAAGAGTCACTGCGTCAAAAAAGAAAGAAAGTGGTAGAGAGAGAGGGGGGGAGAGCGTCTGAAAGAAAACTGGTTTGTAATGAAAAATATCTTGGAAGACACACGGGCAATATTCTTACGGAACGTTTATTAAAAGATGAAATTGGTAAGAAGAAAGAAAATAAAAGCAAATATTCCATTTTTTGTTGGAATAAATATAGGAAAGGAGAAATAAGAACAGAGAGAGGAGAGCGAATAAAGAAAGAATGAATGAGTAAATGAACGTCTGAAGGAGGAAAGAAAGAAAATGAGAAAAGGAAGGAATGGAATTTGTAACAACAGAAAGTTAAAGGTAAAAAAATGGAAGAAGAAAAAAAAGGTAAAAACGAAAAAAAAAAAAATGAAAGAAATGTTTTTAAAGAAAGGAAAGAAGAAATTAGAATGACGAGAGGTGGTGAAAGATTTTTTAAAGACAAATATGATATGAATGTGACCGAATATAATTTTTGTTTACATGGAAATGAAAAAATGTCAAAAATGTGTTATTGTTAGACC